>BMAC01000118.1:611231-720073 GCA_014905375.1 Phtheirospermum japonicum
TTGTTCATGATTAATTTAATTATTGCTTTAGTTTTGATAATTAGTTGATAATTGGTTATTGCTATGTTATTGCTTGAGAATTTTGAGATTGATCTTGTTCTTGAGAATTCATATGTTAAATTTAGTTCATAGTAGTTTGATGCATGCTAGTTAATTAATTTAGAATTTATTGCTTTAAAAGTCCCTAGATTAATAATTCTAGATAATTTAGCTTGAGCTTTAGTTAATTAATTAGGAATAAGTTAATTAGTTAATCATAATTAGTTGATGCTTTTAGATTTATTAGTAGTTGATAATTCCAAAAACCAAATTTATACAAGTTCTCGTGTTAAACATTGTGATTAAACAAACATTAAAAATTCCGAACGTCAGTCCTTGAGAGACGACTCGAGTTAAGCTTGCCAAACCTACACGCGATCCCGTTATTTTGCGGGCGAGCTATTAAATTTCTGACAATTATTTATAAAGTAGGCACACGCAAAAGCTCGAATCATGAATCATGCAAATAATTGCGTGATAGAATAGGTTTTTTTGCTTGCAGACTTATTGCAAAGTGAAAGCGTCATAAGAATCAGTGAAAAACATTGATTAAACAAACACTGTAATTAGATATATGTACTTAAATTTGATTTTATGTACCAAGCAACTAGTCGTGCAAATGATGTTAGTAGTTTGTTTCATGTTGAGTAAAGCTAAAACCTTTTTCCACCCAACAGAGAAACATGAGTTCACAAAAAAGAAAAGAAAAAAAGAAAAGAAAAGAGATGAAGAAAGAAAGCTTATACAGAATGCTTTTATTTTTATTTTTTATATTTAAAAATTTTAGTAACTAATTTTGGTTCATGTTTGTCGAAAGTGGATTTGTTTAGTTACATTTCGCTAGATTTTATGTTTTATGTACTTTAACACATTCATATTTATTAGCAAAAGTGAAAGAATCCCATAAACTGAAACCATGTTCATGATCTAATTTTAAATGTTGATTTACAGCAACAAAATTCATTAAAAAATATTGTAATGTTCTCAAAAAAAGACCGTCTCTCATCCAAAAATTTCACCAGATCTCATCCCACATTGCTCCCAATCCCAATTTCTTCCACCATTGCCGCGATCATTTGATTCGTCTTTGACGCTGGTTTGATCGTAGTAATCATTATTAAAATTACTTTTATTTCATTTTGTTGAAGATATTGACTCGGATTTGGATATTCTTGATTATCTGGCGAGATGGTGAGCGAAGAGCTCGCGGAGATCGAGGGCCAGATTTCTGATATTTTCCGAGCTCTTTCGTAAGTTTTTCCCTTTATTGCAAAATCTAAACGATTAAGCTCCAATGATAATCACCCTCGAATTTTCCTTTTTTGGCATTATATTGTTAAATTGCGAATGCATATGGCATTATGTTGTGCATTTCCATTGCCTGACACGAAATCCTGAACCATATATTTTCTTATCCAAAGGGTAATTTAACATTGGTGAATTGATTGTTATCTTGGTTGCCCAATGAAGGAATGGATTCCAAAAATTGGAGAAAATTAAGGACTCCAGCCGGCAGAGCAGGCAGCTGGAGGAGCTCACGGATAAGATGTGCGGATGTAAGAGGTATTTGATTTGGTCATTGGACGTTTGTTTTTGTTTTTGTTTTGTTGTTGTTTTTGATGTGTTCTCTGCAAATATATATATGTATTTGTATCAATTGGATCTTGAAAGTGCATGGTGATAAAGCGTAACCACTGGCGACTTTTAAAATTTGCAGAAGGTGTTTCAGATAGTTATGTTTGGGTTGAATGCTGTTGGTGATCTGTATTATTCTTGTTTGTATATATTCATTGTTGGATAGACAATTTTTCCAAGAAATGATGAATTGATTCTTACAACATTTATTATTTCTGTAGGTAATGGACATTGTTGAGATCAATAGTCAATAGAAGTGCTAGTGATCATCTTTGGGGTTTTCACATGTTAGAAAACAAGTTTGAGTTGCTCATTTTGATTTAATACGTAACAAAGTTATATGGGAGTTGTTTAAATTTTTTGATTTTGAACTTAGAGCGAACCTAAAAAATAACCACCAATTTCCATCATATATGCTAGGAATGGTTGGTCAAAATTTTGTATATGAAAGTCTTGACCTTTAAACTCTCTAGAAGTAAGCACTTTTGGGAAAGCTGACCTTCAATAATATTGGTTCTGGACACTTTATAAACACTTTAAAGTGATTTTAAGCTTTTTATGAAGAAAAAGTAGTTTTCAGAGAGTATTTGCCAATGGTTATGATCACAAATTATTTGGTTGTGCAAAATTTATACTTTACTTATTTTTGGAGTTTAGAAAGGATTTTAGCTTTATTAAGAAAGGTATTGGTGAGAAGCCTTTTCATTTACCAAGATTTTGGTTTTATTTTGGTTGTGCAAGATTTATACTTTACTTATTTTTGGAGTTTGGTGGAGATTATTTTTACATGTTTATAAGTTCACCTGGTGAGGGTGATACTTGATGATTTGTTCTTTATTTGGGTTGGCAGGTTGTTACTTACATAGCAGAATATGTTGTTGGAACTGGTTCATTTGGAGTAGTCTTTCAAGTAAAGACTTGAAAAAAAAAGAACTTTTCCGAGCGTTGTGACACCGTCTTGGCCTTCTCCGAGAACGTATTAGTTTTTTATAATTGTATTTGTATTTAATTTGTATTTTCATTTCTTTTATTTAGTAGGCTGATGAGTATAAAGTTTGAATATGTATCCTATTGACACTAATTCGTTTTAATAGAAAATATGGTTTATTTTTACTGAGTGGCTTAGTTTTTTATAATTGTATTTGTATTTAATTTGTATTTTCATTTCTTTTTTTTAATATTTTTTACTACTTTCTAGAAGGTATTTTTCAGAACCGTCGTAAAATTGTCTGTTCTGGAAAACAGACTTTCTAGAAGGTATTTTTCAACAACCGCCGTAAAAACGCTGCATTCCACGGCGGTTCCAAAACCGCCGTTAAATGTCTTCCAGAACCGCCGTTAATTTTGACTTTTTTACGGCGGTTTTAAAAAACCGCCGTAAACATTTACGGCGGTCGATATAAAGGCGGTTCAAAAACCGCCGTTAAAACCCTCCAAAAACCGCCGTTAATTAGCTGTTTTGCAGTAGTGACTTCACTTAATGATTGCTCGTCTGAAACTGTTGATACGGGAATGGCCAATATCTCCCTCGCAATGATGTTAACGGGATAAAGTAATTTTCTCGATGCCCACCAATTCAAAATATCCAACTCGTTGTCGGCTTCATTTTCTCCCAAAGTTCTATACTCAAAAGCCGTTGTTAGATAAGTTTCAAGTTCTCGATAAGGGTTAGAACCGAATGAATAACCTGAACGCCCCATTCGTGATTTTTTTTCTTCAAAAAATCTTAAAATCCCTCAATTTCGTCATCGTCGTCGTCACCACTTCTAGTAGAAGTTTGTCGCTCAAAGTACTCATAGGAAGAGGACCATCAAAATTTATACTATATTCTTTAAATATATCAAATAAATACTTTTTCACATTTTGAGTAATATTTTCAACAGAATGATATTCAAACTCTTCAAAAAAAAATAAAGTATCATAATAATTGTTCAGATAAAGTTCTAAACCACTTTCTCTATTATTAGGATCTAATAGTGTAGTAACTAAAAATATATTTGAAATGTAATTAAAATACTTCAACCATTTTCATTTCATAAAAACAACACATTCTTCCAATCGTTCATTTTCATGCACTCCCTAAAGATGAAAACAATTTTAACACAATATTCAACAACAAGGTGAGAAGTATGATAATAAACCCCGGAAAATAATTTAGAAGTATCATTAAACACCTTTAAAAGTTTTTTCAAATAATTACATGTAGTCCATTGGTTTGTATATAACATAATTCAAGTTTCTTGTTGGCCCAAAAAAGAACACAACAACTCTTTATACGAATATGTATCTTTCAATAATTTATATGTAGAGTTCCAACTAGTAGGCATATCGGTTGAATTTGTTTCCTCAAAACCCATTTTCCTTACAAATTCTCACCCATTTTCGTTGCAACGATTTATTTCTATGAATACACATGACCACCGCTTTAATATGAGAAAGTTCATTTTTCAAAACATTCAAACCATCCTGAGCACACAAATTCAAAATATGGCATATGCATCTAATATGGAAAAACAAGCCACCAATAGATGGTTGACAAATACTAATAAGGTCATTAACACTCGCCGTATTAGGAGTTGCATTGTCAAATGAAATAGAAAATATTTCTTCAAATAGACCAACTCTTGACAAATCATATGAATTAATTAACAAATATTATATGCATTACGAGGAGGTTTAAAATCTCTAAATGCAAGCAAATATTTTTCAAATTCCATGATTATCAATCCAATGACATGTAAAACCCATGTAAGAGTTTTGTTCCCAATGATCACTCCAAACATCCGAGCAGATTGAAACATTGTTTGGTAAACTAGCAAATTCATTACATAAGTTTAACTTACATTCATCGACAACTTTTTTAATATCACTACTTAGGATAGAGCGTAGGACTCTCGTACTCGAGGGATTAAAAGAAAGTTGGGTGAACTTTTCATATAAATTATCATTGGCAAAGTTAAAAGGAAGAGATTTAGAAGAAATAAATTTTGCTAATTCCTTTCTATGAGTAGCAGAATATGTCAATAAAGAAGAGGAGTTCGTACTTACCTGTCCTCCTTGTAGTTGCGTTTGAGTCTTATCGATACCAACTTATTCGGGGTGTTTGTTGTTGAGATGGTTGCGCATATTCCCATATCCTCCTTCTTCTAGGAGTTGGTAAGATGATGGATAATAGTTGCAAGTGACACGGTACCTCTTTTTTCTGTTTTTTGCCATCTTTTGGAGGCGGCTCGTTTGCGGTTGGCGGGATCTTGATTTTTTGAAAATATCAGATTTTAACTCCATTTGTTGCCTGAGAATGAGTTTTTCGAGTAGGTTTTCTTGGAGGCAAATCAAAGTGCTCCACCTCCTCTTGATCGGGCATAGGCATTTTCTCACCGGCAAAGACGGCGGCGGCTCGATAAGTTCGATCAATGTCGGTATCTCTTCGCCAATGTCGATATGGTTGGGATTGTAGTCACCTGAATTGAACTTTTTAGACACTTACTTTTATTTAAAATAAAAAGATCATCTGCAAGAGAACGAAGAAGTTGTAAGTGGCAAGTTGACTCGAGTCGAATCTCTCGAGGAAGGCTAATCGGAAGTAGTTTTTGTGTTTGATTTCACGAACGAGAAATATAACAAAAATGCTAATCTAAACACTCGGACAATTTTCGGTTTGAGAGTTGTAATAACTAAGACGATGATTTAAATTACGAGTAATAAAATCAACAACTTTTAAAAGATTAATACGACGGGGGTCTAGGGCTCTAGAATCGTCTCCACGACCAATTGGCATTTCATCGAACACTTAATCTACGAGCGGGGGTTGTCAGTTCCTACTTGTAGATTAAACACCCAACAATCTCAATTGATGGTTCTAAACGATTCTAGGCACTAGACCCATGACTCTTTCAATAATTCAACATGAAACTTAACTAACAATGCAAGAGCACAACAATCCAACAAGAAACACACAATAAAATGAAACATAAATTGGAATAATCAAAGAAAGAAGCGAAAGCTTACTTGAAAATAATGGAAAGTATTAACGTTCAAACTAGGAAATGCACGAATCACAACTAATCTACGTCCAACATCCGAGCAGTGATTAACAATCTAATATCTACTAAAGATTTAAAAACTGAGGTTTGAATCGGGAAAATGGAAAATAAAATGAAGAAGGATTCAAGAATGCTCTTGGGTTGTCAACCCTAAGAGGTTCAAAAATGTGTTCTCGTCACAGTCTGTCACGGACTGGATGTTCATTTTGCTGAAGTTCTTGGTCTTTTTGTAGCCTCCAAAACCCCTTCTTCGCCTGGTGACTGCAAGATCTTTTTGAAATCACGAGAGTTTGTGAAGCTCCCGTCCGGCCGGATGTTCAGAAGAATCCGACCGGATGGGTTCTCTTGTCAGCCAATTCGGTCGGATGTCAGATCCATCGGACCGGATGTGAGTCCAATAGGCCAATCTGGTGGGGACATCCGACTGGTGTGCATTCAGAAGGTCAATCCGATCGGATGAGTGTCCTTGTGGCTACTTCTTGGCGCTGATTTTCTCGTCCTCATCTCTCGATTCTCTTAATGATTTACGAGCTTTATCCTCTTGAAATCCCAAGCTCGTCAAGCGTTCTAGCTGCATGAGAAAAGACAGAAGTCATCTCAAAAAGGACCATTTAACGTTCAAAAATTTGGAAAGTTAAGCAAAAAGCTGTAGAATACAAAATTATGCAAAATAGCTTCATCTCAACCCGAAAAAATAACAAAACGATTCAAACATGACTCAAAATATATACAAATTCATAACAAATACGTACGAATCATCACCGATCGAAGGAGTGTTGCCTTGTGATAAGCCAAAGAAATGGACATTGGCGTCGTCATCGAGTGCTATACTCTTCCTCTTATTGGCTCGACGAGAACGAGAAGAATCTCCACGGCTAGCCATTTTTTTATACAAGATTAATACAAAAAAAAATAAGAAAGAGTAATAGTAGGCTAAAGTAGTAGAATTGTTTAGGATTATAACTAGAAAGTAAGAAATATATTTGAAATTAACACTAAACTTAAGTTTAGGAAGGCTTGATAATTAAAAAAACTTAGTAAATCACTAAATTTGCAAAGAGGACAGTGTAGAATAGAGAGATTATATAAGATGATAGATTGGTGTGAGAGAAATAAGTTGGGAATGAGGGATATTTATAGGAGTGAAAAAAAAGGCGGGAGAACCGCCGATTTCGGACCAAACCGGCCAGTTTCGATTCAAACCGGTGGTTTGATCAACGGTCATTTCATCTCGACCGTTGATCATCAACGGTCACTTGATCTTGACCGTTGATTTCAAACAAGACGTTGATGCGCCCAACGAATATATTTTGACTGCTTGAACCGCCGGTTCAATCGATATTTGAACCGACTTTTTTTTTTAATTCTCAAATCAGCGGTTTCGGCGGCGTCCGATTTACGTTAAAAAAAGGAGGAACCGAAACCGAATCGCCTTAACGGCGGTTTCGGTTCCAGTTCTGGTTCAAACCGTGGTCAGCGATTTCTCCAACCGTTGACCGCGGATTTGAACTGGCGGTTTGGCCGGTTTCGCCCGAACCGATGGACATGTCTAGGTTGTTCTAAATAATTTTTTAGACAACTATTTAGACACGATCGTTTAAACTGAATATGATACGATCGACTACTGTAGAGATGACAATTTGACCCACTCATCAATTCCTATAACATAATTAGAATAACGCGCAATGCATGCACTTTCTCGGGTTCTATTCAATCTATCGTGATTAAGTATTTTAGTAGATTAAAATAGATAATTGGTAATATAATTATATATAAATATATTAAATGATTATAATATTATTTTATTTTAAAAAGAATAAAAGTGTGAATAATAAACGATAGTTACTGCAACTGAATCATGAATGACACTCGTCTGGGCGCTCGTATCATAATTTAATATAGCACGAATTGATTTATGATGTCGCTAGATCCCAATTAAGATTCCACTTACCTTGCAATATCCCAATAATAATCATTACCTTTTCCCAACAGGAAAATATATACACTATATAGAATACACTAAATAAAAAATAAATATATCCACATTGTTTGGACCATAATACGAGCCCGGATGTACGAAATGGTCTCTTTGTTATGTTTTAACTTGAATATCCCTAATTTAACAATCGCCCTTACATATTGTTTCAAAATTCTCTTAACCCAAAATTATTATAACCTTCATCGTAGGTCTATCAGTAATTTAATTTATCGTTATATATAACTGATATATATCATCACATATAATTGGTAAATATCATTACATATAACTGATACATATCATCACAAACAATTGAAATTCTAAATCTAAAATTTAAAATTCTAAAATGAAAAAAATAAACCTAAAACGAAAAACTATACCCTAAAAATGGAAGACTAAACCCTAAATGAAAAACTAAACACCAAAATTGAATATTAAACTCTAAATCATAAATTTATATCACATATCATCACATATAACTAACATATATCATCACATATAACTAATAGAATAATAGATTTTTTCGGGGATGCTAAAATGGAAAATTAAATTAATAAAATGAAAAATTAAATTTTAAAATGGAAAATTAAACCCTAAAAATACAAAATTACCTAAATGTAAAACTAAACCCTAAAATGGAAAAGTAAACCTAAACTCTCATTTTTTGTCACATATAACTACCATATATCATCACATATAGATGTCATATATCATCATATATAATGAATGATAACATATATTTATAGGGTGCACCAGGTGCATGTAATAAATTGTCCTTAATCTATGTATATGTTTCGCATACTTTGTTTGACAAATAAAAAATTCTAGTACTTCGATTGCTTATGTATCATACGAGCTATTTTATTATACTTTGTACCTCAATATTTTTCTTTTATTCTCCTAATATAAAAATATAAATAAGTCGTCAATAATTGGTAAAGAAATCTAAATTAGTTATATTAATTAAAATAAAATTTGCATGTGAATAATTTTAATTACAAAAACTTAATTATGAAAATAATCAAATAAGTTGTATTTAAGGAAATTTTTACGGTGCCTTCACGTCACCATTTTTCACTTAGTGGGGTTTAATGGGACCATTAGATCAATTTTAGGCTTTTTAAATTAAGAGATCTATGGTTGTAAATGCAGGGGAGGTGGGGGGCATGGTGCCCTTAACGACAACGTAGAATTTTCCTGTATTTAATATAGAAGTTAAATCAATTTTATGTTAGAACTCCAAATAGTATACATAAGTCAGTTACGAGTTATTTGCAATCATTTGAATATTAGCAGTGAATTAAATCTAAGTATAAAAATATAAAATAATATAATAATAATTAATAAATATCGATTAGACATAAGTACATTGCGACACGATTTCAGAGTATGACATATTTTGAATTCTTCTATATATATAACTAATAATTATTAACGAACTTGATCTAAATATTAAAATATAAACTCTTTCCGAGTTTCGACTACTAAGTTTAATAATATTGATTAATTAATATAAATTAGACACGAGTTTAAATGTAACATCTTTTAGAATTTTCTAAATATATAAATAGAGTATTAACGAATTTAACTTAAATATTAAAATATAAAATTATTTAATAATAATAATAATAATTATTAACAAATAAATTAGACATGTACAAGACACTTGTTGAGAATGAGTTATTTAAAAAAATTAAGTTTAAAACTCTATAATTATCACAAATATTTTTTATATTATTTTTTAATAATTTCATATAATATACGAATATTAAATTATTTTTAATTATAAACTATACTGCTAATTTGGTTGTACCTTATGCCCACATAGGGTTGAAGTCAAGTGCCCTTATGCCTTTAATTTAACGAGTTTTAATTATATATTAATGTAAATATAATCTCGCGGTGTCCTAATAAATTCATCATTATGTATAAGTATATCAATGTACGGATATATATGAATTAAAAAACGATATTAAATGAATTCTAATAAAATATATGTTCGATATCATAATTATATATTTTTTTAATTAATTATAATTATTAAATCATTTAAAGTGACAAGTAATGAGATAAATCAAATAATATAAATGTAGGTACTGTTGCGCTGTGCAGTCACCACGATTTAATTAAATAAATAATATAAATTTAAATAATAATTAAAAAAATATGTTAGTTTCAAAAAACTTTAAATAAATAAGGCGGGACGCTATTCCCAGAAGCGTCCCGCCCACCGGGACGCTATTCCCAAAAGCGTCTCGGACCTGAACTTACGCCCCAAAGTTTTTTGGGACCGAAATGAAAAAAAAAATACGAGGGGTCGGGACGCTTTTCTGAATAGCGTCCTGGTAGATTTTGAAAAAAAAAATTCGGGGTCGGGACGCCTTTAGGAATGGCGTCCCGGGGCTTTTTTGCAAAAAAAAAAAAGAAGAAAAAAAAGGGGGCTATGAAACTCTAACACACACACACTTTCCCCAAACAACAGCAGCAACCTCATTTGAGCAGCAACACGGCAAGGGGGGTGAGCAGCGGGCGAAAATTTGAAGGGGCCTTCTTGTTTAATTCAGCTAAATTTAACTAATTTAATTTACTTTAATGAATTGGTATTAGTTGTTAGGTGAGTTAATATTCATTTGTTATCAGATAAATAGTTGTTATTTTTTTTAATTGTGTTTATATATTTTTGAATTTAAATGTCAATATTTATAGAATATATTTGGGAATTTTTTGTGGTCAATTTAAATGTGAATTTATATATTTGTGGTTTTTTTTTAAATTTATATGTTTTTGTTAATTTAAATGTCAATATTTATAGAATATGTTTGGGAATTTTTTTTTTAGTTAGTTTAAATGTGAATTTATATATTTTTGTTAATTGTAGATGTTAATTACTTTTGAAATTTAAATTTATTGATTAGTGCTAAAATTATGTGAATGATTAAATTTGTTAAGCGCACATATGGCGAATATGTCTTCTGCCAATGAATATGACATGTATGCATCAATCCTACGAGACGAGAGCGGATATGCAAATGTAGATTCCACCGAGCATCATCCCCCACCGTCGATCTCGGACTACCCTGCCGATTGCTTAGAACCAGATGAAGGAAGCGATCCTGAAAATGGTTTAGATGAACTAGATGATGATGGTCATGAAACTGACGAGGAATTCTTTCAGTTGGGGGGTAGCGTACCAGATGAAAATCCTTTTGAACCTACCTTGAATGAACTTGCCCTACAACCCATAAACGAGCGGAGAGAGGCTCGGCCCTGTACAAGAACATATCATTTTTCGATCGCATATACGAAGACATTCCTATTGATTCTATTGATGTCCCTCAACCGGACTTGTACTACGATAAAAACGAAGGAGTGTTGAGAATAGGCATGATATTTAGAGATAAAAGACATTTGATGTGGGCTGTCAAAGATTACTCTGTGCGCGTCGCCAAGTGTTTGTATAGAGTGGTAGAAAGCAATCCTGTGATGTGGAAAGTTGTTTGCATGTCGAGTTCACTTGGTGAGAATCATGTAAATATGAACGAATCATTCGAATGCGGATGGTGGCTCCACGCTAGTTTTCGGAAACGGAAGGGTGCTTTGGGTAATCACAAGATTGGGTTCTGGGCACAGATGTCTCGCATTGTTTACACATAAAGATCACCCCAATTTGTGTAAAAATATTATTGCTATGCTCATTACAAGCCACATCGAGCAAGATCCACTAGTGCAGAAACTGCATATCCAGAAGGGTAATTCTGCCTATCCAGAACGCCTTTCTGTACCTTCTGTAGTGACATAGTTCTGGATTGACAGACTTTCAAGAACGCCTTTTTTTACCCTTCTGGATTGAGACTTTCTAGAAGGGTAAAAAAAAAAACTGTTTTAGAAAATAACTTTTTTGTTCTAGAATGGTACCATCCTATACTTATCCGCCACTTTTCAGATCGGTTTTTACAATTACCGTTCTGAAAAGTTGTACAGTTCAGAACGGTATTTGTAAAAACTATTCTGGAAAGTTGTCCATTCCAGATCGGATTTTTACAAATACCGTTCTGGAATTTACAACTTTCCAGAATGGTAATTATAAAAACCGTTCTGATAAGTAGTACTTTCCAGATCGGTGTTTTTACAAATACCGTTCTAGAAAGTTGTACATTCCAGAACGGTATATGAAAAAACCGTTCTGGTAAGTACTACATTCCAGAACGGTTTTTTCATAAATACCGTTCTGGAATGTACAACTTTCCAGAATGGTTTTTACAAATAGCGTTCTGGAAAGTTGAACATTCCATAACAGTATTTGTAAAAAACCGGTCTGGAATGATTTTTTATAATCAACCCTGTTTTTACGATTCGTCTTTCCCAAATGTGAAAAATTATAATAGAATATTAAAAATACCAAATCTCAATCGAAAATATACTAAACTATTCATCATTTCATTCAAAGCACCCCAAAACATGTCTCAATCCATTCAAAGCAAACCAAAACAACAATATTCATCAAGTATTCATCAAGTGTTCAAAACAACAAATCTTATATTCGAAATAAGGAACCTCGGAGTCACTTGCTGCCACGAGCCATGTTGCAAAATCGCATTATTCTCCTCAAAATCCACATTGCTGGAAGAGGCCCCACCCGAGTTGTCCGCATATTCTTGCAACGAGGAATTCTGGGGAAGGCTCAAACTTATTGCCCTCTCAAATAAAGCACGAATCAAATACACATCACCGAGCCGGATCTCCTGTCAATATTCAGGCGAGTTAGACCAAGTCCCCTAAAAATAGATCCTAATATAAAACTTAAAAAAAATACATATCCAAACCCAGAAAACTCTAGGAAAAACTTAAAAAAATTGAAGAAAAAACCCCTTGAAACAAAATAAAATAAATAAATAAACCATTAAATATAATAAAAACACAAACATATGTTTGTGCAGAAAATAATGAACTGATGGAAAATAGCTGTCGTGATGTGCAACCCTAACATCCAATCCTATAACATTTATGAAGAATTTATAAGACATGAGAGAGCAAAAATAGGCCAGCAGTTTACACATAAGTGTGAATGATCGAGCTGAACTTGATTATGCCTAATAAAAAGGAGCTAGCTGGCTTCCAGACCAAAGCCGGTGATCAGAGAACATGTTAGACTTTTCCAACAAGTGAAATGCAAATTGGATTATGCCAAAAACCTTGAACTTGTAATTTCTACCAAATATTAAGTTCCAAAGTTAATGTATTCACAAAAATAAGCGCTTATCTGACCACATACACCAACCAAATAAGCATCATAGTCATCTACCCTAAGGCAATAGAAGCAAATATAAGGAGCAGCCAAAAAGAGGTGAAAGCTACTATCAAGGACCACAAAGATTAACATTATGCATAAAGAACAAATATGGAATATTTCTACATAGTTTCCTAATCCAATACCTTACAAATTGCATCAATTTCATCAAAAATAATGATATGCAGCTTGCTTTGGTCACCTGAAAGATGAAGAGAAACAATGAGCCAAGAACACATGTCAGGTTAAGTATGGACTTTTAACCCTACAGATCACCTACCTTTGGTTCTTTGATCATTCTCAGCATCAGCAAACAGATCTCGCACATATTTTTCAGTTTCACCAACAAATTTGCTCAACACTTCAGGTCCATTCACAATCTATAATTCCAGGTCATTCATCATATTAAGAAGATGAATAGGATAATAGTTAATGGAGTATAGCGTATATAACTAGTATCAACTTCAAAGATGTCCAATCAGCTGCAATAACACACTGTATAGAGCAAGCCAGATAGCCTTCCGAAAATCTTTTTTAAAAAGAACAAATCTGCTCTGAAAATTATGCAATTGTAATCAACCATAGAAGTATTTCATGATAGATACATCTGCTCTGAAATACCCAGTTCACATTACTTAATCATCAAATTCAAGGATGTTCATGAACCCTAATTCATTCCAATTAAAAAAAAATAAAAAGCATCATATATAAATTTATAAGAGAGACATTAATGTGAAGGAGCATTTGTAATTTTAAAAAATATTTCAATTTTTAGTTTTGAAAAAAAAAAAAAGGCAAAAGACTTGTGTCACTATCTTTATATGATTATGCCTTAAAATTTAGTGGGGACAATATCAAAATAAAATAAAATTATTTATAGAATCCATGTGGAGTTGTACTGGGTTATAATCAGAATATTAAAATAAGGAATTATAATCCAGCATATTCTAGCTAGTGACAGAATCTGATGATTAATTAATTCTCCCCTTTAGTAAGTAATCTGTTAATTAAGAGTTTTCCAAAAACTGTTATTGTATTCAACTGACGTAAAAGAAATTAAAAAWACCTTGCACATGTTTGGAGKGCAGMCATGAGTGCATGTGTGAAAATCAACATWAKGTGAGATTCTGAGCTTCCCTTCTTCTTAGTCTATATAGTCTGGATTCGTGTTTATTTCTGAGAAGCAGTTTTTATTCCCAAGATGATCAATAATTGTGTCAATAAAGAACATATTTGCATCACTCACTATCCTCAAATCACACCTGGAAAATAAATTTAAAAAAAAAAGGAATATTAACACAATTGCTCAAACACAACCAGATCAAAGAACATTTTGAAATACCAAAAAAAAAGGAACACTACACTTACAGCTTATTCACAGGTATAAGTCTAAGAGATGACATGTAGCTCTTACCTGGTCCATAAATCTCTTGCGAATCTGCTGGGACAAAAGAACAGCATCCACCTGCAACATAAGACAATTTTGTCAACTGGATAGGCCAAAAGCATAAGAGATGGTGAGAGACGAAAAACATTTCTCTATAATCAAGAGAGAATCATGCGAAGAAAATCAAATAGCATGAAAAAACTATCTCATAATAGTGATGTGGAGCAGTAAAGAAAACCAGAAAATAAGAACAAATATGCAGAGTGATGAGAAGGAAATATATACCTGTTCATCTTTTGCCCCTTTCTTTAGGAGCTCTAATTCGAGGGTCAACAACGCAAGGTTGAAATCTTCAGGAGGAACAAATCCAGAAGATTCAGAATTTTCAGGAAAGAGAAAAGGTTTACAGGTTGGAAAAACATGATCATCGCCATAGAATCTAAACCAACCATACCTACTAACAGATATTGAGTCCCCAGTCGACACTTTCGCATGGCAACGCTGAATGGCATTAAGAGCTATATGGCCAAACATATATTTATATGTATACACAATTACACACACACTTCCGTTAAGCCTAGCTATGTGGTAGAAACCTAGACTAGAGATGTAAAACCATCAACATTTTCACATGAATAACAGTGAAACAAAGGATACAACCTAGCTATGAATAACAAAATCCATAATTYACTTTTCCTTATTTGCTATTTTTATTCCTTATTATTGTTTTATTTATTTTTTGGCAAGAACTTTTTAGGACATAATTTATTTTTCTTGATTCACAAAACTTGTAATTTCCTATTTAAAGGAAAATTATAATTCAATAATGCAAGAAGAAAAATAAATCCCACAGTGGGAGTCGGGGAGATTAGGATCTCAAACAAACCCTACGTTCTTTAGTTTGTCTTTTCGTTATTCTAAGTTCTTTTTMTTTGCGATATTCTGAATGTGTTATTTCGAACCCGTATCAAAAGACATAAAATTCAGAACAAGAGGGGACCTGCTTCTAAACCGAACCAATTATTCAATGGRTTTCAAGATCTATATTCAAATGCCCATCATCCAAAACTGGTTTCAGTGAAAATCAAACCAAACATTATTTGTTTTTCAAACAACTAGAGAATAAAAGCACCGTTAGTGGTTTACAAGATCCCATACCTGAAAAATTTGTGCCATTAAATTAGAAACGCTACATAATTGCTGCTGAAAAGACGAGGGGTTTACTGCTGAACCATCAGGATTGAAAAGCCCACGGCTTCGTTTCCAGGCGCTCCAGCTCTACAATACATCATATAAAATTCACAGTATAAGCAAAAGAAATTTCTCTAAATGCAAGTATCAATATATTTAGAATATACACATGTGACCAAATAAAGAAACAAACAAAGGGTGAGGTTCATATTTAGAATATGTCTCCGTCTTCTCAGGATAGTTCAGGTCATCTATGGTGGATATCACAAACAACAACTGCATATAAATGTAAAGGCTATTATATTAATTTGTAAGCTTATAAAAAGATATATTTATTTATTTTTCTAAATAGGAAATAAAAAATACCTTGATTTGATTCAATGCAAAAATATTTAGACTAGTCATGTCCAGAATCATTATGCATGTGCCGACGTACCGACCGAATTTTTTCGTCGCAGAAGGCTATTAACATGAACCAGAGTAATTTTTAAGTTTTAACAAATAAAATAAATATATATCTTTTAGACTCACCAATATCACACGATCTCTGTATTCATTCATTTGGATGTGCGATTGAACATAGGAGTGAATCTAAAACACATAAGACCAAAAATAATTTTTAAATAAACTTTAAAAACAATTGTTAATAAATACATATTTCCATACTACATTTGTCAAATATTACAAAAATAAATTAAAAAACAAAACTCTTACATATGCTTTATCATACATGTTGCGCCCTACACCAATGGCAATAACAGGAAGGCCCTATATAATTACATAGATAAAGCATGAGATAGATTTAAAACAAAATTACATTAAAAATATTAAAAATCACATCCACCCAGTAAATCAAGATTTTAAATAGTAAGATTTTCACCTCTTTCGAGTGTCCAGACATTCCAGTAAGCTGAGAATCACGTACTGCTCTATATAAATCAGTTGGGTTAATTGGCTTCTGCAAAAGTAACCAGCTAAATTAAAAATGATATAAATAAGTTTAAAATCGAACATACAGTAATTGGATATCATTATTATTATTTCAATAATAAGCACCAAATCTTGTGTTTAAGCTACCTCAAATCATGTCTTATTATGAAATTACTGGTACAAGAATACGAAAAACAAAACGCAATAATATGCTAGACGAAAAATAATCCAAAATCTCACCGCCAGTACATATGTCATCAATTTCATTTTGTACCCTCCAGTTCAAACAGTCAATAAGCTGAAAAATAAGGGTACTGTTAACAACCTTAAAAGGGAAAATAAAATTACCTTCCAAAAATTGAAAATAAAATAATATAAATCAATTGAATAACAAAAAACGACTACTTTATTATTAATCCTGGCAATATACAGGAGTACGTTTTATGTACACATCCTATTGAATCAACACTTTACATCCTACACTCATACCATTTACAATTTTTACAAAGTGTAAACACAAGCCTACAATTATCTGTCCACGTACGAAATATTATTTATTTAAACTTCATCATCACCTTCAATTGAGGCTTTACCTTCTTGTAGGGTTTCAGTGGATGATGTATGGAAATGCGCATCTGTAAAGATTATCATTAGAACGAGAAAAAAGACTAAATTAGAAACACAGGAAAAACAATAAAGAGTTTGGGTCAGATCACAAACTTTTCAACAGAAAATGTTCAGACAGGGATAACTGTGAATTTGTTTGTCTCATCATACCAAAAACGAGTAAAGAATATCATTTTGGTCAAGTGTTTCAAATAGTTTAATGAAAATTAAATTATAAACACTAAACAAAATATCAAATGCACAATCAGTGAGTATCTAAAACTTCAAAATGAAACTGCCTATTTTAAAATGAAAACTTTATGCAACATCAATGTCAAATTACAAAAATTCAGCAGAAACTTATCAGACAGGGATAACTGTAAAAATCCCAAAAAAAACCCAAAAAATGGGGGGAAAATAGAAACAAAACAAGACTCACGCAGTAGAGGAGCAGAGCGAGGGGTTCTTCTTGGCGATTGTTGCTAAAGAGTTGCAAAAAATTAATATAAAATTAACAGCGCAACAAAGAACAACCTATAATTAAAACTTGAAAATGCTTAAAAAACAAAACGACGAAGAAAAATACCGGCGACGGGAATTCCTAATCGGCATGGCTGATTTGGAGAGAGAGAGTATTGGAGCAGGCGAGTTTTGGATTTGAGATATAATTGGACATGAGGATTGGTAGGTTGAGTCTGGAGGGGTGGTTTGCCTCTGAAATTGACTCGCCGGTGACCGGCGGATGGTCAACTGGTATGGCGGAATTTTGGGGGTAAAGTCGGGAGAGGTTTGAGGATTGTACATGGTGGGTTTTGTTAGTATTGATGATGTTAGGGGATGAGGTTGTGAGTCCAGCTTTGAGTGGGTTGAGGGGATTCCAGGCTTTTGCCGGTGTTGCAGAGTTCGACGGGAAAGGGAGAGAGGGAAAGCTTTGCTGCGAAGAGGTGAGTTGGGGGCAAGAACAGGACTAAGTGTAAAAAGATTTCATTTACCCGCTCCCTTACCCGCGCCGAAATTGTGAAAATATTTTAAATTGGTAAATAATTTCCAGATCGGTATTATTAAAAATACTGGATTTTTTTATTTTTGAGAAAGACATTCAAGAACGGTCTTTTAGTAACCGTTCTGGATTGATAAGCATTCCAGAACGGTAATTATA
This sequence comes from Phtheirospermum japonicum, assembly GCA_014905375.1. Taxonomy (NCBI): domain Eukaryota; kingdom Viridiplantae; phylum Streptophyta; class Magnoliopsida; order Lamiales; family Orobanchaceae; genus Phtheirospermum; species Phtheirospermum japonicum. Next base: position 629,487 of record BMAC01000118.1, read on the forward strand.
ATACCATTTTGGATTGTAATTTGGTTTTTTAGATAGACTTTCCAGAACGATAATTGCAAAACCATTCTGGAATGTTCGTCAATACAGAACGGTAATTACAATACCGTTCTGAAAAGTATACTTTCTAGAACGGTATTTTAATACCGTTCTGGATTGACGCCCATTCCAGAATAGTTTTGCAATTACCATTCTGGAAAGTACACTTTTCAGAACGGTATTGTAAAACCGTTCTGAAAAGACGTCATTCCAAAACGGTATTTTAAAATACCGTTCTAGATAGTGCTATCCAAAACAGTTTTAAAAATACCCTTCTGGATTGAGTTTTTTGTCTGTTGTAGAATGCAGTTTCTGTACTAGTGATCTTTTATATAGCGCCTTACATGTCCAGCAGGCTGTCAAACAAGAATATGATTACCTTGTGCCATATCACAAGGCGTGGCAAGGTTTGCAATGGGCTCGTGAGAATGTGTACGGGACGTGGGAGCAGTCGGTCCAATATTTACCAAAATACATGGAGGCCTTGCAGATGTACATCCCGGGGACCGTGGTCGAGTGGCGACACAAATCTTTTGGCATTTCCGATGTGCACATGTTAAAATTTGTATTTTGGGCATTTCGACCATGTATCGAGACTTTTAGACATTGTCGCAAGGTGATCAGTGTTGATGGAACCTTTCTGGTTGGAAAGTATAAGCACACATTGTTGATGGCAATTACAGTTGACGCAAACCAACAAGTCGTGCCTCTAGCTTACGCAGTTGTTGATTCAGAGAGTTACAGCTCGTGGCATTGGTTTCTTCACATGTTTGCAAAATATATTGTTCGCGACATAGAAGGGGTTTATCTTATATCTGACCGGAATACCGGAATACTCAGTGCACTAGAACAAGTTCCGGCCTTCTCTTCTAACGTTTTTTGTTTGCGACATGTCTCTTCTAACTTCAACACGCAAGCCAAATCTGTGAAATTGAAGGATATGTGTTTCAAAGCTGGAGCAGAACCCAGGGTTACAGTCTTTCACAGAATAATGGAGCAGATTAAGGCGCTTGATCTGAATGCATTTGCGTACTTGGATGGCATTGATAAGAGCAAGTGGACATTGTCCCACGACGGCGGCAAACAATGTGGCATCCTCAAGACCAACATGTCCGAGTGCATCAATGGAGTGATGAATCATGCTAGACGGCTCCCAATAACTACCATCGTCCGGATCACATTTCTTCGAAGTGTTCAAAATTTCTATGAACGTTTGAAAGATGCGACAAGAGTCCATAACATGCAACAATTTTGGCCTGATAAGATATATAACCTATTCAGAGAAAGACAACAATTAGGGTTATCTTACCAGGTTACGGGCTTTAATTGGGCGGCACAAACGGCTGAAGTCTCTGTGAACGTCGGAGGAGGAGCTCGTAATCGAGTCTTTCGAGTTTCCTTGTCGATAGCAGAGTGCTCATGTGGTATATGGGTGAGCAGCGATATTCCGTGCTCTCATGCAATAAAGGCGTGTACCGAATTTAGAGCGGATCCTCGTCTTTACGTCCAAGATTACTACAGCACTGCTGCGTACCTACGCACATACTCTGCTGGGGCATTTGAACCGTTGCCCAATGCGGAGGACTGGAATGAGGCAGGTTTTGAATTGATTCATGATCCACACACGAGGAGGCAGCGAACAGTTGAACGACTCAAGGGTAGTAGAATCCCCAAGGAAATGGACCAAGTCCAAGTACGCGCAAGACAACGATACCGTGCACAAGATGTGGCTAGTTCCTCACAAGGTGGTGGAGGTTCTGGATCCAGTCGTTGATGTTAGATAGGGCGATGATCTTTCCATTAATCTGTTGTTGTAATCCGCTAGCACTTTTACAAGTTGTAATTCGCATTGCTTTGAACATTTATAATTGTTGGTGTATGAATTTCCTAACTAATATTCAGGTTTGATCTTGTATTTTTTTTTATTATGTATGCATTTGGCTTCTTTCACTCGGTTGTCTGGAAACAGTCCGCCATTTGGATTCCATTCTCGAATATCGTTTTCGAGATATAAGAATTCAAGTAGACGTTCGTCTCTGGCAAGTGTCCACTTAGTGTTGAATTCACACCCGTAATCGAGTATTTTCACTCGAAGTGTAGGAATACCATCTGGGTCGTTGATGTGATCTGTCATTAGCTTTATTTCAAATAAGATATGAAGTGATTAATATGTATTTGCTGATGAATTATCAAATTATTTGTTCCCTAACAGATTTATAGCAACTAGAGCTCTCATTGATGTGGGTATGGGCAGCCATTTATTTATGTTCTGTGACACAATGTACCGGATGACAAGACTACACAATGGCACAACAATTATAGGTTGGCAAAGCTGCATCTCATTGATGTGGGTGTGGGCAGCCATTTATTTGTGTTATGTGACACAATGTATCGGATGACAAGACTACACAATGGCACGGCAATTACAGCTGGCAAAGCTGCATCTCATTGATGTGGGTGTGGGCAGCAATTTATTTGTGTTCTGTGATACAATGTACCGGATGACAAGACTACACAATGGCACAACAATTATAGCTGGTAAAGCTGCATCTATATATATGTACACACAAACAAACTTATCGAGAAATATAAACTATACTAGCTAATATAAACTATACTAGCTAATAATGACTAATTTTGACGAAAACCATCCAAATGTTCTAAAAATAAACAATGATTACTACAATCCTGCACTTACCCCATGGACCACGGAGATGGAACAAGTCATTTTGGAATTTTTCAGCGCTCAGAATGAAAGTGTTCAAAGAGGTGCAAAAAAAACATATGTTATTTTGAGCGTCCCGCAGGTACAAAGTCTACTCCAGAGTCGTTTCATGTTTTCACCTACTATTCCAGAAATTTAGGACAGGATCGAAGAAATGGAGGTGAGGTACGGTTGGTGGAAGGCAACACTTTTTGAGGATGATGTTTTTTTGGATGAAGAACGTGGATTGATCTGTATTGATACCACTATCAATAATAATGTATTTCCAACCTATGTAAAGTCCACAAATCTGTCTACAACTAATTATGTTGTTTGTGTTGGTTTTATTTCAATTACTAACTTTCTTTTTTGTTAATAAAGGAATACGGTGATGATGCATCACGTAGATATTATTTGTATGACATGCCACCATTATGGAAGAAGATGGAAGCAGCTTTCAATTGATGCGTTCTCAGTGTATTACGACTCAACCGTGTAATAAAATGGGATCGGAAATGACCTTAGTTCGAGTGTGTGTGCAACTACGCACTGTGTTTAATTTGTAATGTTTGAATTTGTCACGTCCTCTGGTCTTTTTTAATGTTTTAATTTGGAGTGTTTAATCAAATGTATAATCTTTTGTGTTTTCTTATTCAATAAAATTATTTCTTTAATGTTTATCCAAAATTGCTGATGACAATACTACACATGTATCAATAGATTTTTCAACTTTTCATGTGACAAGACCTGATATTATTCCACACGTTTTTCAAGTTTCTTTGTGAAAAGACTACACCATAAGCATTATGTTTTCATCTTTAACTGTGACAACGACAACACATTCAATACAACTGTCTTGTGAAATTGTAACTCATCTATAATTTTAGAATATTGGACTAAATTCTTTACGACCAATTCACTCCCTCATACCTTTGGTTTTCTCCATCATCTAAGTATTCTTATAACAAAAAGAAAAAAATGAGTTCAAATCAGTCTAACAATGTACCATATTTTGAATCCGAAGAAGATTTTCTTTTTCTACGATACGAATTCAACCGAATGGAGCATCCATATGAATACTAAGCTTGTTGACGACCTCCGTGAGAGTAAGTTCCATGGTGTCTACGATCCCATAAGAGAATTACGCAACAATATCACGTGGATCTTGCTGGATAAAATCAATGGCGCATTCGGGAAAGACTTCACAATGGACGACATAACCGCTCGAGTTCAACTTCTGGAAAAACGGTACAGGCATTTTCATATGATGTTGGGAAACGAACATTGCACTTGGGATCATGAGACCAACAAAGTGCAAGCGCCAGATTAGCTAGTACGATTTTGGAACCACGTCGCAAGCGATGCTGAGTTTACTGCTGCATATCTAAATCATGGAGAACCATTATTCGATTTGATAGATTTGGTATTCAATAAAAACTATCTGAATTGCATTTGTCAATTCCACAATCTCATTGGAAATCCGCCATTACGAATGTGATCGCATCCGTGTAATATCAAATTAATGTAATTTTTATTTTAATATTCGTTATTGTTGTATCTTAATTTTATTGTATTTTTAATTTGAAATTAAAATTTCTTGTCATTTATTTATTTATATTATTTTATTGTATTTTTTATTTTCAAAAAAACTTCTTGTAATTTTAAGACATTATTATTATATGTTTATTTATTTTAATGAATAAAACTTTTAAATAAATTATCAATACAAAGAACCTAAAAACTAGATAATATAAATAAACAAATAATAAGTGTGTTAGGGTTAAGGTTTTTGTTCCGATTTTTTTTTTTTTTCAAAAAAGTCTCGGGACGCTATTCCGAAAAGCGTCCCAACCCCCCATTTTTTTTTTCATTTCGGCCCCAAAAACTTTGAGGCCAAAATTTTGGTTCGGGACGCTTTTGTGAATAGCGTCCCGATGGGCGGGATGCTCCTGTGAATATATTCACGCCACATTTCTGTGAGATTAATTGAAACTAACATATTTTTTTAATTGTTATTTAAATTTATATTATTTATTTAATTAAACACATTCGCCACAATGAAGGCATTTGAACTGAAAAATATATAATTAAAAAGTAGGGTCTAAAAATAATTTACGTGAAAGTGTCAAGCATGCCACGTCCTAGCGTCCAATACCATTCCTCCACGTGCATACACCACCCTGATGGTTAAACGACACCGCATAATCAGAACATCATCTACGACACGACTGAATCAGTAATTTTCATATTCAAAAACCTGAAACTAAAACCCGGGCCCCGAATAATCAGATCCGGTTCAATGGAGAGGAAGGGAGGAATTATCAGGTGCGGCGCGGCCACGTACTCTCTTTTGGTGCTCCTGCTTTTGAGCACGGCGAGCCGTATATCGGCGCTGTCGGTGACGGTCAACGACCTAGAGTGCATATACGAGTACGTTTTGTACGAGGGCGACACCGTTTCGGGGAATTTCGTCGTAGTCGATCACGATATCTTCTGGAGCTCGGATCATCCCGGCATCGACTTTACCGTATGTCTCTATTTTGGCTGTTTCATGTGAACGTATCTTGATCTGTGAGAAATTGAATTGGATTGTGGGAAATTGAGGGCTAAAATTTAAGACTTTCTGAAAGAAAAAAAAAAAAAGAAAGAAGAAGCAATTTTGTCCTCAAAATTATGGGTCTTTATGTTTTTGCTAGGTCTGTGTTATTGGAAGTGGGTGAAATGATAGTAATTGTTATTGGATTTTATTTGGTCTTTGTCGTGTTAATTTTTGAGTTTATGGAATGATTTGTTGAGTGTAGCTATCCAGTATATTAAAGTATGAAATATTTGTAAATTTTCAAATTTTCCAGTTAAATATTTATTTAATTCTATCTAGTTTAGCTCAAATGCTTTTATGTGTTTCATAATATATGGTGAACAGTAAGGAAGTGTAGATAATTTGCTTTCCTGCAGTATCTATAAATATAGTGAAACAGGTATGATGCATAAATTGGATCATATGAGATTTTTAGAAACAAATTTGTTCTTAAGTGATTGTTTTGGTTTCGGATTATGAAGAAACTGACATGGCAATTCTTAATCACTTTCTTGATTAGGCATATGACTGCAAATGAAAATTCCGTTCCCGATAATGGAATGTTATAATTGGGAACATTCATGAATCTGAATTCAGCTTCGTAAAATTGGCGCAAATGCAGTTCACTTTTTTTTTTTTTAGAAATGAGCCAATTTACTGAGATTACATAGGCGTCACATGAGCGTAACTTTTAACGTTTCAGCTTTAGACCAACTGCCCGAATTATTTGATTTGGTATTTTTTGCTTCTCGATGTAGGTGACATCTCCCGCGGGTAATACCGTGCACACGTTGAAAGGAACATCTGGGGATAAATTCGAGTTTAAGGCTCCCAAAAGTGGAATGTACAAATTTTGTTTCCATAATCCTCATTCTACACCAGAGACGGTCTCTTTCCACATTCACGTTGGCCATATTCCCACTGAACATGACCTGGCAAAGGATGGTTTGTCTCATCCTTTATGTATTCTTCACATTGCTTGTATTTTGTTAAAAATATATAATGTGATCTTATGGTTCCTTTTTTTTTACACATTTACAGAACATTTGGACCCCATTAATGTTAAAATTGCTGAACTGAGGGAGGCACTTGAATCTGTTACCTCAGAACAGAAGTACTTGAAAGCACGTGATGCTCGTCATCGGCATAGTAAGACCTTTCTTTTTCTCTTCCTTTTTTTGTCTTCTTCCCCATCTTTTAGTGTATTCACTCGTAAAACTTTCAACACTCCGGATATTTAGTATCGTCAACTACATCTATGATTTCGCCACATATTCAAGCTTCACAGACTTGAAAATCCTATGCACTGGAATTTGGAATAATTAAACTACATTCTTGGTTTATCATTCTATGAACAATCCATTGAAGCTGAAATATAACTTGACAATACATTCTTCAATAACCTTATCGAGAAATTGACATTTAGATGTGGTAAACCTTCTCAGATCAGTAATTAATCCTAGGTATATTAAGTCAGAGATACTATTTTCATATATTGTCAAGTGCTGAGTTCATCAATATTTAAAGTGATGATACTATGTTCTTGAAAATGAGACAGATAATTGTTTAGCCTTTTCAGAACCCTATTGGCCTTTCGGTGCTTTGCTTTTGGTTGTGAAATTAATACTTTTTAGCTTTCATATTTTGCATTCATCGTGTCATATTGAAATGTGTTCTTGGTGCAGCAAATGAAAGCACTAGAAGGCGCGTTATATTTTACACAGTTGGAGAGTACCTTTTGCTAGCACTTGTAAGTGGACTTCAGGTTGTGTACATACGTCGCTTGTTCAGCAAGTCGTTCGGATACAACCGAGTTTGATGAAATTCACCAAACTGGCTGCAATTTGATATGCTCGATGTGAGAGGGGAACAAGGATGAATTTGGGAGGGCAAGGACAACAAAGAGCGTATTTATTAGACTGCTTGTGCCTTAGAATTATAGAGGAGATTATCTTTAAGTTAAGAGGGGTCTAATTAAACGTGAGATGTTTTCAATTAGTTGTTGGTGGTTTATGCAATTTTCTGCCACTAGATACATTTCTCTTCTTTACAGAACCTTTTATAGATTCCATCTTTTGTATAATTTGTGTTCTTTTTTGCCTTCAAAAATCAAAAAGTAGCACTTCTAATCAACCAAAAAAGGTAATAATCAGATGAAAGCAGCGAAATTTTGATGATGCTTTCAATGTTTGTATAGTTGCAAAATTGGCTACTGAAATGTTTGTTTGATTTTAAATAGGATATTGGATATTGGCACGTAACTTTTTATGAGTTCACTCCATGTTTTCACGTTCAAGGTGTTTGGATATTGACAATGGAACATTAACACAATGTTCGAAAAAATCGAACACCTTGAAGCTGAAAACGAAAGCGTGGTGTGAATTCATAATATTTTGGATGTCAATATTCATGCTCTTTTAATATATGGATTCAGTTCGTTAAATCAAATTTGAATACTTTTTTATTAGTTCTAGAAGATGTATAGCTTACTCTAGACTAGACTTGATTTGATTAGCAAAGAAGAAAATACAATAAATATGAAATTCGAGAAAAAGAAAAAACACAATAAAATATGTGTACAAATATCATGTTACTTGAAACCTCGTCGGGTTCAACCCAATTCAAAGTTCAAGAAAAAGAAAAAAACACAATAAAATATGTGTACAATATCATGTTACTTGAAACCTGACTCGATTTCAACCCAATTCCAGCTCAACTCGCTTAATAACCAAATAAATTAAAAGGCAATTTTTGAATATCGATTAAAGTTCAAACAAGTTTGAAGAAATTATATTCTGATTTAAGCGGATATATTTTCACTCCTAATTTTAAGGCGCACCTTTTTTATCCAACACTCATCATGGTCCAGGCCTTTTAGCTTCGGCAAAACATTCTAAAGGTGCGAGAGTTTCTTACCATGAAAAAACATCTTTTTTCTTTGAACAAATTTAGAAAGATCAAGCAACAAACGCTTCATAAGAGATCTTTACATAGGGTATAACTATTTGAAATTAATTAGAATAAGCAAAAGTGGTTTTGTTTGCCTACATAGAGAATCATATGGACATCAAGTAAAACCCATGGCCAGTGTAGAGGCATTTCAATCTCTGCTAAAAGGAAAATGATGGGTAGTAGATGAAATATTCATAATGAATGAACTATCATCAATAACACTTTCTGGCAGTAAGCATAAACAAATTTGTTCAGCATAAACCTTTACACTTGCAAGTAGAAGCTAAGCAGACTATTTACCATATTTGCATTTTCCTGGAACTAAAATCAAAAAGCAGAAAGTAATTGTGTAGTTGATTCAATCCTTTGCATCTGCAATCCCACCTGGAGTTATCTGGAAAACTTGCTTCTGTTAAGGGAAAATAATAATAATAATAATACAATAATAATAATAATAATAATTGCATCCTTGTTTATTAAACATCAATAAAAAAATTTCACTTGTTACCATGGAATAAATAAATGTGTGAAAGCTAAATATGGAAAAGGATATTGCTTCGGCTTCAGGGAGATTTGGGGCATCAAACACCTTGCAGACACGTTGTTCGCCTTTGCCCTTTCTGAACATTAGCCGTATAGTGGCAGCATGAGCCAAAACATGCCCTCCTGCTGGCTTCTTTGGATCTGATATAAAGACTCCTCCTCCAGGATCAGCAATAACTGCAATCATCGAAGCCAAACACCATCACCACATTTCGAGCAATCAGGAAAATAAACTAGAAAATAATGAAAGTTTTAGTCCATTAGTTTGAACATGAAGTTAAAAGTGAGAGCCAATTACCCTGGTTGGTCATATAGACAGCTACATTGAATTCCTCAGCAATTTTAATCAATCTTGAGAGCATCTGAGCCAACTTTTGCTGTAAATAAGGAAAACAGAGAGCTAAGATTTCTCAAGGATCACAGATTTTTTAAACTATATATTAATATTTATTGATAGCGGGACCATACCTGACGATCTGCAAGTTCTCCTCGTCCAGTGAAGTCCACACGAAAGAGAGCTATCACTGAATCAACAATCTGAACAACGGGGTACCAACACATCATAGTTAGACAACTAAAGCTGATTCATAATTAACAAGAGTGGTAAATTAGCTTAGCTCACCAAAAGTTTGAAAGGCTCTTCAGCCATTTTTGCTGCTAGACCAAGAAGCAGGTTGTACTGATGCTCGTATGTGTAAGCACGAGCGTATATGATCTTTTTCAGAAATTCAAAAGAACCAATAATGAGATACTCAGACACAATATATAATCTGATTAAACACGACATTAGTGAATAACAAAAATTTAGGTTTACATTGTCAAGTACAGCTCCTGGATCCATTCCGAACCTTTCAGCTATGGGAATTATTCGATCTGGTCGGCTGCAAGTGCATTGATTCAAGGAAAAACAAAGAACAAACGATAAAAGCAGAATTAATGAATTTATTTCTAATCTCATGCCACAACACAGTATTATGCAACATCTTATTAAACTAAAAGGTAGGAAAGAAAAAAAAAAATCAGTGAAGGATACAATGTCCCCTCAGTGTCGATGTAAGCAACCTTTCCATTGCCTCCTTTCATATTAATAGGGAGCTGCAAAGCAAGAAATTAATACAGTTCACATACAAAACAGAGAACAGCAATATTAGCTTAGATTATGCATTGACTTGGATCATATCCATTAAAGAGTTAGATGACACTCTGACATAAAAGTTTTGCTTGTTTGTCACCTGTGTTGAAACACACAGAGTATGTGCCAGCTGTGTTTTTCCAGATCTGAGTCAAATGTTGATTAAAAATATTAGAATACAAATTCATCAGAACCAAAAGACTAGAAGACGTTTAAATTTTATATGATGGCTCAAGTCGGCAAAAAACAGTGGAGTTGTTACCTGAACTCTCCAAATGCTTCGGTAATTGCCGAGGTTTCTATCCCACCTTCAGCATGGCCATAAATGAGATATAAGCAAACTATGAAGATAAACTCATATGAACAGCAAACAGAAAATTTCAATATTTACCCCCTAAAAGTTCATCTAAAGCCTGGCTTCCAGTTGTGATGCGAACAACTGATTTTCTCTGCACAACAATCAATAGTTCAATATAACTAAGAGACCATGCACACTAATACTAATAAGTTACCACTGTAAATAGCTGAAACGAACTAAAATCCTCACTTTTAGCAGAGCATCACTTCCAGTGATATAACCAAAGTTCTGTGAATTGAAAAAGGGAAAACAAACAGCATCAGTATGCATCACAGTGTTTTATTTTTGTTTTAATACGAGAAGAGGGAAAATTTATGATAAAACATATCACTAACCACTATCTTCTCTACAGCTTCACAGATCTTTTCAACTTTAGCCTCTGACAGTCCTTTGATTCCAGTTAAACTCTGTTTAATTTACAGGAAATGTGTAACAGTTTCAAAAATAAGATAATAAGGTGGTCAGTAGAATTTTGAAGTTTCACCTTCTTAGTGTGCATCATCAATCCATTACACGTATAGATGCCAGCATCCTGCAACTTCTTAACATCTCCAGCATTGATTCCATGAGTTGTCACTACAAATATAAAACAGTTCTCAGCCACATATTAACAGAATACTATTTTCATTAGGAAACTCATGACATAGGTCTGCTTGAAATTTGCATTAAACTTCCAGTTCTAGGCATCGAAAAATCCTCTTTACACCATAAGGTAACATTGAGAATTCGATTTCAGACCATCGAGTGACAATATGGAGAAAAACAGATATTAAACCACATTTACCTGTGTATTTATTTGGAGACAAGCACTCACGATTCACAATTTGTTTAAGATTAAATCAAAATAAGTTCATGTAGAATACAGAGAAACTACTATTCAAAACTGATCTTACATCAGAAATTTAGAATAGCAACAGTTTTGAGTTTCTAATTTATTATAAGGAAATATGTTTTGCTATGAAAATTATAATTATCCACAACTTATTCAAATATGACCATCCAAACGCAAGATTTAGAGGAGTTTGTTTACCATACACAATTAACACTGCCGCACTTTAACTAATGGATAAATGAACAGAAGAAGTTTCAGAAACTGAGGAAAAATCATCAAACAAAGTACAACAAAAATGATAAATAAAAAAAATTAACAGATCTGAGAATTGGATTAGAAAACTTCCGCAATCAGAATATAAATATCAATAATAAAAAATGATTCCAATGCGCCGCACAACAAAACGATACAAATCACGCAGCGATTTGATTTTGCAGTGAAAATCCGAATCGCAAATGCACACATGACAGCGTCGGAGATATAGTTATGAGGTTTGCTTACGTTTATCAATTGCTTCGAACAGATCTTCTTCATCTTCGATTTCTTCCCTTTCCACGAGCTGTAGCTGGCTCTGCTCCTCAGCTCTGTTGCTCAATAGCCAACAAGAGGAAATAAATTAGCAATCGATTAATTATGATTTGATTCGTTCAGTAATCGAATTGTTTGCTGGAATTCTTACTTGAACGCCTGCATTTTTTCGTTTGAGTGAGAGGATTTTTTCGAAAGAGCTCTTAAATGAAAGCGCGGTTAAAATGATCTGATGAGTGATGAGAGTGTGGTTTTGAAATTTTCGGGGAGGTTATAAACGGCGGAACCCACGTGATTATTAATTTCATTTCAGTTAAAGTTTGAGATCCGATTGTCTACTGCAGAGTGCAGAATGAATGAATTTTGTAAGGCTGTATCCGTAATTATACAAACTGGAGGTAATGAATGCAGCCCGCATGAATTTTTATTTATTTTCCTTGTTTTTTCTGTTTTGGGGGTGATTCACGAGTAAATTCAGTGGAAAAATTAAATAACAATACAAAAATAAATAAAATTTGACAAAATGAATCAGGACGTTATTCAAAAAAAAGTCCCGTTAATTAAAACAAATATAAAAAATTTTAAAATCGGGCGTTATTGTGAAAAGCTTCCCAGACCATTTCATTTAAAAAATAAATTTTTGAGGCCTAATTGAAAAAAAAAAAATGGAGGGTCGGGGCGTTGATGCCACCAGCGCCCCAAGGTCAAATTGTATGGTGTGTTTACAAATACTAAGATTTTGGAAGACAACTTATAAAAATCACCACAAAAGTTGAGTTCTGTGGATCATAGGTTTCAAGACTTAAGATTGACTGTGATGATAAGATCTTTGCCTCTATCAAAGAGTTTCACACTGTTGTGGAGGATATAGGTATCGCTCTTTACTTGCCGGCTTAGGTCACTTCGCTTGAGTCTGATCATATTTATACCGATATTCTTATAAATGAAGCTACTTTTTATATTTCTCATTATGTGTTTTTACAAGTTTCAAGAAGTTGGGGATCAAACTTATATAATACTATATTTGTATATTTAAACTTTGTTTCAATTTTGGAAAGTCAAAATATGTGAAAAGCGGTTGACATTGCACGGTAGATAATCTCAATAAATATATTTAGACTAAAAGCAAAACAATAAAATTTATGTTTGATTAACTGAGTTATTTATTTATTTGCAATTTAAGACGATGAGTAAATTCTAACCAATAAACGGTGAGAGTTTGAACGCCAATAATTCCTTAATAATTTGTATAATATATGTGGCTAAATGAATAAATATTTATAAGCCTAATTGGAGACAAATAAATATATAAAAAGAATTAAAAAATAAATCTGGATGATGTTTTTAATGTGGTGTCAACTTTGTAGATATAATTTGAGGTTCTTCTTATATATTTTGAAGCATTTCTCAAATTTAACATCTTTTGTTATTTATTGACACATGTTTCAATCGGGTACTTTATGTCTGGCTTGGCAATGATTCTTTATCACTATACAACTTTAGATGGGATTGAGTATGAAAGTATATTTATGAACCTGACAAAATAAATTGAATTTTATGTTTTCAATCCATGTACTGTTTTATTATTTGTGTATCATATTATAATGGGGTTTTTTGTGATTACATTGGTTATTGGTTTTACTAGGTCATACATCATTGCCTTTCCATGTACTCTATCATTTTATCACTTTTGAGCGGTCAAGCACATCTATTCGTATACTCTTGGTCCTCTTCATCGAGATTATAACATTGTTTGTTAATATAAGATGGTAAGCTTTCTAGACATGAATTATGTTAACTCGTGACTCGGTTCCATCTCAAGCTCCTAAAATATCTGATTAAACCAATAAATTTTGATTATAGCTTCATATGTTTATCCGGCAGATCATGAGTGGTTTGAAGGTTATTTACTTTTCGCATGAATAATTTTTTGGGATAAATCATATTTTTAAGGTTTTATTGTTATTATGTCGGGTAAATTTTTTAATATTTTATTTTATTTTTATTTTTGGTTTATTATTATGACAATTAATTCTTTGACAATATTTTGTTAAAATATAATATAAGATTATACGAATTCTTGAAACTAGTGTTTTGTTTCAAGGAAGAGTGAGGGGTTGCTTGAATGGTGTACTATAAATCACCAGGCATCAAGTATTATAAGGTAATCCACGTTTTTTTCTTTTTTCTTTTTTTTTCTGTGCCGCTAGTAGAATATACCTTTTCAAAAAATAAATTAACCAGATGTGCTATTTAGTGTGTGCAATTGTTTGAGTTGATGCTAAATTTAGGGAAAATAGGTTTCATGGACAGTGTGATGATGCAAGAGCTTGATCTAATGGTATTATTTTGATACTTTTTCATCCTAAATAAGAGGATAAATTGATGAATTATGTAATGTACTGAACGCATGGATTTCATATGTAATTATGGATCTTGATATAACTTTTTTTAAATGGATTGGTAATTTTAATGACCAAGATTGACGTAGTAAATTCATTCCCCTTTTTATTTTCGCTAGCATATCATTAGTATGTAGGTTTTGAAGAATCTGGAAAAATACGTTGATTCATCATTGTTTATATATATTATCTCTGCTGAATGATGCCCCCTTTACTTATTAATAATCGTTATGTGTTTTGTATGCAAACACCATTGGGTTTGAATGATAAGATTCTATTTGAGTTTATTTTTTGAGGTATGCGGTACGATCACCCCACATGACCTAAATGTGTTTATACGCATAAATTTTATCTTTTCAAACTTGGTGAATCTGCCAATTAACTACAAGAATAGGCAACAGCAGTCGAAAACTTCTAATATATTATTCAATATTGCTCCAATTCTGCTTGGCTAAAAAATATTTACTTTAAGGTGTAAATTGTGATTTTTTCACTTTTTTGAAAGTATTCGCGTGTTTTGAGTTCACGCTTGATTTTCACTTTGTAAGTGTGCAAAGTGTAGGTAATAAATTTTAATGGAATTATATATATATATATATATATATATATATATATATATATATATATATATATATATATTCGTTCTTTCATATTATTTCATGTGTATTAGTTTGATATGATTTATTAGTATCTTTATATATTGGCATGGTTTGTTAATCAACTAAATCTAAACAATGAAAAATCTAAAGTTATTAAGAATTTAGTAAGTAACGTCACAATCATACGGATATATAGTTATATTATTTTATTGCAGGGCGGAGAGTAGCGTACGAATATTTAATTATTTTATAATTTGTAAACTACATCTCAATAAATAATAATATTTAATGAACCATGTTCCTTAAAAAAAGATTAGATAATTTCAATATATAGTATTTAACTCTAAATATATGATCACTTATATAGTTATCTAGATAATTCAAAAATAATAATATTCAGTTGTTTCGTAAGATTATTTGTTTAAATAACTGTCCGTACAACGCACAAGTCAAATTTAAGAGAAGACATTATCCACTTATTATTTGTTTTGTAATGACGACAACCAAGACAGTAGCCACAATCAACTTTTTGTTACAATTTATCGAGTTAAGATCTGTATTTTATTGCGAAAAAGATGATGCTACCGTGAATAAGACAGTTAATGTAATTTATAAGTATAACTAGTGCTTAACCCGTGCGATGCACGGAGCGAATTGAATGGAAAGTGTAAATTCATTCGATGTAAGTGTAATATTATTAACTTATTAATGTAATATAATAACTTAAAATACTCAAGTCACGATTTGGTCAACACGAGCGAATTTAAAACAAAGGGCGTGGATATACGCACCTCGTTTTATTTATTAGTTCATCTCAATAAAAATATTATCACAAAAATGTCAATATTATCCTTAAACCCTACACCCCCAAATATTTCATCTATTTCAACCCTCCACCACCACTCCAGCCGTCGTCCATCACTGTCGCCACTGCCATGGCCGCCGTCTATTGAAGAACATAAACAAAACATGCACACATAAATACACTGCCGCCATCATGCCATTGAAGAGAGAAAAAGAAGAAAATGCCTTGAAAGACCAAACTTTCAAACACAAAATATAGGTTTAAAAAATCGATTCGAACGCAAAAAACAACTTCGAAAAAATGATTCGTACAAAAAATACATGTTCGAAAAATTAATCTGAACGCCCCCTTTAAGGCTTGTTCAATTTTTTTTTCGAACAACGTCGTATTGTTCGATCAAAAAGTTCAAATACGTGACATATGCTCGGGAAACCAAAGACGAACACCCCTATTTTGCATCTGTTTCTTACCATTTGTCGCCCATCCATCGCTTACCTTTCACCACGCATCACGATTTTTCTTCTTCCTGTTCGACGGTGTGATGGGTGATGACAATGGTAGAGTTGGAGTGGTAATGAAGGGTTAGAGAAGATGATGTGTTTGGGGTGTGGGTGGGTGGTAATTTTGGCATTTTTGTTTGATTTTTTCTTAGTGGGGTGAACTCATTAATAGATGGGGTGCTTATATTCGCGCCTTAAAACAAATTAAAAGTAAATAACTCCACATTTACATATTATGAACCAACTTTTGCATACTACATTATACGTCACATTATAGTTAACACACATGACAATAGTTTCAAGCTCTCCCATCTAGTTAGTCGTGAAACAATCATATTAGTCACTTTTATTACAAATCATTTAGTCCATCTCCTTGTTTAGTCTTTGTATCAAAGACAAAATGAAGATCTTATAATAAATTTAGACTTTTCTAATTATCGATATCTGTTGTACTTGTTTGTCAACGTGTACACGAAAGTTTATCATTAGATTATGTCATAATTCAATCACATCAATCTATTTGAGTACAACTGAATAATCTAGTTGTCTTTAGTCATACTTTGTTGTACGTTTTATATTAGATATAGTTTATATCAACATAAATATACAATTATTAAATAAACATTTAATCAATAAAAATATAATACTTGTAATATAAATTTGAAACAAAAAATATAAAATCAACTAAATAAATAGAAAATATTGTATTTAGATTATAAATATATATTAAATAATATAAAATAAATATTATTTCACAATAATTCTATAGAATAAATTAAAAATAATTTAAATCCTGGACAATCATTTACTAAATTCTAATAGTAACAACACACTTAAAATGCTATAAATAATAAAATAATCAGAAAAATATGAATTTAGTTAAATAAATATAACATATCTATGTTTTAATTATAAATGTTTTTTAATAATTTCTAAAATTAAATAAAATATAAATATAAATATTATAATATAATATAATAATATAAATGTGAAATTATTTTGAATCAGATAAAAATAATAAAATTATCATTAATTTCTAAATATTTATTTTAAAGACATTGAAAGAATAAATTGGCGATAGTGATAAGGTAGATTAAGTAAATATATAAAAGTTAATTTTAAATAGTTCTTATCTATTGAAAGTTGATAATAAAACAATAACAAAGATTAAGAAGTTATAAAATATAATAAATTAAATGTTAAAATATTTTAAAGCAGAAAGTAATATACTTAATTAATGTTATATTGTAAAAAATTATCTCCCAAATATAGAAAGAAAAATATTGCAAAAATAAGAAATATACTACAAAAATGAAAAAAGAAATAATAAATAAATGAGGCATCGTATTAAAATTTTAATTGAGGTATTCTATTTTACTGTTGTTATTTATTTTTCTTAAATCAGTCCGTTAATTAACTCGAGTAAGTCACTGAGTAATTAATCACCAAGTCTCGAATCAGTTGATGAACCCGATAAAAAATTAAATTTTTTATATAAATTTCAATTTATACGAAAGTAATTTTATAACCAAGAGTAATAGATCATTTATGTGTGGATTTCTAACGTTATATACTTAAAGTCATAGTAATTAGTCACAAATTATTAATATACAAATGTTCATAAATAGTTATTTAGTTAAGAATATTAAAATAATGTATTGAATTCTTTATATTATGCGATTATATAATCATTTTTTTTTGTTCTGCCCACATATAATTTTGATTCCAGATTTTAATCAAATAATTGTATAAAGTTATTTACCTTTCACTTACGTTAATAATATAATTTTTTAATTTTTTTTAGGAAAGAGAGAGAGAGAGAGAGAAGTGTCATTGTCAAGTTTGTGACACGTTTAAGGTCAAAGTTTGTCCTCGTATCACCAGGTCTGGTCAACAAATAAAATTATGAAAAAAAGACAAGTTTTTGTTACTAATTATAATTTTTGTTTTCGTTGCATCAATTTTCCAGTTGTACTCATACTATATCTTTTTTTATTTAGGTTAAAAAAATTATTAAATAGTTTTTTAAATCAAATTATAAATTTTTATATTTTTGTTATTCATTATATTTTTTTCCCAATTTTGCTTATATTATATTGTATTTCTTGTAATTTTTTATTTTTTTATTTTATATTTAGTTAATAACTTTCTATAATTTAATGGTAATCTTTTTGTAGCTATGAATTCATATTTAATTTTATAAAATTAGCAACTTTTTGGTTTGTTTTCTATTTTTTTGTATTTATTAAATAACTATTTGTAATTTAATTATAAGTTATTATATTTTATTTATAATAAAAAAAATTTATTTGATATCATTTGATATATTTATATTTTGATTCATTTTTTCGGGTTTTGCAGATTTATGAACTAGTTATTTAGATTTATTTATATATTATATATATTATATATTTATATTTTATTTTTTAGACTTCGTATACACACACACACACACAAAATATTTCTGTAGTTGCTATTATTGTTTTTTATTTTGTTTTATATTTTTATCGATTCTCTTATTTATTTTATATTTATTTAATAATCTTATAGAATCTAATTATGAATTTCGTAGAGTTAATTTAACTTTTTTACGATTTTTCTCTTTAATTTTATTTGATTGTTGAATTTTCAGTTTTATTTCACATTTATTAAATAAATATTTTTAGTTTAATTATAAGTTCATATATTTTTATCTATATAATTTTATTAATATTTTCAATTTTATTTAGAGCATTTAAAAAATATTTGTATTTTAATTTTGCATTCTTGGGTTTTCCAAATTTATTAACTAATTATTTACATATATTTATATATTTTTAAATAATCTTTATATTTTCTTCAAAAAAAATATATTTTTATTTTCTTTTCAGATTTTATTTATTATTACACAGAATTATTATATATTTAATTTTTTTTTTATATAAATCATAATCTCCAAAATAATATTTACATAAATAATTATAAATAATAAATATGTATATTACATATAGTAAGTAAAATGTGCGGGAAAATCTTGAGAAATATTTATAGAAACACTAGCCTTTTTATATATATATAGATTTTATTTATTATTACACAAAATTATTCTATATATTTAATTTTTTTTTATATAAATCATAATCTTCAAAATAATATTTACATAAATAATTATAAATAATAAATATGTATACTACATATAGTAAGTAAAATGGGCGAAAAAATCTTGAAAAATATTTATAAAAACACTAGCTTTATATATATATATATATATAGATAGATAGATAGATATAGATATAGATTTCCAAAATATAAAGTAAACAACATTTTCCACCCTTTTTGGTATTAATAATTCACTTTTTCAACTTAATAATTTATTTTGATAGATCAGACGTTTTCATGCATTTCTTATATATGACCACGTAACACCCGAGTTTTCAAACTAGTTTAACATCTCAACGACATTTTTAAGGGATCGGAGATAATAACTATAACCTAAACAATAATAATAAATAAATAAATTAAGGAAACCACCAAGCTTGCAAACCCTTTCATAGTGGTTTTTGAAAATCGAATCCTCCAAATTAAATGAAAAGATGCTGGGCATGAAGAAATTATTATCAGAAGAGTAATCTGTTTAACGTTCTTCGTCATTTGAAAATTAATAAATATCATTGGCTTGCTCAAGCAAATGTATACTCTGATTCCACTACTAAGGGGATGCTTGGTGAATTTCATGGGAATGTGAATGAGTTTGATTGTGGAGGTTAATGGGTTTGATAACCCATGTTTGTGGGGGTATGCCTCAATACCAAAAATTGGGCAATCAAACCCATAGTGTGGTAGTTATCAAGCACCACTTTAATAGTGTTTCCCATTCCCTACTCTCTAAATCCTCCGACCAAGCATCCCTAAGATATTTGATTTTCTCTCGTACCCAAAAAAAATGAAGGGCAAAAAATGAAAACGGTTCATTTATTAACTTTTCGAAATCCATCCTTTCTCTTGGATGCAAGGCCATTGGATATAAAGTGATTTTCATTTTTGTTTCACCACCGATATTGTCTAAATCAATTATTTTATTTATGATTTGTACAGAAAGTGAACTATGTGCTCATTCATATTATATCCATTGAATTTTAATTTTAAAAAAATTGGCAATCATTATTATTTCCCACCAAATTTCTTTATTTATTCACTCAAATATTTATCAATCGCCTAATAAACAAAATCCTCAACCCCCAATCACTATTTTCCTATTTCAATATCACAACAATTTCTTAATTATAATTCCATCTCATATGCAATTAATTTTCTTTCCCTTTCTCACTTATTTCTCTAACATAGGATATTTTTTTAAAAAAATGAAAACATATTAAATGGCAGCCAAAATTAATTTATATTTCAAACCTAACACGTTGACCTTTGACGACTCTTGCGCTCCAAGCCTGAACAACGGCAATATTTACAAAATATTTAGGAAAATAAAATAGGAAAATTTAAAAACAACCCCACACAGGCCCAACAACAACAATATCCCGATTCTCCAAAAGAAGCAATACTAATTTATAATTATTATAAATATATAGCAATAAAATTATTTGCTCCACTTCCTAGTCACTTTCTCTAAATTCTAGGGTTTCTCATCTTCCCGCTCCTGCACATTTTTCGCACGTTTACGCTCTTATCTCTAATTATACCTGCACAATCATAAGATTTCATTCAGTGATCTCTCACACTCTATACAATCATATATTTATTTTCCTTCTATACAACTTTATATTTTTCCGGCTTGATTTCTCATAAAGAAGTCCCCGAAATTTGAGCTTTTTTTTGGATAATTTCATGCATTTTCAATATGCAGACTGAGGAAATAGAAGCAATGCAGGTTAAAGTAATGGAGAACGTCGATAATTCTGACTCCAGAAATCAAAAAAATCCCGAAAGAATTAAGGGTTTGGAGGGTTTGAAGGAAAATTTAGGCGAAACTGATTTGAATTTTAACTCCATCGTTGATGTTTCAGGGAAAAGATTGGATTTTTCTCTTATCAATGGAGACGAAAGAACTGTGGAGGAGGTGTATATGTATAAGAATGAGTTCAATTTGATCCCCAAAACTGTGGGGATGCTCAAGGGTTTAAAAACACTAAAGTTTTTTGCTAATGAGGTTCAATTGTTTCCTGGGGAGTTCAGGAATTTGGTTGAACTGGAATACTTGCAAGTGAAAGTGACGGAGCCAGGAATTAGTGGGTTGGAGTTGAGTAAATTGGGGAATTTGAAAGAGCTGGAGCTTAGTAGATTGCCCCCAAGGCCTTCGGCACTCCCAATTCTGAGTGAGATTGCCGGGCTTAAGTGCTTGACTAGGCTCTCCGTTTGTCATTTCTCGATAAGGTAATATTTACAATTTTTATGGTTTAAGAGACTGTATGAATGCTTTGTGCTTGGTACAGAGTACATCTGGGGCTGTTATTTATTATTATTTTTTTTAATGCATTCTAATTGGTATTTTTGTTATGATAATGATCAAATTGCTAAGGGGATGATGTTTGTTACCCTTTGGCATCATAATTACTTATTAATTTGGTGTTCGAATGGATTCTAGCTAGTCGGCCATGTTAATGACTCTTGGATATTGGATGCATGGTACCTAATATTTATTGTGTATCCTACATGTGTAATTCTCAAGTATTAGTTGGAAATAAGTTTATCAATATTAGTACGTCTGCAATGACTGTTTACATGAGTAATGTAAAATCTTTCATGTTTGTGTGATGACTGATGACAAATATAGGATTTTAGAGTTTCTAGATGTGCATAATTCAAAATACTTATTAGTTTTGCATCTTCTATTTCTATATTAGTGCTGTCAGTGGTGGAGCCAGATTTTGAGTTTAGGAGGGCGATGATAATAAATTAATTCTTAATGGCAAAAAAGTAAAAAAATACAACTATTTAATTAACTCACATGTAACGGGGCTATTTGTCTGTGTGTGTGTGTATTATTTAAGACACGACGAGGAATCTTAATCTTGACATCTTGTATAATGAAAAGTGCCAAAAAAAAAAAAACAAAAACAAAAAAAAACAAAACTTGAAACGCTCATGCTATTTTCTTTCAGGTATATTGTTTGTAGCAATTAATTTTGATCTCAATCCTGAGACATCTTATTGGTAGTCCAGTTCATTATGTGAATTCGTGATGTATATGCAATATCAATAAGATTTGTCCGTCTGCATTAGGAGTTTTTAGATGTACAGTGTGAATCGTGCTTGTAGTGGTGAGTTAGTTTGGGGAAAGTTGCGAATTTATGTGTACTTTCTTATCCTGCAGATACCTACCCCCCGAAATTGGCTGCCTTACTAAACTAGAGTACTTGGATCTTTCATTTAACAAAATGAGGAACTTACCGGATGAAATCTCTTTGCTGAACTCCTTGATATCTCTGCGAGTTGCTAATAATAAATTGGCTGAGCTACCTTTGGGACTTTCTTTTCTTCAAAGATTGGAGAATCTGGACCTGTCAAATAACCGATTAACTTCCTTAGATTGCTTGGATCTTGAATCAATGCATAGCCTTCAAACTCTAAACCTTCAGGTATGCACATATGATCCTAAATCATTGTTATTTTAATTTATTACATTTTCTTTAGTTTTGGTGGTTACATTGCTGTAAAATGAATCATGTAAACCTGATATAAACATCTCATTTTCTTTTGTGGAAATAATTAATGAAGCATAACCAACTATGCGGTTGCGAAATACCAACGTGGATATGCTGCAATTTGGAGGGCAACAGCAGGAACCTTTCAAATGATGAATCTGCTGAGATGGATGTGTATGAATGTGTCATCCAGGAGACTTATGAATGTCCTTGTAAGAAGCTTCTCTCTCTCACTGTCCATATTGTCTTTTGTGACCATATGATCCTAATTTTACTAAATTGACATGATGTAGGCTCTCCCCCCGTTGCCACATCAAGTCATTCGAGTGGATCGTCTTCCAACAATCGATGTTTGGCTGCACGTAGGGCCAAAAGCTGGAAACGTCGCTATATTTTGCAAACAAAAGCCCGGCAGGAGCGTTTGAATAACTGTCGGAAGTGGAAAATTGATGTTACAAGCGGAAGCTCTTTGAAAAAATGCACGACATGCAGAGTGACTGACAATAGCAATGATACCCCATCCAATCTATCTGTCGTTGTAGATGCTGAGCCTGATAACAAAGATATATTCTCTGAAGGGGAGGCTACGGATAGATGTTCATGTCCAGCAATTGATTCTGTTCGGTCACAGTCTAACTCAGTTTCGGCTTCTATTTCTGATGCTGATGTGCTGGATGAAGGTTCATCTTCTGAAGCATCGAATTGTGTTGTAAAGTCGAAAAGGCATTCAGAGAAGGACCTTGACTATCCCAAGCCCATCAAATCCCGGAGACCAAGCAATGACCCCTCTCACGTGTCTTGCCAATATAGCGAAATGTCATTTTGTGGAGTAGGTGATCGTCTACCTGATGGATTCTATGATGCAGGGCGAGATCGGCCCTTCATGCCACTGGCTAATTATGAGAAAAATGTGTATGTTAGCTCGCGGGAAGTGATTCTTCTTGATCGGTAAGTGCATTCTGATTTTCCAATTCTGTTGCTTACATGATTCCGCTTTGCTTTCAAATAGCCTTTACATCTGTATGTTGTAAACATTATAGGCATTTCATTTTCTGATCAGGGAAAGAGATGAAGAGTTGGATGCCATTTTGTTGCGTGCTCAAGCATTAATACGTAACTTTAGGCAGACCAAGAGTTCTATTGACGAACATAGAGATTTTGCAACCGATAATTTGCAGACCGTATCGTTGCTCTCACTTTTTGTATCAAATCATTTTGGAGGAAGTGACAAAAGTAATGTTATTCAGAGGACACGGAAGGCCGTTTCTGGTGCAAACTGCCTTAAGCCTTTTGTTTGCACGTGTGCAACTGGGGTCAATGGTGACACTAATATTGCTAATAAACAGAATGTGGACACTGCAGAAGATACTATTTTCCTTGATATCGTCGAGAAGTCACTGCGATCTATAAAAGAAAGACGCAATTCTATTATAGTTCCTATCGGGGGTCTGCAGTTTGGGGTTTGCCGGCATAGAGCGTTGCTGATGAAGGTACATTTTTTTTCCTAGTTATGTTTTTTCCGGTTGGATCGGTGCAGTAACTGTTGTGAACTGACAATTTTGTTCTTTTATCTGCTGTAGTATATATGTGACCGCATGGAGCCTCGAATACCTTGCGAGCTTGTCAGGGGTTACTTAGACTTCAGTCCTCATGCCTGGAATGTGATCATTATAAAGAGGGATGAGTCTTTTGTCCGTATGATTGTTGATGCATGCCATCCCCATGACATCAGGGAAGAAAATGATCCCGAATATTTATGCAGGTTAGCACAATAATAATTGCTAGTCATGTATTATGAGCAAATTATATTATTTTCTGGGCAATTCGTTATGGATTTCCTTTTTTAGATGTGGAGTGAGCTGGAAGATGAATTTCAGTATCTCTTTCGGGTTGTTTGTTCTAGGACTCCCAATACCAGGATTGGAATTCCGAATCTCAATCCTCGTTTTTTCTATGACTCTAATTTTCAATCCAGAACCAACCATTTCTTAGACCTAACCCCACACTCATCTCTTTTATCACATCATCATTATATTACTATCATCCACTTTTCAGACATGATTTGACATCAAATACAATATAAAAATACATTATCATCCACTTTCCAGACATGATTTGACATCTACAATAAAAAGTAAAGGATTCTGAATCCTATAACAAACAAAGATTCTTACTATGTACAGAATTCTGAATACTAGAATTCAGAATCCCAACGAAACTTAATCCAAACAGCCCCTTTGATTGTAATAGTAGAAAAGTGGTTTTCTTTTGTCTGATGTAGTGGTAAAGTTAAACTCATGTTTCTGGATACATGTAATTAGCTGTGAAGATATACTTGTTTTCTGCTTTCAATAGTAGAGCTCTTTTCTGAAGCCAATATTTGTCTCAAGTTACTTTCAGCGCTCCATTTAAAGTTTTGCATGTGGCATTAGGTATATGTGAAGCCCAATGAGCTGTGTATAACAGAAACTTCACGAGATCACAAATTGTTTCTAAAAGGAAATCTTCCAAGTTACTAATGTATATATTTTCATTTTAGGTACATTCCCTTAACCCGGGTCAGCGCTCTTGCAGCTGATAGTGCTGGAAGTCCTAATTCCCACTTTCCTTCTCTCTCGGTATGTGACGAGATTGGAAAACTGACATCCACCTCTTTGATGCACTGTAGTGTTGGATCCCTAGAGGCTGCAGTGAAGGTAATGTGTTCTGTTTGCTTTGATATCAAAACATCCTCGTACCAAGTGTCATCTACTATTTGAATCTTCATTGTTCTGTTGGTCACTATTGGCTATCATTTTGAAACTGTAATGTTTTATATGAACGTGAAGTTTTTTGTTTTTTTTGAAATGCTATTGCTTATAAAATCTGAAGGGTATTAATTAGGTCAAATCTCCCTTTAAAGTAATTTTAAAATGATGGTTTTACCACATTGGCATATCAAATATAGCCCATGAGACCAAATTTATTTGCGGTAATATGCAGGTGCGGACCATTGACATTTGTGAGGCCTCGGCCGATGAAGTCAGGAACTTCGAGTTCTCATGTTTAGGGGAAGTCAGAATGCTGAGTGTCTTGAAGCATCCCTGTATTGTAGAATATTATGGTCATCGGATATCATCCAGGTGGTCTCTTGCACCAGATGGAACTTCTGGAGGCCGTTCATTACAGTCCGCCATTTTGATGGAGTACATAAAAGGAGGCTCCTTGAGGGTGATATTCTGAGCTCAATCAATTATCCTCCCCCCTCCCCCCCCCCCCCCCCCTTTTTTTTTGTCCTTCACTTTTTCTTATATATAACATTTTTTTCCAGGGCTATGTGGAGAAACTATTCAGTAATGGCGAGAAGCATGTTGATGTGGACTTGGCGCTATCTATTGCCAGAGATGTAGCATTTGCATTGACTGAAATACACGATAAGCACATTATTCACCGTGACTTAAAAAGTGACAACATTTTGATTGACCTCGAGAAGAAGAGTAAGGATGGGATGCCAATTGTGAAGATATGTGATTTTGATAGGGCGGTCCCACTTCATTCTTACGTGCACACGTGCTGCATTGCTCATGTTGGGATACCTTCACCTGATATTTGTGTCGGGACTCCTCGATGGATGGCTCCTGAGGTGTTTCGTGCAATGCATGAGAGGAACTTGTATGGTTTGGTAAGTTTCTTTCTCAGTCGGTACTTACAAAGTGATTTACTTGTGATAATACACTCATTTGGAATATTTTATGGTACTATTTTTCTTCATTGAGTTAATGTGTATGTAATACTTACCTACTTTTTAGGCAGTTTGTCACGCTTTGGCATTTAGTGGAACTGTGATTGTCGTATAAACTATTTGCTCTCATGAAAATCAATTTTGCTCAACTGTTTAGTTATTATTATTCTCTTATCACTTCTATTTGCCCTGTTCTCTTTCCTCAGATAAACACTTGTGTTAGATCGTCTGATGAAATGTAGCTGTCTTGAGCCCAAGTTTCCCCCCTTTTTATTTTCTTTCAACTTCTTTAACTTTAAAAAAAATAAATTCTTTTAGGGTTTTTAGTTTCTCTCTCTCTTTCTCTATCTATATACATATATATGTATGTATAACTTCAATTTCAAAATTAACAAAAATTACAATCGATGGGATAGTGTCCCCCCTCCCCTAAAGGTATCCTATATCTCCCTGCTCCTTCCCTGCAGTCACTCACAAATTTTAGCTGTATAGGTGATAAATCATTTTGTTTATTCAATTAGACGTCGTGGCATTTTTTGTTTTCCACAAGTAGCTCTCAATTGTATAGTGGATCTTCTTGGTGTATTATTGACAAGTTTTATTTTTCCAAATCTACAGGAAGTGGATATTTGGTCATATGGCTGTCTGCTTCTGGAATTGTTGACTTTACAAGTCCCTTATTTTGGATTGCGGGAATCAGAAATTCACAATCTTTTGCTGGTATGCGCAGCGGTTATTCTGTTCAATTTAATACATTTACTGGTACAAAAGACGATAGAAGTAATAATTTAATAATTCTGTTCAATTTTATACATACACGTCTGAATTAATACATATTAATAAATAACTAACTCTAAGACGTGGGCAAAAGACAATATGCGTTCATAGTTAAAAAAAAAGGTAATAACAAAAATTACCTTTGAGGCTTAGCTTATACTACAAAAATAAATAAAATAAAACCACTTATCTTTCAAACTTGCGAATTCCAATCTGGAGTACTACAAATACGCCCTTAAGGTTTTTGTACATGTTCTACAAATTACCCCCTCGATAGCATGCAATTTGTGAAATAAAACATCTGTCAATGCAGTTCTTGTAATTTTCGAAAAATCATTGGTCTTTTGTAATCATGCTAATCCTCTCAGTAGTATTTGTAATTATCAAAGAAAGATTTTTTTTATTATTTTTTAATTTTTTGGCTGTTGCTGGGATTACTTAAAAGTTGTTGATTTTGAACCTTTACACGAAATTGATGCAGACGGGAGAACGACCTAAATTGACAGAGGAGCTTGAGGCCCTGATTCAATCTGACGAGGAACTTGAGACGGAATCTGAATCCCTTAGATTTCTCGCTAAACTTTACCATCGGTGTACGGAAAAGAATCCAGCTGATCGTCCATCTGCACAAAACATCTACGATTTGTTGCTTACCCGTTCCAACTCAGGTACTGGTTCAAGAACTTCGGAGCAAGACTAGATTTCTGAAAAAAAAAAGAAGGATTTATTTCGCTTTGATTCCTGATTTTTTGTAGCCCTATGAGCTGGTAAGTTTAGAATCTCGGTAGCTTGGGTCCCTTTCCCCCTGTAATCCCTGAACTATAGTAACATTACATGGTGGTTAATTTAATTCACAGATGAGATAATTATACCTATTGCTGTGGGGATGCAGAAAACGATAATTATTGATTCTACTTTCTCATTGCTCTAAAAAATGAGCCAGCGCTTAGGCGGCTTATGCGGGGACTAGTCGGAGTTAGAGTGGATTTTTTGAACAATGGTTTATCTAGAGGTTTGGTTTTAGAATTGTAGATTTATTTCTGTAACCTTAATGTGGTCAATATATTGTATACTTGATGGGGGACTTTGTTAAATTGGATTATTATTATAAACAATAATTATTATTTGTTGTTATTTGCAATATACATGTATACCGTTTTATGTTATAACCGAGTTACATTTATAATTATTATATAGGTGATTTCAACGTTTATTTATTTATACATTTCTAAGTTTGTTTACTGGTCAACTCAATGTCCAAATTAGACATTGTTCATCAATTTATTCATTTTTGGCAAACAACATCCCAAATTGCTGCAATCCTATCACTAAACCGCAAGTTAGTGGAAATATTTTGGAACTTTGGAAATTATTTAGACAGATTGAGAGAGGATGTGATGTGTTTTTGCATGTATTTCGGGTGAATGAGAATATTCGGGAAAAACAAAACAAAACAAAACAAATGAAATGGCATATAAAAGTGGGTAACTACAAAATGCCCCTGAAAATTTCCCTGATTACGGAAAAAAAAAAAGTTACGTTTCAAAATTATAAATACCATTTTACATCTGTTTCTTTCTATAAGTTGCACACAAAGAGGTTGTATTTGTTATGTTTGTGCTTGTAGTAATTTAACGGAGTATTTGTAACTTTCAATGAATATTGGAGCTTTAGTTTATTTTTAAGTAGGCTAAATCTAAACGTAATCTTTGTAATTATCATAAAAAGTTAAAAATCCCAAAGTCAGCTATCCCCACATTGTACTGGGCATAACCATTTTTTTTGTCATTATTGTAGCTAGAACTATCTTTGTCTGATGATGTCCCTGGCCAGTGGCCTCCCATGCTCTATGAACTTCTCATCTTTATTGCAGAAAAAAAATAAAAATAATAATAATAATAAACAGGGAAGATAATAAGGTAGAAGCCCTAATGTTGGTTTTAGTTACGTACATTCATATCCTAAGTAAGTAGTTACGTACACGATCTTCTATTTTAAAACGATATTTTATCATTTGCTCGGACTTTGTCATGTGTATGAAAGTTAACATATTAATTTTAATTTTTTTAACTAATCAAGTGATAAAACATTTGAGGAGTGGAATAGAACGTAATACATCATTTTATAATAATAATAATTAATAATAATAATAATAATAATAAAATTCATCCCATTTATGTTCTATTATTATTTTGAGTTTCCACAAGAAAATGTGCAGTATGAAGATGAGAGGACCACTCTATAGGCTAATACGACTCTGTAATCTCATCTGTCACACCCCTGTTCCTGTTATAATCACATTAAGGACCACAGCCTACATATAAGGCTTTTTAGGGTTGTCTGTGTGTGTGTTTGGCTACTCTAGAGAGTACCACAATTGCACCTATATTATTTGTCAGTGCCTATAACTTGATGGGATTAATGGATTTTCTATTGAAATCACATGCATGTCTGAAACCAAAAAAAAAAAAAAAAACCGAAAAAAGGGCCATTTATTACTCTTTTAATGTAGTTTGAATTAAATTGACAAGTCAAAACCGAGATGACTTTCTTTAGTCTCCCAATAGGTCAACTTTAGCATTCCACATATTACATACAGCTATTTGCATAATAATTACAGAGGTACATTTGATAGGATGGATGGTATCCAGGCTTGTTGATAATGGTTGTATTTTTTTTTAAGAAAAGAAAATCATACCCTTGAAATATACCAACAGGTGATGTATGGACGTGTACCATCTCAATTTCTAATTTTCAATGAAAAAAATGATAAACGAAAATTTATTGATTTTCATGTGAAAATTGATACTTAAATTTGGATGAATATTTTTTGTTATAGAATGAAGGGAAAGTTGTTAGTTGTGGGATTTATTTATAATATTTTAAGTTCAATATATAATATAATATTAATAAGATCGTAGATGGTGGATACTATTGGATAAATATAATTTAAAAATAATATTTAAAGTAGATTCTGATGTAGTGGTGACCCATAACTTATTAGACGTGATTGTAAATTTAAAATATTATGATGTGAAAAATAATAATTAAAAAAATGATTTTCAATTAAAATTATAAATAATATAATTGTAATTTTCGAAATAGTACGAGATTGAAAAATGAGATACGGAAATGATTTCATAGATACCATACCCATAGTTTATTTCGGCAAGATAAGTCAACTAATTTTCAAAACAATTCTTTATATTTTGTTAATATTATTTTAAGAAGTATGATTGTCCCATGAACTGATGGTAGTAACACAATATTTTTTGCAATTTATAAATATTCTCAATAATTTAGATTGATGTGTATGTATATTCATTGTTTTTAAAGTTTTCGCCTAAAATAAAATACTCCCTCCGTCCCAAAAAGATAGTCCAGTATTCCATTTTCGTCTGTCCCACAAAGATAGTCCAGTTACCATATTTAACATATCATTAATTTTTTATTTCCACACATACCCTTAATTAGTATTCTTGAAATACTAATTTTTTACCTCGTAAGTTGAGAATTAATGATTACAATTCAAAATATTACTATTCCAATAACAAATATACTAATTTCAACACTGATTTTTATAATTATTAATTGATATTAATAAATTTAAGAAGGGTATAATTGGAAAATACTAACTAATTAATGACTTAACTATATAAACTACTCATTTCTTAATCTGTGTGAAATCAACCGCAGGACCATCATTTTGGGACGGAGGGAGTATTAAAGTTGGAAGTGAGGTGCTTTCAATTTAGTAAATAAATCAAGAGAAATTCATTTTGACATTTTCTCCTCGTATTTTTATCTATTTTTTCATGAATAGTAGACCCATTTTATAATGACATTTTATGTATTTCTTCTTTTAAATCAAAAGGCTCCTTTTGTAACTTTTTATTTTTTTTAACAATTTTATTTAATTTACGGAGTCACTGCAAATAAATTCTTTATATTTAAGGGATTTTATCGGTCTAAAATTAAAGAACATTTGTGAACACCCCCTTTCGAATTAATTGCTATATTTAATATCCAGAAAAAGCTGCGAGTTAATTATATTTCTAGGCGATACAGCAGTAAACAGCGGCGCCGCCCATACCACCCCACCGCCATTCACATACCCGACAATAGGCATGCTAATTTCGCTACAGTTATGCAAGTTGCTACAATACCAATTTGCCCTCTTGGAACTTCATTTTCAGTCCTAAACTAAAGCTACTATAATTAGTTGCAAAATTCTATTCTCACGAAAGAAAAAAGAAAGGGCGCTGTATCCCAAATTTTTTTTTTTTTAGTTTATCCCAATTTTTTAGTTTTATCTCAATTTCTTTTTTACAAAAATGTCAAAATTATTCTTTAATTTTATCTCAAATTTTTTTTAACATGGGGTGGTAATGAAGGTTAAAGAAAATGAATTTTATATTTTGGAGTGTTTAAAATTAAATGAGTAATTTTAGTATTTTTGTAAAAATAAATTTAATTGGGTTAAACTAATAAATTTTTGGGATAAATCCAAGAAAAAACTACCTTATGATTTTGGCCTAATTACAAAAGCACCCTGCAACATTAAAATGTACAAAAACAACTTTTTAATATATTACCAATTACACAATTTTTTCGTCTTATATTTTATAATTACCTCAACAAATTTTCTAAATATTTCAATTAGCAAGACAAACGGGAACACGCTTGTACTATTACATTAAAATGATTGATTAATGCGGTTTCGATTCGGTGTTGCGAATTTCATACTATCAACGAGGGAATGAAAATGTGTTAAAATCTGGATTTGCAACCTCTTCACGTCTCTACAGACTCGTTGATTGTGGTACATGTAGTATCGACCTCAACGAGCTTACGGTTATATTTGATCATGGGCTTCAGAAACCAACTTGCTTATCTCCGAGGCTGCAACTGCAACTACTTTTTTTTTTTTTTTCCTCATATGCGTCGTTCGGCAAATAAGTTCATGCTTTAGCCTCTTTCGCTTCCTTTTTTCACTCCCCTTTTATGTGGAAAGTGGATATATTTTTTGAATGGCTAAAGGAACTTGTCCTTATTGATGTATCTATTTTTCACATGAATTTATAAAATTGTTTCCTTTATCGTCAAAAAACAAATAAATTGGGAATGTAATTGCAAAATATTTGATAATATTCATGTAACTACAATTATGATATTTATAAGATGAAATCAAATATTAGGAGTAATTTTAATAAATTTCCAAATTAGATGGTTTTCTTAACTACCAAAACCTCAAGTCATGTTTGCCTTAGGGTTTAGAAAATCAGATTGATATTTCGAATACCGAATACTCGTTTATTTTAAAATTTAAAAATCAAATACTTAACCCATAATTTCTTACAACAAAATAATTAAATACTACTAAATACAATATTGAAATACAACATCATTCAATTTTCATATATAATTTGATCTCAAATATAATTAATAGCCCAAATAAAGTCAACGACTAATTTAGGCTGTGTATTTATTTACCATACTTAGATTTACCATACTTAGATTATGTGTAGTATATAAATACCTATTCTTGTACACAATATTCATCATCAAGGAAATATTAATTCTACATGGTATCAGATTAAATCACTGAAACCAAAAACCCTAATCCTCTCCTCCTTTCTTCTTTTCTGCCTCCTCGTCAGTTTTTTTTTTCTGCTCCACTCGACTCTCATGGCGGCCACCACCAACGACACTTTACCCTACGCTACCCTTATCCATATGCTCACTATACGTCTTAAATCTACCAACTACCTTTTATGGCGCAGTCAAGTCTCTCCTCTTCTCATAGGTTAGGGACTCGCCGGTTTTGTTGACGGCTCTAAATCGGCACCATCGCCCACCATCACAACTAACGGCGAGACGAACCCAAATCCTGGGTACCTCTCTTGGCGCATTGCCGATCAACGTCTCGTCTCTCTCCTCTACTCCTCTCTCACGGAGGAGTCCATGGCTGTTGTGGTCGGCTGTACTACCGCTCATGAGGTGTGGTTGGCACTCGAGCACTCGTTTAGCCACCAGTCAAAGGCGCGTGAATTTCTTCTACGGGGTCAGCTTCAAAATCTCCAAAAAGGCGACAAATATGTGGCTGAATTCGGTCGTAAACTTAAACTCATCTCTGATCAATTATCCGCCATTGGGGTCTCGATTGATGAATCCGATAAAATTCATCTCTTCGTGAAGGGCCTCGGTTCGGCCTTCTCCAACTTCTCGGCGACCCAGATGTCTATGTCGTCGTCGTTCTCGGACCTTCTCAACAACGCTGAAGCACGGGATTTATTTCAGCAGACTCTTGATCAACCTTCCATCCCGCAGGCTGCCTTCCTCGCTCATCCGACCTCCAGCTCCGGTTCTTCGCAACACTCTGGTGGTCGCGGCTCCCAGCAAAATTCCGGTGGCCGTGGTCAGCGAAATAATGGACAGCGCCATGGCGGTCGTGGTCAGCGACGTCCGCCTACCTGCCAGATTTGCAGAGTTCCTGGTCAATACGCGAGCGTCTGTCGGGACAGGTTTTCCAAAGCAGCAGGTCCTGCGTCAACCGCCAACATCGCAGAAGCATTTTCCGCCGCATGCAACATTGCTAATCACCCGGCGTCCAACTGGTACTTGGACACGGGTGATTCAGCGCACATGACTCCATCCGCGCACAATCTGGACGTCTCCTCGCCGTACACAGGTTTGGATTCGGTTATAGTTGGAAATGGTGTAAATTTAAATATTTCCGATATTGGATCTCGTCGCATAAATTCGGCTCTTAATCTGTCCGACGTATTAGTGTTTCTGGGTCTCACTAAAAAATTACTATCTGTTAGCAAGTTAAATGTTGATTTGTTGATTGATGTTGTATTCACTGTTGATCGTTTTACGATTTAGAATCGGGTGACTCGGGACGTTCTGGCTCAGGGAAAAATTAAACACGGACTGTATGTGTTGGATGATGTTCAGATGGCATTAACGGTTGTTCATAAACCCAAAGCTTCATTTGAGTTATGGCATTCTCGGTTTGGTCACGTTTCTTTTGATATCATCTCGTTTTTAAATAAAAGCGGTTTTCTTTCTGTAACTGCTATTTTACCCAAACCTGGTATTTGTGTTTCATGTGAAAAGGCTAGAAGTAAACGCTTGCCTTTCAGTTTGGATGAGAAACGTTCATCTTCTGTTTTGGACATTATTCATTGTGATTTGTGGGGACCTGCTCCCACCACTTCGAACTCTAGTTTTCGCTCTTACGTTATTTTTGTGGATGATTTTTCTCGGTTTACATGGCTCTATCCTTCACGTCAAAAATCTGATTTTTATGATGTGATGTTACAATTTACAACCTTTGTTGAAAATCAGTTTTCTTGTCACATTAAGAATTTTCACAGTGACGGCGGCACAGAGTTCACAAATAATCGTCTCAAACTATTTTTAGGACCAAAGGTATTCGTCACTTCATGTCTTGTCCATACACACCAGCTCAAAATGGACGAGTTGAGCGCAAACACAGACATGTCACAGAAACAGGTCTCTCCATGTTATATTAGTCTCATTGTCCTTTAAAATTATGGGTTGAGGCTTTCAGCAATGCAGTTTATGTCATCAATCGTTTGCCGTCTAAGACTCTTGGTGGTAAATCGCCTTTTGAACTTCTATACTCCACCACTTCGGCTACACTACCAACAAGTTTGAACCAAGAAGCTCTGCTTGTGTATTCTTAGGTTACAACAGCTCTCACAAAGGGTTTCGGTGTTACGATCCTGTTTCCTTCCGCACTTATATATCTCGACATGCAAAATTTGATGAATTATTATTTCCGTTTGCAAATTCTAAGCACAGGTCAAGTTCTGACTCTCTTTCCATTTGTGAGTTTGTTGAACCAACAAGGGACCACGGCATTGAGCGTCTGCATTCTTCATCTCCGTCTCCTCCGACTGAACGAATACCTTCCTCGGCTCCTTGTTCAATTTGTGATGATCAACCGTCAGTCATAACCCCGACTCACTCAACCTCTCAAATTATTCCGCCTCCAACTCACGAGCATCCAGTCATCATTCCGGATGAGCCTTCAGTCCCCTTTTCGGACCCGCCCGTCACGGTTATACAAACACCCGTTCCGCCTATCACTCATCACATGCAAACTAGGGCAAAATCAAACAGGACTATTTCAGGCACTAGTGGCGGTCAGCGAACCTCGTGGCATAAAATTAGCTCTAAAAATCCCTCAATGGGTTGCTGCTATGCGTGAAGAACTCTTAGCTTTTCATCGCAATCAAACCTGGGATTTGGTTCCACGCCCTCCCCATATGAATGTGGTCGGGTGCAAATGGGTTTTCCGTACAAAATTCTTCGCTGATGGAACTATTGACAAACACAAAGCACGACTTGTAGCTCAAGGTTTTTCTCAAATTCTTGGCTTCGATTTTTCTCATACTTTCAGTCCTGTTGTTCGGGCCTCCACTGTTCGCATTATTCTATCCATTGCCGTGATCAACAACTGGCCTCTTCGTCAGCTTGACATCAAGAATGCCTTCCTCAATGGTGTGCTTCCCAAACCGGTTTTTATGGAACAACCACCCGGATTCATTGACGATCGTTTTCCAAATCATGTATGTCGTTTGAAGAAAGCCCTATATGGTCTCAAACAAGCTCCGCGTGCCTGGTTTCAGCGACTCAGTGACTTTCTCCTCAACATTGGTTTCATTTGCAGTCGTTTCGACTCATTACTTTTATTTTTATTCGGGGTTCCTCCACACTTTTTTTCCTTGTCTATGTTGATGATTTTATCCTTATAGGAAATTCTCCAGTTGACTTGCAGGCCTTCATCTCTCGCCTTCGTCGGGAGTTTGCTATTAAGGACATGGGGCGTCTCAACTACTTTCTAGGACTTGAGGTTTCCTACACGTCACATGGGCTTTTTCTCAATCAAGCAAAGTACGCTCGCGACATTCTGCAGCGGGCTAATCTTGAAGATTCCAAGCCCATCTCGACCCCTCTGGTAGCTGGATGTCAACTCTCGACACATGATGTAGAATTTCATGACCCTTCTCTCTATCGGTCATTAGTTGGAGCTCTGCAATACCTCACCATTACATGACCTGATTTGTCATTTGCGGTCAATCTTGTAAGTTAACACCTTCACAACCCTACAGTTGATCACTTCCAGGCAGTCAAACGAATTCTTCGCTATGTGAAGGGCACTCCCGCTTTTGGTCTCTCCTTTACTCGAGGGTCTGGCTCGACTCTTGTTGCTTATTCCGATGCTGATTGGGCTCGATGTCAAGCGACTCGACGTTCCACATATGGATATTCCTTGTTTCTTGGGGGTAACCTTATCTCATGGAGTGCAAAGAAACAACCGAATGTTTCTCGCTCCAGCTGTGAGTCTGAATACCGTGCATTGGCAAATACATCTTTCGAGATGGTTTGTATTCTTCAGCTACTAAAGGAACTGAATATTCCTCTCACATCCTGCCCGACTCTTTATTGTAGCAACAAAGGTGCGCATTTTCTAAGCCAGAATCCAAGCTCTCTTCGTCGTGCCAAACACATTGACATTGATCTGCATTTTGTTCGTGATCTTGTTTCTGCTGGACGTCTAGAAACTTGGTTCATCGCTTCCAAACTCCAAATTGCCGATATCTTTACGAAGGCATTCTCTCGTCCACTTTTTGAGTTCTTTCGTCACAAGTTTCGAGTTGGACCTCACCCCACGTCTCGCTTGAAGGGGGATAATAGCCCAAATAAAGTCAACGAGTAATTTAGTCTGTGTATTTATTTACCATACTTAGATTTATTATACTTAGATTATGTGTAGTATATAAATACCTATTCCTGTACACAATATTCATCATCAAGGAAATATTAATTCTACAATAATAATATGGAAATAACTACGGTGCCGTGAAAGCACCATGCCCCCGACACTCCTTCATTTACATTTATTGATCTACTCTACCCCACTACTTATTCCCTAAAATGATCTAATTGTTATAATTAAGTGAAAAATGATATAGTCATGACACCGTAAAATCTCCATGATAATATATTATTATTTATTTTTGAAATATAATTTGATATTTATATTAAAAATTAAAATTTTTCTGATTCCTATAATAATAAAAACTCTTATTATTCACTTAACTCTAAATATCTCAATAATCACAATTCTTATAAATACTAATTCAAGGAGGTTGCAAAGGTGGTTGAGGATTCAAGAATCTTGTCAATTTGTCATGACAACCATTATAGCTCAATTGGGCTCAAGAACCCGAAAGGCATATGTGTTTTTCATCAATGAGAATTGATGATTGTTGGAAAATACAAAACAAACACATGGTGGTATTTATTGCATTGCAATGTAATGTATATGTAATATGAGATTTTGTAAGAAAGGGTGAGCACAAAGCACCTCTTGTATGATTTTCATTTTTTATTAAAAAAAAAAAAAACAAGGTTCGTGTTGATTGAAAATTGGTTTGCACTGCTGATAGCGCGTGGACACTCAGAAAGTTTCAAATGCTAGGAATCATTTTAAAGATATTTTCTTTTCATTTTGAAGACTTTTAGTTAAATTTTCTAATTTGGTGGTAACATGGGAGCAGTTTCCAAAGAGATTCTTGCATTTTTTCTTCCATAAAACGAAAACTAAACTCCTTTGAAATTACTGCTATACCCCCAAACTATAGACTAAATAAGAAATTCATATAACAATCTTTACTAAATTTTCTAATTATCTACATAATAACGGTAAATTAAAAAATATTTTCCCTAAAAACTATATGATACTTACAAACCACCACTAAAACTTTCTAATATAAATGTTATAGACCCTTTTTGAATCATCAATCGTTAGAATTCTGAATTCTCGTACTTATAATTTTGGATATTTAAAATTTTGTAAATAATAATAATTCTTGTTTGTTATAGATAATTTTTTTTTTTTACTTTTTCTGTAAAGTGAATGATGTTGTATTATAATTTTATATTTAATAGTATTGAATTATTTAATTGTAATAAATTATTGATTTAGTATTAAATCAAACGAGTATTCGATACTCGTAATATCGGACTCAATATTTCGAATGCTAGAGCAAGGAGACTTATTGGTTGTTACCATTGATTTTAGATTTTGATATTTAATATTTACCTAACCACGACGATTTACCTACGCTAGTTGAATTGATTTATCCCCGTAGTGAATAGTAAAATAATTGAGTGTAATTAAAGTTGGTATTTCGGCTTAATTAGCCAAAAAGCCTAGAATATGAAAGAAAGCCCATGACTTTAATTAAGCATGGTGACCACTTTAATTTCCGATTACCCATTGTAGCCGACCAAAATTATGTTTTGCTTTAAAGTGTAAGAAGCAAAGGTGACGGCGTGTGCAGTGTTTCTACTCCTTAACTTTTCATTTCTTATATTATTATAGTAATGTCTTCAAATTATTGCAAAAGTACATACATCCTAGTCCTTTTTTTCCATACCATTTTTAATTTCTTTTTTCAACGTGTACAAGATTCTCTTGGCTATAAAAATGCATCAAATATTATGATCATCGACACAATCTTGGAGTACAATGATATCGTATAATGAAGTTGGCTAACTTTTTATTCTTCCCTTTATTTTAATTTTTTATAGCCCAATTTTTATATTACGCCCGACTATAATTTGGTTAATTAGGAGAGTGGATTTTGCCACAGTAGCTTTTTGTAATTTTTAATGTGAAAATTTCCAAGTTGACAATTAGTGATGGGTAAAGTGCATAGCTAATCGAATATGATCCAAAGAACACAAATATTAGGAATATAATACACACATATTTTAGCCAAATACTCGAAGAATGAAAGGTCGAAGGGCCGTATAACTATAATATTTAAACCAAAAAGTGACATAATTATTCCCCTTAACTTTTCATATCAACAAATTATCTTTGAAGTTTTGACAAATCTAATCAATCATGTTTTGAAGTAGATGAGATAATAAGAACCAAATAAATTATAATGTAAATACAAAGAAATTATTCACCATCACAAGTCATTTTCTCTAGTGTCCGCATCAGATCACAAAATTATGTATAACTAGGAATTGAAATTAATACAACTATCCAGCTGGATCCAATAAGATGTATTGATCCAACAAATGGGCAATTCTGGGAGGATGTAACTGCAACTGCACAGAAAAAAGATGTTAAAAAGGAAATTACATAATTGCACATCACTATAATTATTAATTATTGAGGGCAAAAAAAAGATTGATAGTGATTCACACATACTATAGTAGTAGTGTAGAGTTGATGAGTTGCGATCTTCAATTTCCTCTTTTATGTGAATCTTGCAATGCTTCACTTATAAACAAATTAAGCCATGAAAAATTATGGTCCCCTCTATCTATATACTTTCTTCAATATGATTCGTTTGGCCCCTCTTAGATGCCTTTTTTTTTAATCCCCACCCTTTAGTATATTGTATATGGACTCAATATCCAGGATTTCGCTCATAGTTTAGAGGCAAAAAAAAAAAAATAAAAATCGGGTCAATTTGACCCGACCATTAGTCCGAATTCAAAACATACGGATCTCCAAAATGACGGATCAAAAGAATTTTGTTCGACCCATTTTGGCCCGGCACGACCCATTTCCAGTGCGAACCAATTAGATTAGAGAGCAAAGTTAGGTTAAACTCGAGATTCATTCGAACTGTCATTTATTTTATTATTATAATATAAATGAAATTGCATTCGTCAATAAAGCTAACCAAGCCTAATCGGGTCTAGTTAGTGTGACCGATTCCTTTCGAGCTTGTAGATTGGAGCTCAACCCGACCTTATCTTGATCAGTCAGGCTAGCCCATTTCAAATATTTTTACTACAATGTCATTAATGTACAACATATCTAAATGAAAATGTTACGCGTGCACATTAATGATATCATTTTACATGTACACATTAATGACATCAATTTGACCCGACCATTACTCCGAATTCAAAACATACTAGTTCCCCTATCTATGGGTTGAGTTCGGATCTCCAAAAGGACAGATCGAAAGAATTTTGTTCGACCCAATTTGGCCCAGGACGACCCATTTCTAGTGCGAACCAACTAGATTAGAGAAAAGTCATATTAACTCGAGATTCATTCGAATTATCATTTACTTTATATAATATAAATGAAATTACATCAGGCTAACCAAGCCTAGTTAGTGTAACCGATTCCTTTCGAGCTTATAGATTGTAGCTCAACCCGACCTTATCTTGATCAGGTCAGGCTAGCCCATTTCAAATATTTTTACTACAATGTCATTAATGTACACGTAACACATAATTTTATTTAAGAAATTTGGAGTACGAATTGTAACCTAATTTATCTCTGACGTCAATAGAACATATCTAAATAAGAATTTTACGCGTGCACATTAATGACATCATTTTATACATGTACAATACAGATGAAAGAGAAAGAGAAAGAGAAAGGGTCCCCACCCCACCCCTTCGAACCCTAAAAAGTAAATAAATGCTGATACAAAATATAGAAACCCTCACTAACCGGTCTGCAAATAAATCTGCATGGTGGAGGTGGTGGCGTGCCAATATATATTCAAAAAATTTGCATCCAAACAGGGACCACTCTATATACACGTCTACTAATTTAATTTATTTTGTTCTCATTACTATATGGCTTTTAATTTCCTTAGCTTTTCCTTCACCTATATTTTTCTCTTATCTTTTATCCACTTAAAAACCATATATGTTCCTTCCCCTTCTAACTCCCTCTCCTCCATCACACCTCTATTTATACCCACATATGCAACTCTCCCTTCCATACCCAAAACCTCTAATTCAATTAATAAACTAATTATTTATCTTTAATCCATTTAATTCACCGTGCTATTGAATCAGTTGAAGCTGCCAGCATGATCTAAGCTTTTCTCCTCGTTGTGGAAGGATAAGATCATGTGGTAGCTTCATCCGATGCTATTTGCGCGAATGAAACCCTAATTTCTCATGAACCCTAGCTAGCTAGCTAGGGTTTTTCTTGTTGGGAAAAAGGTATGTCACTGTAGTTTTGAGTTTTTTCTCTGAATTTCATGTTATTGTCTTTTCTTTTGGTGAGATTGGAACATGTTTTGTGTGACATATTGCTTTTATTTCATTTTGGTGTAAGAACTATGTTAAAAAAAATGTTTGGTGGATTGATTTGGTTTTAAATAAAAAATGGGATTTTTTTTTACATGTGAAACTCACTGTTTTATCTGTTTATGTGACCAAGAAATTGGGATTTTATTGACAGGTAAACTAATGCTATTTTAGTAATTGTCATCAATTTAGCCTTTTGACAGAATTTAATTCCTTTTCAACTGAATATTACATGATCAGTAGGGTTTTAAAAAAATACTGTTGGTAACAGTAATTTTTAGAACCAGGGGAAAAAACAGAAGAAATGAAAGAGTTGTAATTTTTATTTTTATTTAATTTTTTCTAATTGAGTTGGGAGGACCAACTGGAAGGATGAGAATAAATATCCAAGAAATTGAAATAGTTTGAAATTGAATATCTTTATCGGCACCTTTACAATTTACTAAAGCTTAGTGATGTGATCTAACATCTTCATTTATAAATGTATAAGCTATGTATTATTGATTTACAATGCTATTTAACATATTCCAAACAATGGTTTTATATTTGTTGGGTGAAATTTTCATTAGAAATTAAGTTGTTTCCTGTTACTATTGTTTTTGGAAATGGTAATTTGAAGCACAATCAAACAATTTTGCACTAGCAAAAGTCTACTCGAAAAAACTTCAAAAACTAATTCCAAACAAGTTAATTCACTATTGGAGCAGGCATATTTATGTAAAAAAGTTGCATAACGAAATGAATTTTATCAGTAAAAATTTACATCCTATAAATTGAAACCCAATGTGTTGCATGTAAAAAAAAATCATTCTGAATACTATAATCAAGCATT
This sequence comes from Phtheirospermum japonicum, assembly GCA_014905375.1. Lineage (NCBI taxonomy): Eukaryota > Viridiplantae > Streptophyta > Magnoliopsida > Lamiales > Orobanchaceae > Phtheirospermum > Phtheirospermum japonicum. Next base: position 671,551 of record BMAC01000118.1, read on the forward strand.
ATTATTATTATTTTTATTTTTATTTCAGATGTGGAAATCCAAATACATTTTTATTTTTTCATTTATCAGATTGAAAACTGAAAAAAAGGAAAATACATCCAAGTACAAGGGCAAGACATAGCTTTTGACCTTTTGTTCACAGTAATTAATGTTGGTCAGTATATATTTACAAACCTTGAACTGTGAAAATATTATTACCTAGCTATAGCCTTTTTCTTTGATACTAGGATATAATAAGTATAAATTGGCATTTGTCTGCTGATTTGTCTATTATATCAGAAAATGTCTTGCACACAATCTGCAACAAATCTGAGTGCCCTTTAACAATGAATCGGCTAAGCAACAAGCTTGATTTTTTGTCTCATCTGTATAGGTATCATTAATACACCCTTATAGGGCCTAGCTAGGCATCTTCATACCTGTGTATTTTCTGTTGCTTCTTTGGGAGAGAGATGCTGCCCTGACATATTTACCCATGCCCCTCTCCAACTATTTCCTGTTAATTTCAGTAAATATAATAATTAATCACTTATCAATAAACTCATTCCCAAACTTAATAATCCTTAGTCTTTCTTTTTCACACAATTCTTTTATATACTTTTATATTTATCAAATTAACAAATTTGATCCCTTAAAACTTTTATTACACAACGAGTTATAATTACCAATCAACATACAAAATAAACCTAACTTTTATGCAAATGGTGTTCTCACAGTTTTAGAACTATAAATTAATTTATACATATTATCAAAAAAAAAAAAAAAAAGTGAAATATATAACATAATAGATTCATTATCAAAAAGTTAAATATATAGAGGTAAAAAAAAAAGCATTTTTTTATAATAGTAGTTTTATAAAGTATAAAAGTCTTAATTGCAAGAAAAGAAAAGAAAATAATTTGAAAATAATTTGCGTATGTGAACAGTCAATTTTGAGTTTGCATATGATGTTCAGTTGCAGCAAATTTGTATGCAAAATTGAGATTTGCAGTAGGGTTGGGTTATTTGCAGTACGGTTGGGTTTGCTCTTACCAGCACTGTTAAACGACAGTATAAGTCACAACAATTTGATGGGAACAGGTCGCGTGATTTCGAAATGATATGGCGACCTGGTAACTATAGGTCGCACGACGACCTAATATGATCAAGTCAAGTAAGTGCCGACCTGACAGGTCTCAGCATCAGAAGTCTACATGGAACCTACAGCACGTCGGATGACGACAGCCTTAACTTAGTACAATCCAATCTGCTACAGTTGTCAATTGTACTGTAGTAATATTAGCCACAAGTTCATAGCTAGCTGTTATTATATGTACTGTGTCAAATCTGACCGTAGGATCTATGGCAACTCTAGTCATCTGTGTTGTTATATATAGTCATGTATTTCATCAATGTAATCCATGAAAAATATTACTTAAGAATACTCGCAGTACATTCTCAGCTCACAAGTAGCTCGCTTTACATTATATTAGCTCGTCATGAGCTCGCAATTTTTCTTTCATGGTATCAGAGCAGGTTTGAGGGCCTGACTCTGTTTCTCTTTACAAAATGTCTCACAATAGCTCTTCCTCCTCAACAGAAAACTCCTCACCTCTACCCCAAATCGTTTATCCCCAAAATCAGCTCATTACAACAAAATTAGATAAAAATAATTACTTGATCTGGAGACAACAAGCCTTGACGACCATCAAAGGCTATGGTCTTGAAGCGTTCATCAAGAAAGGATCTGCAGTTCCACCGCAATTTTTAGCTGATGAAGAAAATCAGACAAATTCACTCTTTTCTGCATGGGAAAGGTAAGATCAAATCTTAGCCTCATGGATCCTGTCCTCTCCGAGTGAGAGTATTCTTGTTCTAACTGTTGATTTCAATACATCAGAAGAAATATGTTTTGCTCTTGAGAATAATTTTGTCACGCAGTCTCAAGCCAAAATCATGCAGTATAGGATAATGTTGCAGTCCTTAAGAAAGAATGCATTGTCTATGAAAGAGTATTTGGAAAAAATGAAATCTTGCTGTGATGTTTTAGCTTCCGCGGGTAACAAGATCTCTGAAAAAGATCAGATCTTGCATATTTTAGCTGGACTAGGAAGCGAGTATGACTCAGTAATAGTTAATGTGACATCCAGACCGCAGCCCTACACGATTGTTTGCTCAGCTATGAGGCCAGATTAGAAACTAACAACAAAAATACCTCGTATATCAATACGGAAGGGTCCCAGCCATCCATCAATGCTGCTACACAGGTCAACGCTGCAAGAGTCAACAACAATTATCAACAGAACAGAGGAGGTTCAAGAGGTCGCGGAGGAGGTAGAAACAGTTTCAGAGGTAGTAGGGGAGGAAGAAGAAGTCGCAAAGGAAGGATGAATGGAGGAGATAGAGTCGTCTGCCAGATCTGCTACATTTCTGGACACACAGCAGATAGGTGCTGGTACAGGAATGACAACTTCTACAGTAACACTCAAACCAACCAGCAGTCAGATCGAAACCCTTCACTGCATATGGCACAGTTCGGGAATGCTGGAAGCGCGAGCTCGCATTCGGACTATGACACTGATACTCTCTGGTTTTCTGACTCTGGAGCAACTGCCCACGTGACAAATGACCTCGCAAATCTGAATGTGGCCTCAAAATATTCTGGAGGGAACAAGCTCCAAATGGGAAATGGAGCTGGAGTGAACATTGCCCACATTGGTAACTCTTTTCTCAAAACTCCCCTCACTTCTAAGACCTTTTACTCTAAAATCTACTTCATGTTCCCTCAATCACTAAAAATTTGCTCAGCGTTTCTAATTTTATCTCTGATAATAATGTCTTTTTTGAATTTCATCTTTCTTATTGTCTCATTAAGGATCAAACCACCAAGGCCATCTTACTCAAAGGGATAGTTAAAGATGGATTATATCATTTTCACCTACATACCACAAAGCGAGTTGATTATCATCCCTCATCTGCACCACCTTTTGTCATGCGACCTGCGCAGACTTCCATCGTTTCAAGTTCTCAGAATAAAGAGCCTGTTTCTGATCTATGACATTCTAGATTAGGTCACTCTAGTCAAGATGTAATAGATAATGCTTTGAAAAGCTGTAATATCCCTTATAACAACATTAATAAAAGCTTATCTTTATGTTCCGCTTGTATGTTAGCAAAAAGTCACAAGCTTCCATTTCCTATTTCTCATTTTGTTAGTTCCCAACCTCTTGAACTTATCCACTCCGACCTCTGGGGACCTGCCCCTATCAAACCATCAAATGGTTTTCTTTACTACGTGAACTTTATCGATCATTTCAGTAGATATACATGGATTTATCTTCTCATATCCAAATAAGAAGTTTCGGATGCCTTTGTCCATTTTAATAACCTTGTTGAAAATCAACTAAACTACAAGATCAAAAATTTCAATCCGATGGGGGGACTGAATATAAACCTCTTGCTAAGGTTTTTCGAGATAGTGGTATAAATCATAGGATATCTTGCCCATATACACCAGAACAGAATGGTGTATCTGAAAGGAAGCATAGGCACATCGTGGAAATGAGATTGTCTCTCCTTGCTCACTCAAACCTACCTCTCAGGTTTTGGAATGATGCTTTCACTACTTCTGCCTACATTATTAACAGAGTTCCCTGCAAAATAAATCTTTATAAAACTCCTTTTGAGTGTCTCTTTAATCAGCGACCTGATTACAACTTCCTTAAAGTTTTTGGGTGTCTCTTCTACCCGCACATCAGACCCTATAATTCTCACAAACTTCAATACAGGTCGCTTCCTTGTACTTTCCTCGGTTACAACACTCAGTATAAAGGTTACAAAATTCTGTTACCTTCTGGGAAGGTGATAATCTCCAGAAATGTTGTATTCAGCGAGCATGAATTTCCATACAGGTCCAAACAGGTCGCTAACTCTCCACATTATAGTTTTTGACCTCTACCACCCATACACTCACCACCTCAATTCCATACCCTTCCCATTCCATCCTCACAATCAGATACACTATCCACACCTCTGAACAATATCCCCACATCTCACGTCGCATTGCCTGATTCTGCTCTTCTTTCTCACCAATCATCTCCGCGGAGTCACTGCAGCTCACCTCAAGGCTCTAACACTACGGTTCCTCTCGTTGTTCAGTTGCCACCTCTTTCCCCTGCTCGTTGTGGACCCTCTCAACCATGTCCACCTCAAAATGTCCATCCCATACTGACCAGGTCCAAGGCTGGTATTTACAAACCTAAAATACTATCTGCCGAGGTCATCAATGAGGATGATGAACCATTGAACGCTCAACAAGCTCTTCAGATTGGAGTTTGGAAACAGGCTATGCAGGCTGAATACAATGCACTAATTACAAATCGCACTTGGACTTTGGTTCCAGCACCTGAGGGGAGAAACATAATTGGTTGCAGATGGGTGTTTAAAACCAAGAGAAACACCGATGGACCGGTTGCTAGACACAAAGCGCGTTTGGTTGCTCAAGGTTTCTCTCAGCGAGCTGGTTTTGATTTCTCTGAAACGTTCAACCCGGTTGTCAAGCCAACAACAATAAGAATAATCTTAAGCATTGCAGTTTATTGTGGATGGGATGTTAAGCATCTTGATATTAATAATGCATTCCTACATGGCGACCTGCAGGAAGTGATTTACATGAAACAGCCTCCCGGTTTTGAACAAAAAGACAAACAACTTGTATGCAAACTCACCAAAGCCATTTATGGGCTTAAACAGGCCTCTAGAGCATGGTTCAGCAAGATTCAAGGAATACTCCAAGGTCTTGGATTTACAGGTTCAAAAGCTGATGCTTCTCTTTTTTACAGGTTAAAGAATGGGTCAAGAATTTATCTCCTCATCTATGTAGATGACATACTGATCACAGGGAGCGATGAGAACGAGGTCGCTTCGGTAATTGCCAACTTAAAGAAGGTTCTATCACTAAAGGAACTGGGTAATGTTAAACAGTTTTTGGGAATCCATTTTACCTCATCCGCTGATGAAATGCATTTAAGTCAAGGTCAATACATAAGAGAGCTTCTCAAGAGAGCTAATATGCAGTCATGCAAGCCGGTTCCAACTCCAATGATTACTTCAAACAACCTATCCAGATTCAAGGGGAGCAGCGCGGGCATAAACCCTACTCTTTACAGAAGCCTAGTCGGAGGACTGCAATATGTCACTATTACGCGACCTGAAATATCCTTTAGTGTTAACAAAGTTAGTCAATTCATGGCTAATCCCTTAAATATGAGCTGGCGAGCACTGAAGCGAATTCTGAGATATTTGGCAGACACTATTGACCATGGGTTGAGAATAACAAAAGCTCCAAATTTTCATCTGACTGGTTTTTCTGACTCTGATTGGGCTGCTGACCTTGATGATAGGAAGTCTATTAGTGACTCATGTGTTTATCTTGGCAATAATCTTGTGTCATGGAGTTCGAAAAAACAGGGTTTTGTGTCGAGGTCGAGCACGGAGGCAGAATACAGGAGTTTAGCGAACACTGCGACAGAAATGACCTGGATAGGCTATCTGCTCAAGGAATTGAAAATTGGATCAGCTCGCACGCCTACCGTATGGGTAGATAATCTGAGCACTATTGCTCTGGCATCAAATCCCGTCCTGCATGCAAGAACCAAGCACATCAAACTTGATCTTCATTTTGTTAGAGATAAAATTCTTTCACAACAGCTCGCAGTACAACATGTTCCTTCTTCAGAATAGATAGCTGATATTCTGACTAAACCTTTAAGCGAGCAATTCTTCACCAAGCTCAGAGACAGATTAAGAATCTTATCCAAGAGCTCGTTCGAATTGAGGGGCTGTGTTAAACGACAGTATAAGTCACAACGACCTGATGGGAACAGGTCGCGTGACTTCGAAATGATATGGCGACCTGGTAACTATAGGTCGCACGACTTGCGACCTAATATGATCAAGTCAAGTAAGTGCCGACCTGACATGTCTCAGCATCAGAAGTCTACATGGATCCTACAGCACGTCGGATGACGAAAGCCCTAACTTAGTATAGTCCAGTCTGCTACAGCTGTCAATTGTAATGTAGCAATATTAGCCACAAGTTCATAGCTAGCCGTTATTATATGTACTGTGTCAAATATGACCGTAGGATCTAGGGCAACTCTAGTCATCTGTGTTGCTATAAATAGTCATGTATTTCATCAATGTAATCCATGAAAGATATTACTTAAGAATACACGCAGTACATTCTCAGCTCACAAGTAGCTCGCTTTACATTATATTAGCTCGTCATGAGCTCGCAATTTTTCTTTCAAACACAAAACATGGACACAAATTCAACCACCTAATTAATCCGAATCCAGCATGATTTTACCGATTTGTCCTAATTCACACACACAAACATGATTGACTAATTGTTATGTTCTAAGTTAGAATGTCACATGTGCTGCTGCGAATCCAAGAGATAGTAGAAGAGCATAGAGTTTTGTTCTCACCCTGAGGCCATGTTTGCCCTTGCATTTAAAATACTGGATTCGGTATTATGAATACCGAATACTCGTTTATTTTAAGATTCAAAAATCAAATACTCAAATAATAATATCTTACTATTAAATAACTAAATATTACTAATACAATATAATAATACAGTTTGACATCAAATATAATATAATAATACATTATCACTCATTTTTCATACATAATTTGACACCTACATTAAAAAGTAAACGATTTTGAATCCTATAACAAATATAAATTCTTACTATAAAAAATGGTGACAATAGTTTTCCAAATATAAATGCTACTTCTTTTCTAACTAATTTGTAAAAATAATACTACCAAAAAAGAATAGTAAGTACAATATTAATATATCTTAAGAATTCCTTTTTTATTTTCTTGCCCGTTGATACTTATGTCCCCAAAATACATCATCACTCCCCTCTAGCATATCAAGCTTGTCCAGAAACTTTAAATTTGGAAACCTGATTTGAAACTACGCCAAATTATCCTAGTAGGCATCCTTCTCTAAAAGGCCATTCCATTGAACAAGAACCTCTTGGACGCCAAATTCATTCTAGTTGGGCGAACAACCTCAGGTTGCAGCAATATTCGGACTTCTACTGTAGGTGGAAGTGGCGTACTGACAGTGGGCGCGGGCCCCTTATACTATTTCAATAAGGACACATAGAACACATTATGCACTTAAGAGCTTGGCGGAAGGTCTAGCTTGTAGACCATTTTCCCAACCTTAGCCAGAACTTGAAAGGGACTAAAGTAGCGAGGTGCTAATTTTTTGTTACCATGGGGACGCACGGAATGCTGGTGACAAGGCTGCAATTAAACCCAAACCCATTGTCCCTGATCGAAGTGCACATCGTTACAAGTCTGCTCCATACGTGATTGTGGTTACTGTAAATGATGACGGGTGTTTCAAAATAACTCATCCCGAGATAACAAAGCTTCATCAACTGCATCCAACTTAGACATCCCTAGTTCATATTACATTAACCGAGGTGGAAGGCGACCATAAACGATTTGAAACTTAGTTTTTTTGAGAGAGGAGTGGAAAATAGTATTGTAACAATACTCAACCCATGGCAGGACATTGACCCAACGTCTAGGATAGTAACCAACCAAGTAGCGTAAATACATATCAATCCTTCCATCGACCAACTCTGTTTGGCATCCAATTGGGGGTGATAGGCTGAGGTGAAATTGAATTTCGATCCACTCAAAAGGAAAAAACTCCTTATAAAAAGAGCTTTTGTATATCGGGTCATGATCACTCACGATGGATTCAAGCAATCCATGTAACTTAAACACATGTGCAAAAATAATTGTGGGACAGTTGCTACCGTGTTGGGGTGCTAGAGGGCGACAAAGTGCATATACTTAAGAAATGATCCACCACTACGTAAAGCACTGATTTACCCCCACTGTCGACAAACCTTCGATAAAGCCCATGGAAATATCTGTCCAGATATGGTTGAGAATGGGAAGAGGCTGCAAAAGACCAACTGGTCACATGTTTTCCAATTTATGTTGCTGACATACTGCTCAACTGGACACGAAGGTGTGCGCCATTTTGTTCAAACCCAAGTGAAGTGCCTACGAATGCAGTGTATTGTCTTTTGGGAACCCTCGTTTAAATTGGTATAAACCTCATGTAAAATGCATTGCACAAAGGTAGAATCGTGAGGAAATATCTTGCCATTGTGAAGAATAAAACCTTTTTCCTCACGCCAAGCCGACTGATCAATTTGCATACAAAGTTGTCGAGTAGGAACAAAGTTAGTTGAGTCACACACGACCCCTTTTGTATCCTCTAAAAGTGAGGAATGAACTACTTAAATGGCGTAAAAACCCTCTACACATTGGTCACGACGAGACAATGCATCTGTAGTCCCATTAAACTTCCCAGGTTTGTGCTCGACTATAAAAGCAATACTCATTAAGTTACTCACCCAATGTTGTTAAGGGGAAGTGGTCAAATGATGTGGAAAGAGATATTTAAGACTATAATGGTCAGTGAATGAGGAACGATCAAACCCATAAATAATGACTCTAGTTCCGAAAGCATGTGCCAAACACTTAAGCTCTGATATGCAACCAATTTCATGTGACGAGCTGCTAACTTCTTACTAAATAATGCAATATGATGCATATCTTGCTGCAAAATAGCCCCAACACATATACCAGAAGCATCACATTCTATAACAAAAAGCATAGAGAAATTAGATAGTTCCAATACTGAGGTAAAAAATAATGCCATTTTCAAGTCATACAATGTCGCCTTCGCATCCTCTGTATTGAATGAATTCTTCCGAAGTAAGTTTGTCAATGGTGCAACTTTAATTCCATACCTCTCAATGAATCGACGGTAGAAACCTTATAAACCATATTTTGAATAGGGTATACCCCACACGGGAAAGGAAAAGGCTCCATATGAGCTATAGTAAGATAAAACTTTTGCTTACAGTTAGCTCAATGTATGGGGGCACTTGACTAAGGTAAGAGTCCCAGAGCCAAAACAAGTGAAGATAGGGCCCAAAACAATCGACTGTATTTTCATTGGATATGCGCATAATAGCACTCCGTATAGATTCCTAGTACACAAGTCTGATATACTTGATGTGATTGAAGGAACAGTCATTGAACCAAGGAATGCAATATTCTTTGAACACATTTATCTTAGCAAAAGTAAGAGTGGTGGTTCTAACAAGAGACCTCGTAGATGCATCAAAAGATGGTGATGGTGATGAATGAAGGCGTAGTAAAAGTGCTAGGAGTGCTAATATGTTTGGTCCGAATTTCAAGATCTATTTGCTAGATAATGAACATCATACCATTCAAGAAGCATTGTCTAACCCTGATGCTCCTATGTGAAAGGAAGCCATCAATATTGAGATTGATTCAATTATGCAGAATCATAAATGGGAATTGACCGATTTTTTTCATGGTAATAAGCCCATAAGATGCAAGTGGGTATTAAGGAAAAAGTATAAAGTTTATGGCTCGATTGGTAAGTATAAAGTTGGGCTGGAAGCCAAAGGCTTTAAACAAAGAGAAGGATACAACTTCTTTGATACTTATTCACCCGTAACTAGAATTACTTCTATTAGGGTGATTTTGGCGATTATTGCACTGCATAATCTTGAAATTCACCAAATAGATGTCAAAATTATATTTTTGAATGGTGAGTTGAGAGAAGAGATCTATATGGAACAACCTGAAGAGTTTGTAGTTCATAGTCGAGAGAACAAGGTGTGTAGACTTGTTAAATTACTTTATAGATTGAAACAAGCATCGAAGCAACGGTATCTCAAGTTTAACATTGTGATGATGTCAAATGAATTTTGCATTAATAAATATGATAAATGTGTTTACGTAAGGAGCACACCTAACTCTTTTGTCATTGTTTATCTTTACATTGATGACATGTTGATATTAAGTAGCTCACATGATATGATCACAAGTACAAAGAACATGTTAAAAGACAACTTTGATATGAAAGACATGGGTTTAGCCGATGTGATCCTTGGGATCAAGATCATAATAAAATCAAATGTAATAGTTCTTTCTCAGTCCCACTATGTGGAAAGCGTACTGAAAAGTTTAATGCGTTTGATGGTGAAATAGCTAAAACTCCATTTGATGCTAACCTCCGTTTGGGGAAAAATAAAGGTGATCCAGTAGATCAATTGGAATATGCTATGATTATTGGAAGTCTCATGTACCTTTCAAATTGTACTAGATCAAATCTAGCTTATTTAGTGAATAGACTAAGTAGGTTCACGAGTAATCCAAATATTGACCATTGGAAAGGGTTAACTAGAGTATTACGATACTTGAAGTATACCCTGAGTTATGGGCTACATTATACGAGATCTCCAGAAGTACTAGAAGGATACTACGATGCTAACTGAATATCGGATTTTAAGGATTCACACTCCACTAGCAGATATGTTTTTACCATTGGTGGAGGTGATGTGTCTTAGAGTCCACAAAGCAAACATACACAGCCCGATTCACCATGAAATCAGAATTCATAACTATGGATAAAGCTGGTGAAGAGGCTGAGTGGCTTCCAGATTTTCTCGAGGATATTCCATGTTGGAAGAAGACGGTATCAATGAGTATGATACACTGCGATAATCAAGCTGCTATCGTAAGGGCTTATAGTGAAAGGTATAACACGGTATATTGCGATATATTCGTCGGAGACAAAATACCGTTGGAGAATTGATTTCAAGAGGAATAATATCTATTAATTATGTGAAATCAAAGGAAAATATAGCGGACCCATTTACAAAGAGTTTAAATCGAGATCAATTCCATACATTGCTAGAGGGAATGTGGGTAAAATCCATAACTAAAGATAGGACTTTAGTGAACACCCAACCATGATGATTGGAGATCCCAAGAACTTGATTCAATAGAACAACCAAACTTTAGATTGTTTAGTTCTAAATACTTGGTACTTAGCCGTGAGCTAACCCATCCTAGAGAGTATAAACAAGTTATATGCCTGCTGAAAGTGGTGAGATTTAGTCTAAAGACTTTTAATGACGATCTACACGTATTAAGGTGGAGTATTGCAGGGTACTTCTGATAGACAAAATCAACTATTTAAGTGCAGAGGAGCGACCGCCTCGACCAGAGCAATTAAGAATCTCATGGGTGTTCCAATGCCAAAATGGACATGACATTAAGAACATGAGAAGTGGTATAAACGTTGTTATGTGAGTGTCATTATCTTGGTATACTCATAAGTGGAAAACTTTAATAACACTGTCAAATGGACCGCGGGTATATCCGATGATACTCCACTAAGGAGGGTTCAAAACCACAAGCTACCTGAGCTGATGTAATAATGTTTTAGCGGAAACTGAGCAAATTAGTCACATGCATCATACATTGATTTAAACTCATGTGGGAATTGTTGGAGAAAAAGAGATCTAGGAAGTTATTTTTGGTGAATTTGTCACAATATTTTAAGAATGGAAAGTTTGTTATTTTTAAAAATGAACTTCACATTCATAATCTATGTTATGAGTAGATGAATGTGGTATATTTACTTTCACAAATCCGTATTTAGATGAGTGAGAAATCAATGGCCAAAGTTGGACATTTGAGAAGTGAATTTGGCAGTTGAAGAGATAGTGAGATTTCAATTTAGGAAATGGAAAGTCCTACATAGAAAGAAGATCCATTTATAGATAGTTTTATCAAATGAAGTGAGATGAGTATTGGTTACAAGTTGAGTGGCGATGAGAGTCCCCATATGCGCGCCACAACCACTCGCTTGCCGGCCCGCCGGCTTGGCTTGGCGGGCTCGGGCACATGGTTTGTGGTTCGTGTTCCGTCCAGAACTCTATATTCTTTCTTGTGGAGTAAGATTAGAAGTTTGACTTGTATCAGGAATCCCAATTCCTTCTATTTATTTTCTTGTTCGAGGATTACCTCTAAACTATAAATACTACCTCCTATGTAGTGGAAAGTCGTATACAAGAAAATCATCAGGATAAATACATCTCATATTTTTCCTGTCTGCTCCACGCATCATATAGTCTGCAGTTAGAGTTTTGCTCGATTGTCTGCCCAGTTCTCGTTCGCTAGAGTGACTGGATTGACAGCTCCTTCCAACTCCGTTGTCGTTGTATCTTGGAAGATTCGTTCTAAAGATCCGTGAGCAATGCACGGGAAAACAAGAATCTTAATGAAAGAGTTCGCTCGCTTCAACACTTATCTTCTTTCTGTTTTTATTCGTTGCTGTTTATTATAAGATCTTTGTTAATTTGAATTATCCACCGCTGTTATCTCAATTTAATTGTTTTATCTCCAATATATACATCGCATGTAATACTCTATATGGAGTATATTAATGTATAGATATAAATACATCATATAACATTGAGAAATACATTAGGTACACATATGTACATCATATTACTTTCGGTTTGATGCATTTATTGTTAACTTTTTTTTTTTTTAATTTTGTTTTTGTTTAATGAGTGAGTGACTAATTGTTTATTATTTCATTTCAAGATATTTTTCAGTTTGTGCAAAAAATATGGATATTGAGACACGTCTCATTTTGAATTAATGGTTGAAATATAAATTATTGAATTAATGATGATGAGAATAATTAAAAATAATAATAAAACCATAACCACCCGCTGGCCACCAGAGATTGCCCAACCGTCCATAACCACCCGCCAGCCACCAGAGATTGCCCAACCGTCGCCTACGGTTTTCTTATTTTTATTTTCTTGCCCAATTTCTTTTGACCAAAATCTCCAAAACATAAAGTATGAGTTTTTTTTTCCTGTGATCAAGTAGTAAATATTATTACTTTTTAAGACATAATTTAAAAAACATCCTTGCATTTTCGGACATAAACTAAGAAAATTCTTACATTTTCGTACATATAGTAAGAAATTTTACTATAAAGTAAGAAAATTTCGAACACTGAGTAAGAAATACTTGCTATCATCAAGTAAAAACTATACATAATTATATTAAGTAATAATTATATAAAAATATTTTGTTATCAAGTAAGATTTTTTTTTTTAATTTTTGTTATAGAAAAAGAAAAAAAAAAGAATATATAATAATATTTCCACATTAAGTAAGATTTTTGTTGAAAATATTTCGCCGAAAATATTTTTCGATCAGCCTAGCGGCGATAGTAGGGGCAACCACCCTGATGCCAATACTATATTATCATATTAATAATAATAATTAAAATAAATACATACAAATGAATAAAATAATATTTATAAATCATACTAATGAAATGTGAAATGAAATGAGTGGTAAAATGATTACTCATTTCAGCTCTAATATCTCAACTCCAGAAAGAAAAATTACTCTAAAATGAGATGAAATACTTGAAATGCAATCATATCCTTATTGTTTGAATCACACATTTTTTAATGCTTATTACAAACTTCATAAAATTCTATAATAATGTATAAAAATAAGAATTATATAACTATGTATATATGTATGAAGTGGACATGTCCTCTTACTCACTAGACATAGGGGGTGAGCAAAAAATTGAAAAATCGACTGGATCAGACTGAACCGAACCGAGATTTTTGGTTCGATTCAATTTTCGGTTTGAGAACTCCAAAAAAATAATTATTTTGGTTCGTTTAGATTTTGCAAATAATTTCCGGTTCAGTTTGGTTTTAAACATATAATTAAAAAATAAAAATAATAATTTTATATTACATACTGTTATTTTTTTTATTAATTCGGTTTTAAGCATACTTTTGGTTTAGTTTTGTTTGTAATTTTATAAATATTTCGGTTTTTCAGTTTTTTGGTTCGGTTGATTCGGTGTTAAACCTAATTCGGTTTGAAATTTTATGCAAAATCCATTTTCGATTTTTCACCGATTTTCGATCGAGCCAACCGAATGCTCATCCCTACTAGACATGGTATGGGTTAGGACATATTAAAGCATATATAATTAACAAATGTAATCATCTAAATTATTATCACTTGAAAAAATATGTGACTCACGGTGAGAATAACTATTGGGCAAGGAATTATTATCATTATAAATCATCTAAATTATAATCACTTAAAAAAAGATATAGCACTCGATGAGAATAACTATTGAGCAAGGAATTATAACCACTGTAAAATGAGAATAACACTTGATAACTTGAAACTATGAAGTTTATGATATACACATATAATATGATAAAATGACGTACTTTTGATTAAATATTAATGTCGCCCATATTTCCGTTGGAAAGCTTCAATCTTTGGGCAAGATTCCATGCTTCTTTCGCAATCTCAAGTAACCAACTTAGGTGAAATGATGTCAACGATTCCTTATCTATTCTTGGTTCGTTGTTTGTCAATTCCTATGGTTTGTTACGTCACATTTGTGGAATGATACCTCAAGTGACATCCAGCTATTTATTAAAGTAATAATATATTAGGTTCATTAATTAATAAGGAAAAGTTTTGATCGAGAGCTAACAGGTACTCCTCTTGTTCTATTTATATGTTGTTTTAGTTCAAAGGATTTGTTTCAATTAAATGATAATTTAGTTAAAAATTTTGTTTTTCATTCGGAGATATCCTTATTTTAAACTCTCAATCTTTCTGAATAAGTTTTATTTAATTAATTGCTTTCACTTTCTCATGTTATTTTTTTCTGAGACGAATTAAGTTTTCCCTCTCAAATTTGAAAATTAGCAAGATTGTTATATGTACTTCAATTTAAAAAGAAATACAAAAAGTTTGCATGTAATTTTTTTTTAAAAAGAAAATTGCGCTTGCACAAGGTGAGAAGAGAGTATTAATATGGACAAGTTAGTCGTTTATATACATTCTTAATAAGTGTGCTTAAGTCCAAATGACATATAATAATTAATGTAATTGATTAAATATTAATTTATTAATATACACATGATCGATAGATATAAAAAATTAATATACATAAAAATTAAGAACAATATAGAAGTAATAATGAATAAATTCATATCAATAAATAAAGACTTTTTAAAAAATATTTTAAAATTAAGAGACAAAAATATAAACAATGATACCAAAATAATTATATCGATAATAAAAAATCCTTATGTATAAATATAATATTCATGTATAACTACACATATAATATTTTAGTATATGAAAAATAACATTTTTATATATTTAGAATAATAAATAAAGTCATCTTAAAACAATATAAATAATAATACCAAAAAAAGAATTACTTTGATAAATAAATATTTTATTATATCTAAAAATAATATTTATGTGTAACTATAAAGTAATATATTATTTAAAAAAAATATATTATATAAAAAAATGAAAAAAAAATTCTCTCCAATCAACTATCAACTAACTAGAAAATGAACGTTAATGTAATTTTGTCAAAAATCACTGCTTAGGCGTAATTGGCTATCATAAATTCATTAGCAACACTTACTAAACGATATATAAAAAACTGATTGATAGTGAATATACTATCATCTCAACCAAACGACAACGAAATCAGTTATCCCAACATAATAGGTCGAGTAGAAAATTCCTCCTAGAAGGTTGTACAAGTCTTTATTTAGAGATTACGATATCATGATTTAGGAAATTATTATATTCTAGGGGTATTTTATAGAAAAGTTATGCAAAATATGAGGTTGGATCAGTGGTAAACTATCCGGGTTACAAGTTTGATTCAAGTAATTTACCCATTTCGGAAGCCAAAATTTGTCGCAATTGTTTAAATGTTTTTTGTTTTTTTAGTGGCTCAAAGAAGGTAATTCAGTAATTATTTCCTTATGAGCAATTAGGGCATGTCTTTCGCTCTAATATTTCCTTGGGTATTGTTTGGATATTCTTTCATTTTGACCTTTTTTTTTTGTTACAGTGAAGAAAAGAAAAAACTGTGAAGCGATTGCCAGAAGAAAGTGAAATTGAAAGAATAATTAATTTACAAATTAGGAAATGGGAAATTGCAAACCAGGGCTCAAATTAAAATTTTTGTCCCAATTCAGGACCCAAATTTTAAAAAATCCTCAGTATGGGACCCAATTTAGTTTACAGAGTTCCAGACATGAATTATGTTTTAAATTATCAAAACCGAATGAGAAACAAAAGCAAAAAATCAAACTCAAAACAAAAGCGACACAAAAAGAAAAATAAAATAAAATAAATATTGGATCATCTACACTGTTTTTATTCTATTTAAATCTACAGCTAGCTATCAATAACACTTGACCCAAGAACAAAACACACTAAAAATTTAATTACAACCATAACAACACTTGACCCACGAACAAAACACACTAAAAATTTAATTACAACCATAACAGAAGAAACTAATTAAAGCTAGCAACATTTTACGCCATTTATCTAATTAATTTTTCGCACAAATTGTATATATAAAACTCAAAAAGTTATTTGAAAAAAAGAAAGCACGTATGTAAAAAGTTAATTGAAAAAAAAAAGTATTTTTTAAAAGTTAAATTAAATAAACTATTAAGTTAATCGATAGGATTTGAGATTTAATTTTAAAACTATTGGGATCCAGATTTTCAAAATCCAATCCTAGCTCTAGATGCTTAAAACAAACATAGCCTTAAGGCCCAGTCCAAACACAAAGATAGCCTTAAGGCCCAGTCCAAACACCACCTTTATAACTCTGGATTTTCGAAGTGCCTAATAATCTCCCTCCTCCAAAGCAGGTTTTCTATCTTTCTCTAAAACAACACGTTAGAGAAAAGAAAAAAAAAATCCAATTATGCCTGAAAATTTGCCTGATCCCAGAATCATGCCTCGGTCGTTGTTAACTTTTGAAGAGAAATATGAGGAGGATGTGCTGAGGTGGGTTATAATTGTTATTTATTTTATTTATATTGTAGGAGTGTTTTAGTATTTCAGTGGTGTACATCAATCTGTATGAAATTGTTAATTAATTTCCGTGAAACTAAGCCACCACAACTCCTTATTAGTGATGTGAAAACAGTTATAACCGATCGGTTTTTTAACTGGTGATTACAAATCGTCGGTTAAAAAAACTGGTCAAACCTAAATTGTAACCGAATCGATGGTGAACTCATTATGGATACGGTTTATGTTGGTTTTCGCTTCGGTGAACCGCCTGTTTTTCGGTTAACCGACAATTTTTATTTTTTTTTAATGAATGAAAAACTTAAATAAAATTTGAATAATTGATATAAATAGATGAGAAACTTAAATAAAATTTGAATTTTTGAAGTAAAATATTTTTAAAAAATAATTTATTTATTTTTTTAAAAAAAACTTGATTTTAATTCTAAAGATTTGATTTATAAATTCAATCATAATTTTGTCCGCAATCAGTAAACAAATATGGACAGTATATTTTGATAAGATCGTCTCAATTTTATCTATCTTTGGCTTGGTAATAAAATTGAGGATGCACTTTCGAAGTGTTGGATTAGACCACGTGAAATGATAGTTATTACCGCACTATTCTATTTACTTGATTGTCGTACATAAGTGAGATTAGTTTTCGATCAATATCTCAGTATTAAAACTAAATAAATGGAGAACATATATTTGCAATATGGAATACTTCACATGATCATGATCTCAATTGTTCTTTTATAGACAATAAAACCTAAACTCGATATTAATTTAAATTTGATGGTTGAATATAATTGTGATGTGATCAAAATTAGTCCACCATATATTAATACCTAATTGAGTTTTGACACAATATCGATTTGTGTTCTAGGTCTTCATTAGCCCTACCCAGCGAGAAACAATTCCAACTAAGATTATTGTGAACTTAAATTTCAGAGGGTAATTTAATATGCTCGATTAATATTTTCATCACTAGAGTGCTAAATCATCCTCGTACTAGTTAAAAGTTATTTCGTTTGTATTTGTGCAGATTAAGGCTTTGCAGCTTCGGAATGACGATCGTTTGCCTTGAGAAGTTGGTGATGAGATATAAACCTAAGATCAATTAAAGCTAGCAACTTTTACACCATTCATAATCTAATAAGTTCAAAACCATCCGAAAGCTTCATACATAAAACATATACAACGAGAAGGCCATGCAATCATGCATGCATGCATGCGACAAGAAAAAACCAAACCTATCCTCCCCTAGCTACTAACCCTTGCTAGCTACTTGTTTATTCCCCACCTCCCTTAATTCCTTTTCAACAGTAAAACATTACTCTCTTTACATTCTCTTTGAGGGCCGGCAAAGGGCGCACTCCGCATGACTCTCCGGCAACTCGCCCGCCACCTTTGCCGCCTTGCCCGCCGCCAGACCCGTTTTCCGGCACCTCCGGCTCCATATAGAATCTTGCCCGGAACGCCGCCAGATGCGCATAGTAAGCCGGAGGAACTGTGTTGAACCAACAAGTAACCACCGTCATATTTTATTTTAACAGACTTATTGTTATGTTAAAGAAACATGTTAATTAAGCATTATTATTAACTTACCCACTGAGACAGAACGTGTACACCTAGCGTACGTATAACAGAGATTGTTCGTCAATGATTGAATTCCGTCTGCAGTAAAATTGTTCTCGTCCCAGAGGACATGGTAATGAGCTGGCCGACTCGTTCCCTACAAGTCAAACAATTAATTTCTTTAATTAATATTATGCTGGAGAATTTGACATCATTGAAATTTTTAAAAAAAAAAAAATGTTTACCTGAATTCCAGCATGGCTGCACAGATAAAAGTCGAATTCGGTCGGATGGCAAATTTTAGAATCAACAACCGTGCCTGCAGATAAAAAAAAATAGGAGAAAATGATTGAACTAAAAACACGGAAATTAAAAATATAATTTTATTTATTCATTATTTGCGAAATAATAATTATACCAGGTAATATGTTTCCACTCTTGTCAGTGCTGCTTTTGTCCCTGTGATTATTAGCAAACAGTCGGGTGTGATGTCGTTTCTGAACTACAATAAACGTCACCGGTGGCTGGTAATTTGGCTCCAAAGACGCACAAGCCTGCGTAACATTTTAGCCGTGAGCAAGTTTTAATTAATGTATTGAATCTTTATTTTTTATTTTTAAATAACACTAACAGAAAATTTGTTAATAACCTTTCGGATGGCGTCCAACTCGAACAGTAACACTTGGTAAAATTGCCCTTCACTCACCCCATCCCTACAATTGGTTGATTAATGCTCTTCATTATTCCATTATTTAAGAAAAATAGGAAAATAAAAAGAGTAATATACATATATAAAGACAATCAATTATACTCACCTGTAAAATATTATCCTCTGCGGCTTTTGCCCAGTTGCTTTTCTAAACGAAACCAAAAGATCCCTGTAAAACAGAGCAAAGGGATTAAACAAAATATATATATTAAAAAAAAGAGCACATTACAATTTTTAATTAACATAATGAACAAAAACAAACCTGATCATGCCACCACTCACTGTACCACGAACGGGATCTTGCCAAGTCTTGTACAAATCTTGAATTAATTCTTGTCTATGAGCTTGAGCACAAACCAATCCCGCATATTTCGTCACCTCAGGCCAATCTTGCGATGCTACAACCTACATTCAAATAATAATAATAACAATCAACCCCAAGTAATATAAGTTTAAATGAAAAATAAAGTGAGCTTTTTTCAGAAACCGTACAGCAGCAATCGACGGGCTCGTCTCTTCTCCGTTCTCAGGGTGTGTAACGTCCGCTCCAAAGATAATCGTCGGTATATCACTGACTAACGGTATTCTGCAGCTTAGAGCGTCCAATAGAACTGTGTTTCGCCCGCCCATCTGTTCAAACAATATAATTGCAAAACAACCCCTAAGGTTTTAGTCCAATTACCAAAAAAAAGAGAAGAAGTTATTTTTCATTATTTGTACAAGAAAGCCGTGTTGGGAATTTAACGCACCTTAACGTTTATTTTTAAAGACACATTAGCCAAATACTGCTTGTTGATCTTGAAGACGTGTTTCGTAAGACAACACTGGGAAATCATACCAAGATCCGTTTCGCATATCCGCTTCAGATCACCTACAACAACGGTGTCGATGTTAATAAAAAAAAATCGAATCGGATCGTCTCATTTTTTTTTAAAGTTTTCGCACGACATACCATATAGAGAGCCGTTGTTGTCCGGCAAAATAGCTAACAAAAGCTCCAACTCTTTTCCTTTTAGTTTGTTCATGCATGCATGATAAACGTGCTTTAGGGCTTTCTCGACTTGATCGGGCCGGGCATTGTAAATAGAAATAACGGGTTCCGGATTAAATTCCTGTCAGTAGCGATTTATGATTATTCCATACATATATAGTTTAGCATGTGTAGTATTAATAGTTGGATTAAAAAAGAAAAATGATTTTTTTTACCATGCCAGACACTTGACACATTTGCGCCAGCTCATTACAAAACCCACGAGCAACACTATCTTGGACACTCCTCGAGAAGTTAATACATGCCCAACGGCTAACGGTCATGCCATTGATCATTTTCTGCATAGTAAATAAAAAACGACCACGGTAAAAATTTAGAATGACGAGTAAAACAGCATAATTTGAATATATGGTAAGATTTAGACCTTGTTCATCATATTCCATTGGCCCACTTGTGGCAAACAGTCTTTTTCCTTCCCAGTCTCATGATATTTCAACTGCACAACATTAGTCAACATTAGTGCTTAAATATTAAGGGTTTTTGGGAAATAAAATTACTTATTTTTTTATTTTGAGAAAATGAATCTCACCCAAGGAGCAGGGAGGACTCGTGCCTCCACGGACGCGAGTTTTTCGCTGATATTGATTCCAAACTCCCTTGCATAGGGATCTTGATCGTAAGCATTGTGCTGGACAGTCTGAATATAGAGAAATTTATTATTTTACAATTTCTTAAACAAATTTGAAGAATATTACTATTTACCATGGACTTTATGAATAATAGAGTAAATTCTGATGCATGCATATAGTTGGTCTACAATTAATTGAGACTATGTATATCTCATTCATGGTTAAACTAATTATACTTATGTATAAATTAACTATCTAATATATTTTTTAAAATCTAAATAATAACTAGTAGAGGCTAAAATAGACAATTAGTCTATTAACTTTTTCCACTTGGACAATTAGTCCATTAACTTTTTCCACTTGGCAAAATTGGTCCACTACCAATTAAATTTTGTCGCACATTAGTCCAATTTTGGTCATAAATTGAGATTGTCGTCAGAAAATTACACGTGGCACCCCAAATTGGGGATTTTGACCAAATCCGGCGGTTAATGCCGCGTGGACGCTGATTGGGTAATATTAAATTGTTAGATAACAATAATATTACCATGCACATAGATATTAGGGGGGAAATATAAATTAAGACACATAGAATGCATAATTTATGTCATGATTCATAAATTACAAAATAAATTGGAATAAGCATTTCTTGTTAGCATGTGTTTTCAGTTTATCATGACACTGCAATATGTAAATAAACACCTGCAAAATATCATTTTCACGATCCCTTGGTCTCTGGCACGTAACCTTTAAAAGAGACGTAATTTGTCTCTCACTTAGCCTTTTAGTATATCTTTGCCCCTCAACGATTTTACATGCCTGAAACGAAGAACGTTATAAGACCACCAACCGGATTTGACGCAAAAAATAAAATAAAAAATATGAATAATAAATATATAAATAACGGACCTCCATTGGTAAATAGTTGGCCTTCTTCTGGTTCCCTACTTGAAGGCAAGGCAGATGAGTGTACTGAATTGTGAAACCATACATTTCTTGAAAATATTCAACAACCGATTTCATGGTTGAGACATCGTCAACGGGAAATCTGAAACGAGGTCGAACAATAATATTTACTCCAATTAGCTCAGGATGCTCAATAACAAAAAAATAATAATAATAATAAATAATAAAAATGTTAAAGGAACTCACACTAAATAACTAGCTAAATTTGTGTCAAGAATATAATTAGTAAGGATTTATAAAAAACAACAAATCTAATAATGAATTTGTTCAAATGAAGCTTACACTAGCTCTCGAGTGGGTTGAGTGGTAATCCCCGAAACTCGATATTTCCTTCGTACATCTCCCCTGTGAGTCACTTCCACTTTTACACCTCTAAGCCCCTTCTTAACCTGAAACAAAACAAAAGACAAATTTACACGAGAAATCTGGAAAAAAACAAAAAAAAAGTCCAACCAACTAAACACTGACCTTAATTCGATCCGAATCAGATAACGGCCTCGACAAAACATCTTTTCCCAACAGCTGCGCGACAAATTCGATCACCGGTAGAGCCTCAATAAATGCAGCTGACGCCATATCTGATCATTCAAAAACGACAAAAATATTTATTGACCGAATATATTACAAAACGACATGCAACTAATTAATTAATAAGTTAATTACCAATGTTAAGTGAAAGTCCCATCTGAGTAGGCCTAATACTCTGGTAAAACCCACACCACGCCTCTAAACCGTCCCCAAGCCTTTGCGGTTTCCGAATATCCGGGGAAAAAAACGATCTCCCGACAGGACAAAACCTTTTTTACACGTGCCCACAAAACAAAATAAAATTAATTCAGCATCAATTACGAACAACATTCTTTTTTTTTTTTGTTTTAGCTATTACATCACGAGCTTTTTTTTCGTACCTTTTCGAGGAGAGCTCTCTCAGCACAATATCTCAGAATCTGAAGTCGCTTCTTTTGGACCATCCGCACGCTTGCCAGCTAGAAATTGGCCCAAGTGATGTAAATTTGCCCGCGCAACAAATTTGATCACCACTTTATAATCCCGTTGTCTCCTGCAATTTTGCCAAAAATAAATTTACTATAACAAAACAAATCCAACAGCAAATATTACTAAAAATATTTTAAAAATGCACTAATTGGCTGTGCTAGGAGAAAATAATTACTTGGGCCCATTTACGCTGTCCATCTTCGTCAATAAAGCTTAACGTAAACTCCCTTCCAAGAAAACGGGGGCTCGCCAGCTGTGTACAAACTCTTTCTACCATCATAAGTAGGCAATTTCATCCCCAAATCCAGACTCTTGTAAATTTTCACAAGTTCAGCAATAACTGCTCGATTTACCACCCTCGACGACACTTTGGAGATAATATTTACTTGTAACCACCGTTAAAATGAACGGTTAATTTTTAATTTTTATTTTTACAAAAAATTCAACGAAGAAGAAAATAACCATGGCCCCACAAACCACAATCAGGAAACACATTAAATGCTACAACACAAACAAAAAAGGACAA
The DNA here is from genome assembly GCA_014905375.1 of Phtheirospermum japonicum. Taxonomy (NCBI): domain Eukaryota; kingdom Viridiplantae; phylum Streptophyta; class Magnoliopsida; order Lamiales; family Orobanchaceae; genus Phtheirospermum; species Phtheirospermum japonicum. Next base: position 694,779 of record BMAC01000118.1, read on the forward strand.
GAAGAAACAGAGATTTTACTCGATTATACTTGCATAAGGACCAGAGGCTATAAGCAGAAAAACAACCATAGCTTAATGAAATGTCAGTTTTTAAGGACCCGGAATGTCACATGTCTACTTAAAATTAAATTGTTCTGCACAAAATTTAAAACCCAAAAAAAAAAAAAAGAAGGTTTCTCACATCATATTGGTTCAAGTCCTTCTCAGGTAACTCAGCGAAGAAATGGTTTTGCCTTGACAATACATTTTGTCCCAAGCTGCCCGAACCCGGGCCCGGCCGGAAAAGTCAAAGATTTGCTTGAACTAGGAAAACCCATTTCTGATTTACATAAGCTGACTCCATTTTCAACTGGCACGATAGCCCGGCCCGGTGGCTTGTCAGCCAGCCGTGCATGGCCGCGAGCTCGGCCGCATAAACGCGTCGCCTTGGTCAGATTTACGGCCGTTATTTCTTCCTCTTCTTCTTCCTCTGTTTCTTGATGGGGTGAAGAAGAGGGCTGGTTTTGAATTTGCTGTTTTGTGGGGTTTTCTTGATTTTGGGGCCTTTGCCATTTTGAGAAGTTTTGGGGGTTTTCTGAGATGGAGGGGGTTCATGGTGTTTTGAAACTGAGTGGTTTGATTACAACAAAGTGTTCTGAATTTTCTTTCATTTGCTGCCTCATAGGCATTTTTTCTTTTTTTTTTTAAAGATTGAGTTTTTAGGATTACTCAACAGCAAAAATATTGCTTGATTGGGATAAAACGGTTTTTTGGTTCTTGGTTTTATGGGGCTTCAGAATTTAGTGACTCCATGCACTGAAAAAATTACAAACACAGAAGTTTTAGTGTCAGCAAGATAAACCAAATTGAAAAATGTTTACAAGAATGGAAATTTGATGGTAATAATTGTAGGAAATTGTAACACGCAAAAGGGACGCATTAAAAAAAAAAAAAACTTTTAATGCAGGCTACAGAAATTTCCATTTTCTTGCAATGTTAAAAAACTAAAAGAGCTCATATAAGTTTCAACAACCAAACCAAAAATGAATTTTTCTTTGGAAAACACATGTCCGTAGCATAAAAGAAAATCTTTGACTTCACATAGCTATAAATGAAGAAGGTGAAAATAATTTTAAAAAATAAAACAATTCTGACTAGGAAGTAGGAAGCGTTAGGTAAGTGCTCATTATCCCAAAGACACATAAAGACAAAGTCCTTTTAAAAGCTAAAAAATTGTTGACAAATTACTAAATTTTAAAGAAAAGAAAAATAATCTACTTCTGGGCAGTGTTGAAATTGAGTGTATATTCAGGAAAAATACATTTATGTGCAGACAAAAGAAAATATTAACAAGAACTTCGAAAACCCACTCCAAACCTTCGATTATGAATCCAGGAGAAACATAATTTTAAAAAAAATAATAATGCACATGTGCACAAGCATAAATATATAATCACATTATTTCATGATATCTAATCAAATAGTATAAATACCCAGAAGACAAAACCATTCTTCATCTTGTCTCCTAACTAAAACCAAGACTTTGCAGCAGAGATATCAGGAAAAAAAAAAGGTTTGAATAAATCCAAGATAATACAGACACTGCATACATATATATACATGCACATATATATAGATAGATAGATATGTAAGAAAATTAGTATAGCCCATTCCAACATAAGCATAAATAAATGTGATGACACAGATAATATATGACTGCTCAAGAAAAGAGAATAAAAACGCCTAGAAAGCAACAAAAGAGAAACCCAAAAAGCAACACACAACACAAAACCAAAGAACTAAAAGGAATAAACATTGAACAACTCACTGGGAAAAATCAACATCTCAAAACCCCAAATTTCTTTAGAAAACGACATCTCATTGCAAGAGATAATTAACACAAAGCACACGAAGTGCTTATTGATAATTTTATTAATACAACTAAAAAAGAGCTCCCAAGATTCGAACTTTAAACTCACCATGAACTTTCTTGACAATAACAGTAATAAAGATTCCAACTTTGTTTTCAAATCACAAGTGGGCTTTAATCAAGAACTTAAAAAGACTCTGGAAAAAGATGGCGACTGGTGGAAAAAAAACGTGAAAAGGGAGAAAAAGTGGGGATAAAAAATATGGGTTTTTCTCATGGGGGTGATTTCAAAATTCAGATTGCACAAATAATGTGAGGAGAAAAAAAGGGAGGGTCTAAAGTCTGTGTATGTGTGAAGGGAATAAGAGAGAGAAATAGATGGTGATGATGATAATGAATCTTTTATACACGCATGCAAGTGCTTTTTATGTTTTCTTTATCACGTGTAAAAGGCTTAAGTGAAGGCCCTCATCTCCCCTTTTGATTTTTTTTTTCCTCCCTTATTATATACACAACACACAAATAATATATAAATAAATATGTTTGTGTGCGTTTACTCACAAAATTCACTTTAGTGTTATCTCTTGCAGCCTTGGGTCTGTAGAATTTGCCTCCCAACAATAATATTCAATTCAATTTATAAAAAAGCTCACCAATATATAGATACACATTTAATAATATATATAGGGGGTGTATATTTCAATGAGGCCAGAAGAAAAAAGAAGAAAGAGATTATAAAAGCAACCAAACACAGAAGAGGAATAATTCGAACTTGTAGTTCTCACCACTGCAGAGATTTCAATACATGCTCCCTCTTTCTATTTTGTTCATACAAGAACCAAGATTTTTTTTTTAATTATTTTTATTTTTTGGGGTTTTTTTTTTCTCTCTCTCTCTAGATTTTGTTGGGATTTTTTGTTCCTCTCTCTCTAGAGGGGCTGCTCTTATGTAATGTCCCAAAATCTTTTGTGTACTAAAGCAGTCAAGCTTTGGTAAGGTGTAACGGTCGGTCGAAGCTCAAAGATGGAGAAATGGGGCCACACACACATCCACGTGTGTGTGTGTTAGTGTGTGTGTGTGGTGGTGGCTTATCTTGGGATGTATGGGGGGTGATTATAGCTTTTTGCTTGGATTAATTGGGGCTGTAATAAATGAGCTGTCATGCCTGCCCCAAATGCAGATGCCACTTAAACAAATAAAGCTGAATGGGGATTTTACTTCGGTTAATTTTTTTACCCTTTATTTGGTTAAATTTTAATAACATCTTAGTAGTATTGAGTGACACCCTTAATGAGACTCATAAGTTTTACTGTACTACTACTATTATTTACATTGAATAATTCGCAACGAACGTTTGTTTTATTGTTATTTTTTGGTAATTTATATGTCAACTAACTTTTGATTGATCAAAAGTGTGATTTTAGTTTATATTGAAAAAGTTCTTAATACATGTCCAAAAATAAGTCCTTTGATCCGTTAGAAAAAGTATATATCTCGAAATGGAATTAGTTATTGAATTTCCACTTAATATATCATTTAATTTGTTTTATATATTTCTCTCATCAATCTTCTCATTAAAACTTTAATATTGGTCTACCTAATGATAATTGTACAATATAATCAGAAATTTATTATTAGTTATGAGTTTTGGATCTTACGGATAATCCTCGTGACTTAACAAGAGTGTTATTCATTTATAAATACTAAATATATCCAATTATTACACTATTTTAATATCAAGCCTCGAATGTCAATATTTACATTTACCATTCTATCTATTGAAAAAAAAAAAAAATACCCCATGAACAATGGTCATTTTGATATTTCGCTTTTTAAATTCTTTTTCGTGCAAATTACATTTTAAACTGTACGAATTTTGCACGTAACTTCCTTAACTCCCGTTTTTTGGTGTAATTTTTGGTCGGAACTCACTCGTGTGACATGCACATATAAGGGGTAAACCGACTTTCCATCTCTTACTTATGACTTCTACTCAAAACAATGGCACGCGAACACTCGTGTGACCTATTAAGATAATATTCATATTAATATATGTATACACGTAGAATTTGGAACCTACGTAGTGCACACGTGCCATTATTTTGAGCGGGAGTCATAAGGAGAAGATTGAAAGTCAATTTTACCCAGTATATGTTAGCGTGTATATCACACGAGTGAGATCCGCCTAGAATTTTCAACAAAAATAGGAGTTTAGGAGGTTAAATGCAAAATTCGTATAGTTTAGAAGATAATTTGCACGGAAAAAAAGTTTTAGAGACAAGGTGTCAAAATGACCATAAGTCAGGAGGTAAAAATATTTTTTATTTTCTATCTGATATTTTCATTTTTAATAATCATATGCTTTATCAATATGTTTATCTGATTGACGATGATTTGAATCAATAACTTGTTGACGATTAATACCAACACAGCTCAAGGAAAGTTACCATCATGACTACTTATACAGTCTTAGGAAATACACAAGAACAAAAAAACAGTGTTTTTCCAAACCAAGAAAAATGATGGGAATAAAAAAAAGTGTTAAAAAACTTGAAACAAATAGGAGTAGCATTTACTTATACATAGAAATATAATGTTACTTTATCTCAAATCCATCATGATCACCACTATAGCTTCTGTAGTTTGATTGCCTGATAATGTTTAGTTGGGACAAAATCACATGACATGGCCAAAATGTATTTACTTTAAAATAAAAACTATACTCCTAAAGTAGAAATTGTGATTATGATGGATATTCCTAAAGTAGATAAATGGTACTACTATTAATTAAGACTTTGGAACTTATGAGTGGGAAAATTTAGGGAGAGAATCAAGAGTTGGGATTCTTGCATGATAACAATATGGACTAGGAATTTTCATGGGGTCCTCTTATAATTAGGTAATACAAAAGGGAAATAAGAGTGTGCTCATAAGTAGTACTCATTACATTTTGGTCTGTTTTGTGATTGCCCATTGCTTTTGTTATTATTATTATACTTTTGAATCCTTTGTTATTCTTTTACCCTTTTGTCCTTTTTTCTTAAATTTGTTCCTAATAAATTTTGGAAATTTGATTTCAAATTTATCAAAAAAACCTTCTTGAAAATAGGTCAAATCTCGATAATGGTTTTTGTAATATTCCCTTAATTATATTTGCCTACTGTTCATATGAATTTCGACAGAGTAAAATGTAAAAAACTTTTTTTGTTTCCAGTTACTACAAACGGAACTGAAATGCAGATCAGGTCAAGTCGTTGTCCTTGGAGACAGTTCAAGGAATTTTGCGTTGATATAAATTTTGACTATAAAAGAATAAATTTTTTATTTCGAAAATCATCGGTCCTTTGATTTTATTTCATATAGTTTCTAAAATGTGGACCACATATTATTTATTGTCGCCCTCGTGAGTAGCACTCATAACGCCGTACCATTCAATACGAATTAAATTTTAAAACATTGCATGGTTTTATAATTAAAATTCTAAATATTGATTTTTTTTTTTCAACGCACTATTATAAGCAAAAGTTGTAGAAATTGCAAGATGTCTGGAATAATGATGGGGATTGAATTTATTGATTCAAACCAAGTCGATTTAATCAAGCCTATACTTTTATAGAATTGAATTTAATATACTTTTGATTCAACTAGTGAGCTAGATGATCACCTTGTGACAAATGTGTGAAATCAAACAATTCAGTTGCCGTTCTATGTAAATGTTTTTTTATTAGCATTTTGAAATTATTTATCATGACTCAATGTCATCCTTAAATATATCTAAAAAAACATTGACTACCTTCTTTTTCCTTGTGAAAATAAATATATTTAAGTAAATTTGAGAGAGAGAGAGAGAGAAGGCCAGGAGACTATATATACGTGGCACGAGTGCGTGACACAAAACCTTGATAATGGAGTAACCCTTTTCTTGGAGTTTTTTGATGTTTAGGTATGCATGATGAGTGCAAAACTCCACACCGCAATAAATGTACCACATCTCTACTCTACTCTCATAAAGAGACAAAGAGGTGAAGAAAATAAGAAGGGGAAAAAACCTAAATCGAAGTGATGGGCTGAATTTGTTTTCTTGCAAGGAGATGACTCGTATAGAGTTGTTTAGTGAAGTATAATGTAAATTCGTATAAACATCAATTTTAAATTATTTTTTCTCATGATTAATTATTTCGGACATTGACCTCCTTTATCGTATCTAAAAGTAAAGTTTCGAAGGTTTCAAATTTTTGCATAAATTTAAACGAAACATAGATATTAATTACGGTTGTTAAAATATCAACTAACATCTATGTTTATATGATAAAAATTATAGAGAGTACCAATAAATATTTTTTATCTATGATTTAAATAAACACATCAAACGTGACTTCAGGCCATAAATAATATTATTAGAAATATAAAATTATTTTACAAATTATAAAATAATTGCATCTAGTAGTATATGAAAAACTTTTGAAATCGTACGTAACACTTCTTGAATCGCTCGTAAAATTTTCAAACTTGATCAAACACAATCTTGAAGAGTTCTCAAACAATGAGCGAAGCTTTTAGTGAACTTTCTGTTTCTCTCGTTCTCTCTTCTTTTATCATCAAAAACCAAGCAAGATATATATACTTCAACTTCTTTGAAAGAGTCCTACTTTCACAAAACAAAGTTTAGGTAAATATCTTGAGATATTAAGTAAATAAGTACTAATAAAAGACTTACTAAAATAAATTACTCTAATTATTTGCTAGATTAATCTACTAAACATTCTAACCAACTTAAGTGTCCATAAGGGAAAATAGCACTTCATAAAACAAAAACAATCGAAAGGAAAAAATAAAACTTATTTAAAAATAATCGATAGAAATAGATTCCTATCAATCTCCCCTTTTTGCCTTTATAGACAAAAATTGCTTTAAGAAACTCTCCCTAAGTTACACAGCTATAAACTCCCCCTGAATGGTAGAGGGTTGTCGGAATGTTAGCACGAATGATAGTAACAAAGGTAATAACAAATAGAATAACATAAACTAACGATTAATCAAGTAAATATTCGGAAACAAAAAATAATCAAACATAAGTTCAAAAGTATTGCCAGAATAATTAAACAAAAACATAAGAAATAAAAGCACATTATTGTCTTGTTCAGGTACTATGCATCCGGTTCCTCATTGACCACCGTGGGGTGGTTATGAGAGTCGCATCATCATCATCATCATCAACATCATCAGCCACCTTCTTCTTTCCTTTGTCTGTTGCAGCCCGCTTCTTGCCTTCGTCTTCTCCCCCTTTTTGACCAGAATGCAAAAGGAGCGCCTTCGTGTAGAAAGCCTGCAAAGTCATCAGCTCATTAAGATGGACATGTTCTCCTGCAATCTGTTGATCTATTAAGCTCACGTGCACTTGTAAATCAGAAGCAGTGATAGGTACAGAGGTAAGTGTGTTAGTCACTGTGTCAGTGACACTAGGACTAACATTCTGAGCAGTGGCAGCACACTGGTCATCTATCTCATCATCCGAAAAAGACAATGGCAGAACAATGATGCGACTTGGTCCTTCAAAATGCTAATAACTAAGCCCAAATAAATTAGGCTCCCCATTGAAATGCTCCTCACCATATCGTTGCAGCCACTGATCAGCCAAAATTGAGTAGATAAGAGATGGAAAAGGTAGGCCGACTTTGGTAGCCATATCAACAAACTTGGTCACACAATCGAACACAATTTGACAAAAGTTGAACTGCATTCTTGATCCTATCTGAAACAGAGCGCATCTTGAGGTCGGGTCATTGTTGTTGTGTTCGTAGTTGGCACCCAGTTACACACAATCACCTTATGAAGGACAGAGTACAGTGAGTTAAGATGGGAGCTAAGAAAACATTTTGGCCACCTCATCAAAGTCATCCACGGTGACTCCTTCATACTTCCATCCTGAAAAAGTTGTTGATGAGAGAAGGTGTGAATAGATAGACCTTTTCTCTAACAAAAATTTTGTCATAATTCTCAGATAGTTGGTTCGATATCGAGGGAAGCATATTGGTAAAAAATCTAAGAATAATATGGCATAGCAGTTGTCACAGTGGAAGACAGCCCCTTTTTGTTAAAAAGAAATGTTCAAATCTTTCTTCTTAAAAAGTCCAAAATCCACCCTCCCCTCCTCAATAAACGCACGATTGTGCAATGAGTTAATATGGTATCTAGCTTCAGCAGTGTAAAAGCGAGGTGCGAAAGCTTTACTTGCCTCAATATCCTCATAATTAGAATCATCTTCCACGTCAATGTTGTTTTCATCATTGGATTCATCTTCTGTCTCCATCAGGTCATGATCGGCTGGTTCTTCAAGATCCGCCGGACCAGCCTTAAAATCATCATCTTCATAATTATATGATGTAGTGGAGCTTTTGGAAGAGGAGCTGGTGGTCATATCCGGAACAACAGGAGGCGCACTTGGCAAGTCAGAATCCTTACTCGGTAGTGGTGTGTCAGCATCTTCACCAACACGAGTTTCCTCAGTTGAGACAGTCCTTTCAGATGACTCACTCGAGCCTGATGGTGAGTTAGCAGTAAGTGGACTGGGAGCCACTTATGCAGGGGGCACATAGATTGAAGCAACTTGTGCAGGTTCCTTAGAATTTCGCAATCTTAGCAACACATACGCCAAGGGAGCACCTTCATCAGACAGTAGTTCTTCTCCTCCTGTCTCCTCTGGTTCAGAATCAGGTGAAACCATATTATGAGGAGTCAGCCTGTGCCGTTTTGCTCTAAACTGGCTCAATTGTTCATGATTCGAGTCATTAAAGAAGGAAGTGGTGGGAATTTCTTCCTTGACGGCACTGATCCTTCAAGAGGATCATAGTCGGAGTCATCACTGTTTGTTTCATATACAACTCCTTCCTCCACAAAGGACATACTCTCCAATGGAACTCGTTGACTTCCGCTTGACCAGCTATTTGGAACTGCATCCGGAAAGTATCCAGGCTCTACCCATCGAAGACATCGAGACCTTTTCAGCAGTGGGTTCCCAACCAATTCTCCCAAAAGTTTCAGCAATAAACTTCAAATTGGGCGGATTATCAACGTCAATTTCATTACCTGGGTTTCCTAAAAAATGGCAGCATGTGGTTCAGTCGGATCTGAAATCGTAACCAGATCTAAGTCAGCCGTCGAATTGGGAAGAGGTCCTTCAGTAGGAGCAGTCGATTTCTCAGTATTAGGGCAACGTGTTGGGACAGATCCACCAACATCAGTTTCGACAGTAGGGGCAGCTCCGTGCTCACCGCGAATATCTAGGGGCACGTATCTTGGTAGTGATACGGAATCAGCGCCAACTTTCGGCTTTGTCCGGTAGCGAAGGGGTGGGTCTCTTGGAGGATTTCCCATTCTTTGGACTCATTTAGAAAAAATGCTTGTGTAATCTGGGAGGTTTCTTATGTGAAATTACTATGACCAACATGAGACAATCTGACACCTTTATCACAAAAGAAAAACTCAACGATATGGTTAGTGTGTTAGTGGGAGAAGAGACATAAAACAATATAACAAATATACCAAAATATGCCTAAGAACACGAAAGTGACTGAACCCACTTCCCCCTTATTAAACAACCCACTAACACTATACCTAAACAGACTTGAGTTCAGTAGATGCATAAACATCTCATATCCATAACATCTCGATTATAACCCATTGGACAATTCGACAACAAATAATAATAAAATTTGATTAAGAGAAAAATAGAATATTGTTATGAGCATATCTTCACTTACACGGACTATATGAACAAAATTCATCAAATATGCATGTCTTAATTTTATATCTAAAAAAACCTAATAAACAAAAAAAAACATGTTCGCAACTACAGTAGGTTGTTGGTCGTTGTGTGATGACATTGGAGCTGATATTCAATCAACCAAGTCAATGAGTTGACAGTCCATAACTCGGCCAATGACCGTGTCATTTACATTATGTTAAAGCCCACCATGACATAAAGATCATTGACAAAGATATCCGAGTCGGCATGCAAGTGTTGTTGTTTAACTCTCGCCTACTTTTAGATCCCAAAAAGCTAAAATCACGTTGGAGTGGACCGTACCCTGTTACTCAGGTCTTTTCATATTGAGTAGTGCGATTGGTCAACGAGACGACCAAGGAAAGTTTTCAAGTGAACGGCCATCGAGTGAAGCCGTACTTCCAAGGTTCGGGATTATTTCAAGATAAGGAGATGGTGACTCTCATCGACCTAGTTTTGGTTTAGATATGGCGACTTCGTCAAGCTAGCGACATTAAACAAGCACTTCTTGGGAGGCAACCCAAGCCTTTTAACTTTATCTGTTTTTGTGTGTTTTTTTTCTTGTTGTTTCAGGTCCCTTTCATTATTAAGGCCCGTTCGACGATTTTCGACACCCGACTCTTCACCACAAGCGTGATTTCAGGGACGTCTCTCTCTTTCTCTTCCTTTTACCATACCTTGCTTAATTTTTCATTTTATACAATGTGGACATTGTATGGTTTAAGTGGGGGGGGGTGTCCTTTGGTTAGTAATTGTTCGTATGCTTGCTTGTGATTGATTTGAGTTGTGTGTATTGATATTGACTGCAACCTTGACGAAGTGACGTGGTTAGATGCTTGGTTAGGATATTTAGACTTTCGTTCGAATAATAGTGTAATTGTGGGGAATGAAGTGTAAAGAATCTATGAAGTGTCTTGTCCTTTGTTCCATTCTTGTTTCGTTTCAAAGAGTCGAATACTCTCTACTAGCCCCGTTTTCCGATGCCCTCTTTAGGATTTTATGTAATTTTTATTTTTATTTTTTGAAGACATTAAAACTCCACGTGCAAAGTTGAAAAATGATATCAGTTGCACTTAGCAACGTAAGATAGGAGTCAATGAACTCTCGTTTGTAATTTATGTAAATTATGCTCGTTTAGTACCTCATCTCTATAGGTACTCATAATTAAAAAAAAAGAAAAAAAAGAGGGGAAAAAAGGAAAAGAATAAAAAAAAAAATAAGTACAAGAAGACAAATCCTTGTACAAGTTAAGTTCTTATTTTTATTTTTATTTCTTAGATTGTATTGTTAAAGAGGCGTATAGATGACTGGGCTAGTCGGGTGACAACTTGGCGGTTTGAGCAGGGATAGACTTTGGCCGAGGCATGGATGGGTGACGTACATGGAGGTCAAATCATTACTTTTAGGTATTCGAAAGCTAGTCTAAATCTCTTATCTCAACGTAATCGTGTCGTCCTTTTAGTTGAGTTTTCAGTCGATTTAATGCATTAACTTCTTGAATCATTTGTATGCATTAGTGAATAGGTCATCGGGTAATTAGATTTTTCTTGTCTACGTCTAGATTTGATTTTGCTTGAAGACAACCAAAAAGCTACGTGTGGGGGAGTTGATTTGTACATAATTGTATGTGATTTTCGTGTGTTTTTGCATCGTGTGTTGATTGCTTTTATGGTTTTTAGGTTTATATTTTTCTATGTTTTTCGTTTCGTTTGGTATTTAATGTGTTTCTACTTTATTTTAATTTTACTTAATTTCTGGTTTCAGCTTCAAAACGAAGATGACGAGACGCACGACGTGCTGCCTATGCCCGCAGCCAGCACCACGTCGACGCCGGGAGACGCCCGCATCGGTCAACGCTAGGTCGACGCATAGCTGTAGTAGCGTCGGTCCTAGCTCCGTCGATCGACGCACCTGTAGACGCAACTTGCAGTCGCGTCGATCCTAGCTCCGTCGATCGACACACCTGTAGACGCAACTTGTAGTCGCGTCGATCGACACACCTATAGACGCAACTTGCCATCGCGTCGATCTGTGCACGCGTCGGTTGACGCACTGCCTCGCATCGACGTCGACACTCAGACCGCGTCGATCGATGCACCAGCGGTTTGGCAGTTATTTATGGGAAAATCTATAAATACCCGGTGGTTTCTTCATTTATTCATCAGCCAAATTGGGGGAAAGTTTCAAATATATCAAATACCTTAAGTGATGCCCCATTTTAATTATGTTGAAGTTTTCGGTAGATAATTACGTCGTTCTTCAATTTATACTACGTTCGTCGTTCTAATTCGTTATTAGTCGTCGAAGATTGTTCGATTGCTGCTAATTTTATATGAACTATAAGTTCCTGCACTTTTTATTTGCCTTTTGATTTAGTTTAAATGTTGTACTTTCATTTGGCTTATTATTAGTTTAGTAATACGAGCACGTTTTACTTTTAATTCACTTGTTTAATTATGTTTGTTTTATTGTTTTATTAATCTTAGTCTTTGTTGCTTTGAATTAGGTTTAATTTTTATATGCATGTTTTCAAATTCATAGTCATAAAAACCAAAACCCCAAAAATGGATCGTGTGTTTAGTTATAGAATTATTAAACAAACATTTGTCGACGCCGATTGCAATTCCTTGTGATTCGACTCGAGTCAAGCTTATTGCCTACAATAGATTTGTTCTCTTGCGGACGAGCTTTTAACTTTTAAAGAGAAAAAGTTCAATTTAGGATCCATAGTCTTCATTATCATCTGTGTCTTTAATGGTGAACGAGTTAAGACATCAAATGTCATTCATATTGTCAATGTCATCCCAGATAACACAAGCATTCATGGCGGCAACTTCCTCAGTTTCTTTTTGTTCTTCCTCATCTTCTTCATCACACATGGCAATAAGGTTTCTCTTTCGCTTGATGTTGGAACATTCATGCCTGTAATGTCCAAAACCTTTGGACTCATGACACTGAACATTATCCAAATCCTTGGTGCTATTTTGATTTCGGTGTTCAGACTTGACACTTATGGGAGTCACATCCCTTCTTTGGAACCTGTTTGTGGATTGACCCAAAGGTCTTGGAGTGGAAGGTTCTGATGAGGGTTTAATGTGTCGACTGAAAGGCTTCTTCTATTTCGGAGTTAATGGTGGAGATTTGTTTTCAAACTATAAAATGTGCCCCATAAGCTGTCCAGAAACATGACTGGCCATCATAGAGTATCATCCACCTTAGATAGTAAAAAGTTGTGAGATTGTGAGAGGTTGAGAAGGAATTTGGAGAAGAAACTACACGAAGCAAGACGATTGAAAGATCCACACACTTCAAGGGTTTAATCTTCCTTTATATTTTCATTATGAAAACTAAGTGTTCAATGAAATGCCTGTATGAATTCATGAACATGTCAAGATAGTCTTCATTTATTCTGGGGTTTGGTATGAATAATGATTGAACAATGTTTTTCTAATTCTTTCGATTCAAGTATGATCCCTTTGTTTATTTCCGTGTTTTGATTTTATTGGTTTATGAAAACCATTCGTGTTTATAAAAGTTTCAATTGCTTAATAATCTTTCAATACAAATAGTTTGATAAATTATAATTCGAGAGATGAGGTATATCAATATACTTTCAAATACGAAACACTCTAATCAAAAAGAGCGAGAGGCTTGCAATTAGTAGTGAAGTTGTAAAAATCATTAAAGACTTTTGAGGTTCTAAGTATAATTTCAAACGGACACATTATTTCATACTCAGAACCAACAGTTTAATCACTTTGAGAGAAGAATTAAACTATAATTGTGAATGACTTACAAGCTAATTGAATCATAATATACTTGATAGATAGATTGTAGAGGATCAAAATTATGAAATCACTACAATTATAAACCTCGAAATATTTCTTATCACTTTCTTTTTTAAAATTCATAAATTACACTTTCTTAGTTAATACTTTTAATTAGTTCATGTTTCTCATTTGTAATGACACAAACCAAATCCAGTTTATATTATTAGATAAAACTGTATTATATATATTATATTACTTGATAACATTAAATTGTCATGTCATCCTTGTGGGAATCTGACCTTACTCCTTTAGTAATACATCGGCACCGCACACTTGCAGTTAGGTAGAGTATTAAAACAAACAAGTTTTTATAACTCGAACCAATCCCTAGTGAAATAAGGAGCAGTCAATTTTTTTGCACCGTTGTCGGGGACCATTGGGTTTAAGTTGATAGTAATATAATTGATAAATTACTTTTAGTTAATTTTTTTTATATTTTACATTTTGGAGTGAGTAAATTTTCACGTGGTGAAAACAAATGATAGCGATGCCACCGTTTGATGTAAACGAATAAATCCAACAACTAAAATTACAATCACAAGCATTTTAATTTCAATTAAAGATAACGGCCATTGAAGAAACCAAGGACACTTCTACCATGAGTTTTGACGAACTCGTTGGATCTCTGAAAATGTACGAGATGGAACTCAAGATCAAACAACCAAAAGGGAAAAGTGTTTCTCTAATCTTTGCTCCTACCATTGAAGATGAAGAATTTGATTTTGCAGCCTTGCACATGAAGTTGAGACTGCAGAGTTAGATGAGGATGGAATTGCTCTCATCACTAGAAGGTTCAGTGACTTTCTATGAGAGTAATTTGTGTATCACCGATAAGTTGGTGATTGAGAAAAACTCTATTAATAATGTTAGGATACAACAAACAATCAGAGAAACATGGAAATACAATCAAGAATATATTTACTAAAAATACATAGTCAACCCATATCTCTAGCCTTATTACCCCCCGTCAAGCGCTGCGTGGGATGAAGACGAACGCAAAGCTTGAACCGTAGAAACTCAAAAAGCCGGATGTGGTAAACTCTTCGTAAAAATATCAGCAAGCTGAAGATGAGATGGAACAAAATAGTGATAAGTTTACCCGAGGAGACTAGTTCCCGAATAAAGTGATAATCAAGATCAATATGCTTAGCTCGCTTATGGGCAACCGAATTTTGACTCATAAAAATGGCACTCTTGTTATCACACAAGAGAACAGGCATAGTAGACGGAGCTGACCGAATATCATGAAGCAAATTCGTCACCCAAATAAGTTCGGCAGCAGCATTAGCCATAGCACGATATTCAGATTCACAACTAGAACGAGAAACGGTAGGTTGTTTCTTAGCACTCCAAGAAACAAGGTTGCCCCCAAGAAAAATAGAATATCCATACGTAGAACGACGAGTCTCAAGACAACGAGCCTAATCAGCATCCGAGTATCCCAAGATGGAAAAGTAGAACCTCGATTAAAAGAAAGACCATAATGCAAAGTACCTTTGACATAGCGCAAAATTCTCTTTACCGCAGAGAAATGATCATCCGTTGGCGCATGAAGAAACTGGCTCACCGAATTCACAGCATAAGAGAGATCAGGACGAGTGATGGTTAGATACTGTAAAGCTCCAACGAGAGACCTGTACAAAGTCGGTTCACAAAATGGAGAACCATTGCGAACAAGTGATTCACCAGCCGCCAAAGGAGTAGAAACAGGCTTAGCCTCCAACAATTCAGCACGGTGAAGAATATCGTAAGCATATTTTGCCTGACCAACAAATAACCCAGTAGAGGTATACGACACCTCAAGTCCAAGAAAATAATTGAGACGTCCCAAATCCGTAACAGCAAATTCAGCATGGATACGAGATATAAATTATTGCAGTATGATCGGATCATTTTCGGTAACAATGATGCCATCCACATAAAGCAATAAATAAATGACAGAGGTACCTTTATGTAAATGAAAAAGCGAGGAGTCACAACGACTTTGAATGAATCCAAGAGTCGACAAAAACTTGCTGAAGCACTGGAACCAAGCAAGGGGAGCTTGCCGAAGACCATAAATAGCCTTCTGGAGTCGACAAACATGGTTAGGAAAGCGCGAATCGATGAAGCCAGGAGGCTGATCCATAAAGACCGGTTTGTCAAGAACCCCATGAAGAAAGGCATTTTTTACGTCAAGTTGATGTAGAGGCCAGTTGTGCTGAACCGAAATGGACAGAATGAGCCGTACAGTAGCAGATTTAACCACTGGACTAAAGGTGTGGTGAAAATCAGTGCCCAGAATCTGTGTAAATCCTTGTGCAACAAGACGAGCTTTGTGACGCTCGATAAACCCATCAGCACGAAATTTCATTCGGAAAACCCATTTGGAGCCAACAACATTAATACCAGAGGGCCGTGGCACCAAAGTCCAAGTGTTATTTGAACGTAGGGCATCAACTTCATCTTGCATTGCGGCGAGCCACTCGGGATGCTTAGCTTCAGATTTAAAACCACATGGTTCAGGCGTAGCAGCAATAGTGGAGAGGAGAGCCGTGGTTGCTAAATTGACAGGATAACGAGAGTTAGGTTTAACGATTCCATCTTGTGCCCTGGTGACCATGTGATGGTGAGTGGATGATGGAGCAACAGGCGGAGCAGTGGCCGTAGGTGATGGTGGGTTCTCAATTGGAGCTGGAGTGGGTGTGCCAAGATGATGATCCTGGGCAGGCACATGCAATGGCATGTGCGAAGGTTCATTCGGATGATCAGGAACAAGACGTACTGAGGCAACGACTTGTGGATGAGTTGGTGGCGACATGAGTGTGAGACTCGGCTTATCAACAGTCGGCAAGTGATCATCTTTTACATCCAGAAAAATGGAAACGTCCAGGTCAGAAATCGGAGTTGCAGAAGAAACCCGAGAAAAGGGAAAGCAGTGCTCGTCAAATTGAGCATGGTGAGTAGTGAAAACCTTGGATGAGTCAGGATCAAAACAACGCAAGCCCTTGTAAATGCTGCTATATACCAAGAAGATACAAGGACGATTGCGAGGTTCTAATTTATGTGCTGCATAATCACGAAGATACAGAAAAACACGACACCCAAAAGGTTTGAACATGGCATAGTTAGGAGCATAGCCAAACAAGAGTTGAAATGGTGAAGTGTTATTCAATAATGGAGATGGTAGTCGATTAATTATAAAGACAGCAGTGGCAAATGCATCAAGCCAAAGAGATGCAGGAGCATGTGCATGAAATAACATAGATAGTCCAGTTTCAGTATTATGACGATGCCTACGTTCAGCCCTACCATTTTGCTGCGGTGTGTACGAACAAGAAAACCGATGAAGAATACCATGTAAATACATAAAACTCCGAACTTTTGAGTTTACAAACTCAGTACCACCATCGCTCTGAAAAATCTTGATTTTTCGAGAGAACTAATTACAAACAAAGGCATGAAAATGAGCCAGGACATCATAAAATTCACTCTTTGCACATAGCGGATAAATCCACGAGAAACGAGAAAAATCATCCACAAAAACCACATAGTAACGAAAACCAGCAGACGTAGTAACAGGCGCTGGACCCCATAAATCACAATGTATCAAATCAAGAACATTAGTCGCACGCTTTTCATTCAGAGCAAAAGAAAGTTTCTTGCTCTCTGCTAATTGACAAGAGGAGCAAATACTAGGATTCGGCAAGACTGAAGTGACAGATAAATTACCAAGTTTATTCAATAATGAAATAATAGGAAACGGGACATGCCCCAGGCGTAAATGCCACAAATCAAAACTAGCTTTGAGGGTCTTGCTCTTGACCGCAGCCACCAATGCCGGAACTCCCTCTTTAAGCACATAAAGTCCATTATCACACCTTCCCTGAGCTAGAGTTTTCTTTGTCACCCGATTCTGAATCGTAAAAATCTTATCAGAAAAATGGACATCAACTGGAAAGTCAGAGGTCAATTTACTGATGGAAAGCAGATTTTTTGTAATACGGGGCACCACCAAAACATCAAACAATTTAACATTTGAAGATAAATCAGAAGAACCAATATGTGAGATATTCAAAGAGTGACCATTTCCAACAGTTACAGAACCATTACCAGTATACGGCTTATAGGAGTTCAAAGTAGAAGGCGTACTGGCCATATGAGCTGAGGCTCCCGAGTCCACGTACCAGTCGGGAGTGGTATCCGAAATATTGCATGAAGTCGTGAACGCATGAGCCAAATTTGCCGAATCAATGTCCCTACGAGCAGCGAGAAATTGAGGACACTTATCAGCATAATGATCCCCGCGGCATATTTGACATCGAGGGACATAGGGTTTACGCCCCCCGTTGAGAAAAGCCGAAGTTTGATCCGCGCGAGTTGAACTGCTGACCACGGCCACCATGTTGTCCAGAGAGTGAGTGGCTGCTGAAACGGCCACGGAAATTTGAGGACTGGCCGCGAGTGGAAGGAGCAGTAGCGCGCTGATCAGCCGTGAAGGCCAAATGAGGTGTGGAGCCCTCCATGGCCCTGGGCATGAGATCGTACTGTTTGGCCTGGTGTAATAGATCACGGAAAACGGGCAGTGGCGAAAGAGCCATGCGAGTGTCCGCAAAGCCGGCGAATTGAATGCCCAACCCGCGTAAAAACCAATGGCTTTTATCTACTTCATCGACAGGACGACCAATTGCATTTAATTGATCACATAGTAGCTTGAAATTTTTACCGTAATCGTCGACTGAAGAGCTGCCCCGGCACAACGAGAAAAGCTCCTCACGAAGTTGATGTTGACGGGACGCCGAGGAAAAAACACCCTCGAGGGTTACCCATGTGTCTCGAGAAGTGGACACATCGATGACTTCTGAGGCAACTTCTTCGGAAAGAGAGGTGTAGAGCACACTTAGAAGTTTGCGATCCTTCATCTTCCAAGCCGTGTACGCCGGATTGACGGCCCTGTCATCACCGCCAGAAGAGATGGTCGGGGACGGCACAACAGTAGTACCATCGAGGAAGCCCATGAGGTCAAAGCATTTTGCCATATGCGTGATTTGACGGCGCCATGGAAGGTAATTGGTGGAATTTAATTTGATAGCCGCGACCATATTAATCATGGTCGTGACGGAAAGAGCGTTTGTGTTTGGTATCAGCCTTTCGATCCACCTAAACCTAATTTTCTCTCTTTTCCTCTCGCGACTGCTGCAAATCCAATCTCTTTCCACACTCGCAGCCCTTTCTCACGTTTGGACTTGTCTCCTCCATCGTGCTTTTTTTTTCCCACCAAACTGGTCCCCTTTATGTATCACCGATAAGTTGGTGATTGAGAAAAACTCTATTAATAATGCTAGGATACAACAAATAATCAGAGAAACATGGAAATACAATCAAGAATATATTTACTAAAAATACATAGTCAACCCATATCTCTAACCTTATTACTTTCTAAAGAAGAATAACATTTATTGTTCCTTCCCCAAGCACACTAGTTAAACTACCATTACCATAGTCAATGTTCTATAATAACATTCTTGATAAGAAGAAGAAAGAGATTTATTAGCACAAATATGTGTATTGGCTCCCGAATCTATCCACCAATCAATTGTTTGAAATATTATATTAACTTCAGGGGCATATGAAATATACCTCTCGTTATTACTATTGGTAGTATTGCCAAAAGAAATCATGTTTACTTGATGAGTATAATCATCATTCTTTTTAAAAACTTTTACTTCGGCATGAATAATGTCATTAGATGGAGTTCAGTTTGTTCCAAGTATTAAGAAAATTTTAGTTAGTACTTATTTGATTGTTAGACTTGGTTATCGAATTATAATGGAGTCGAATAAAGTAGTATTTACCAAAAATGGTTCTTTTGTTGGTAGAGGCTATATTAGTGAAGCTCTTTTTAAATTGAATATTGATTTTGATAATCCTAGTAATGATGTTATTAATAATTCGACTTCTTTATATTATTGTGTTGAAAATTCAAATGTTTGGCATGAAAGGTCAGGTCATGCTAGTTTTAATACTTTGAGAAAAATGATGATTATGGATTTAATTCCAAAATTGGATATAAATAATAAAAATAAATGTGAAGTGTGTCTCTCATTTTTCTTTCTTTTAGTTTTTATGTTGCTCATGTCGACTTTTATTTAGTTTAGTAATCTTTCTCTTATTTTTATAAATATTCATTCTAGTTTGGTTTTCTTATCTTTTTAGTTATCCGATCGGAGCCAAGCGCGTCCCCAAGAGTTACAACTAGTTCGGATTGACGAAAACTTGACAAAGGATCGTGAAAAATACCTGTCGGTAGACCTACAATCAACGCATCATCGATGCACACCTCTTGCCCGCGTCGAAATCCTGAGTCGATCGACCCGCCGAAGAATACCCGACACCGTCGATCGACACAACACGTCGACGCGTGCCTGCTGCCGCTTCGACAGCCCTAATCAATCGACTTGCCGAGAACAATGCGCCATCGTTGATCAACAATAGTGATAGCGTCGATCGGTCGATCGACGCAAGTCAATGGTCGTCATTTCTGGATAAAATTACCAGGCTGCCCTCCTTGACTCACACTTTTTAAGAGACAACACTTCCCAGCTGCGTGGAGATCGCCAGACTTACCTTTTTCTGACCAAGAAATCTCAATTTCGAACACTTGATTCATCCTTTATCCCTCTCTTATTCTTCTCTTGATAATTTACCTTCTGTTACTGATTTTGAAGTCTACGACGATTTGGATATTGAGAAACCAGCTCGTTGGGGGCTCCTTAGTCTCTTTCGCTGATTAGGATTTGAAGAATTGTTTGGGTAATTTCAATAGTTGATTTCTAGCATTTTTTCTTGTGAATTTTAATATTTGTTTTGGTGATGGTGGTTGCTTGCATTTGGATTTTTGTTTAATTGATGAGTTTGGAACTGAATTTGTTTACGTAAGGTGATTGAATTTTATTGTGATTTTCTTAATTCTAATCAAGATTGTTATTCCTTCGGCGTTTAAAAGTTAGTGAATTTTATTTGCTTTAATTTGAGTATCGAATACCTTTAGCTGCCTACATGTTACTTATCATCCTTTATTGCATCCAATTCGTATGCGTAAATCTATTATGATTCATGTCGATTTGTCGATTTGTTCTTATGTTTAAATTAAAGCCATGTTAATTATTTTATTCTTGTTCTAAAGAATACGACAAACCACAACATTATTTGATCGTGTGTTTAGTTAAATTCTGTTAAAACGAGCATTTCGATCCCGATTGTCATTTTTCGAGAGATTCGACTCGAATTGATCAAAATCCATATCATGTGTGCTACTAGAGTAATCTGGTTCAAAGAGTCTAGTTCAAAACTTTACGTTACTATGATTCTTAAGACGAAACTAGTTGTCACTAAGTAAAGGTTTAAGTCCGGTAGACACTTATCATTTATTACATGGTATATTTTGCTCAACAATAATATTATTTTCTTATATATTTTTTTAATATTGAATTATGTGGGGGAGTGTTGAGAATATTAATTTAATTTAGAAAATATAATTTATATTTAAATATATTATAACACCATGAGTTTAATTTTGATTTATTGTGGGTGTTAGTAATCTTGAATTGAAAATTTAATGTGTAGATGTTACATTTTTGAATTGATTCAAAATGACTTTTGAAATATAGGCATTATGTGAACATTTGTTTAGTCAAATAGTTCATACCGATGGCTTTTTATTACTTTTAATATTATGATTTCAAAACTTTTAGAAATTGTCCTATATAAACTAATGACTATCATTTGCAAGAATATACACTTATTATCATCTACATAAACTCCTATTCTTACTAATATCATTTCTCTTTTATCTTCATAAAAGTCATACAAACTTTCAAGTATTATTTTCATTATATTACTACAAAATAAATTATTATATTATACTCATATTTTTATATAAAGAATATATATGTTTATATTGATATAAAAACACTAGTTAAGCAAGTGAAGATGATGATCGATTCATTTTAGAGGATTTCTTGTTACTATTAATTTTCTTTTAGAATTGTTGTATTTTGGGAAAAGAACGACGGCGGACTCTGTGTGAAAATGCCTATAGGACATTATTTTTTGCGCGCCTCAATCCACTCTTTTTCTTTTTACTCTAAACTTCATTATTTATTTATTTGATTAATTTAATTATAAGGCCAATATTTTCCAACATACGATTCAGAAAAAAAATTGAGACTATTTGAATAGTTTGAAAAACCGATGGGGTTATATATTGATAACCAGCAAATTACGTTAGATCAACGAGGGAAATATACTTAGTGGTATGGAACCTCGAAGTGAGATTTTTGAAGTTTCAAAGTCATATTACTTTATTTTATTTAAATTTCAAAACTCCTGTGTAGTTTGTGTAGTTATCCCTAAAACAAATCACTAGTCATATTTATTTTGTTTGTGTGTATTGAGAGAGAGAGAGAACATTTTCCGAGGGACGATGGGATATAGATGGATTAGCTGCATGGGACACATTTGCCTTGTTGCGAAAATCGTGAGTTTATAATATAGTATAGTTTTATGGTGGGTGAAAAAAAACAAAAAATAAGAACTAAAAAATAAGAACTAACAAAAAAAGAGAAGAAGAAAGAAGGTATATTTTGGTAGTGGACAAAGAAAAGGGATATTTGAAGAGTAGTAGTGGGGTTTTCCAAATAACGTTTCCCCAAGTGAAGACCAAAATTATAATAACAAAAAATGTTATAGTGCGTGTGGGGGCCCCCAAAACCACCATTATAAACATGAATTGCACCAATCCAACATTTCTCAAAACATGGGTGCTTTTGTTTGGGTTTGGAGACATGGCTACCCCTACCCATGCAAATTATTATAAATTATATATTACTATTATTATTATTGTTGTTGTTGAAATTAAGAGACAATAGTGTGACTTATTTGCATTATAAAAGGACACAAGTATTGGAGGTGTTTCAATGTAATAAATTATCAAGTTTTTTGGTGAAATTCTTATAGCTCTATGGAAGAAAATGGAACACTTATCCCATGTTCATCCCACTACTCCCAAATCAAATATACTTATTATTACAGCCATCATGACACACACACCATGAGGGTACCACTAAAATGAACTAGCACCACACACAAACGAATTAGTAGATATGAAGTTGACCTCATGTTCGACACATTATTGCACTCATGGTACTATAATAGCATATATTTCAATGACATATGGTGTTGGGTAGAAGTGCTCGATGGTT
This sequence comes from Phtheirospermum japonicum, assembly GCA_014905375.1. NCBI lineage: Eukaryota > Viridiplantae > Streptophyta > Magnoliopsida > Lamiales > Orobanchaceae > Phtheirospermum > Phtheirospermum japonicum. The sequence goes on from BMAC01000118.1 coordinate 717,483, forward strand.
CGGTCAAACTGGTCAATTAGTTGTTCGAATTGGCGTTTAACGGTTCGATTAATTATTGACAACAGTTCAAATTAGAATTGGAATCGTAATACCCAAAAAGGCGTTTTAATTTCGATTTGAGCTTTTTTCATTGTGAATCGGCGGTTCAAATCGTCGATTTGTCTTTTTTTTTTTTTTTTGTGTGTGTGTCTACACTTATAAAATATCAATTTTTTAAGTCATTTTTTAACACTAAACTCGTTCGATACTTGAATTGGTGGTCAACAAGAAAAATACTTCATCTTATACGTAACATCCCCACGATCGCGATGGAGATATTAGTCGTTCTTGAATCTAGCAGCAATTCGATAAATTAGTGATAACTTATACCTTTCGCCTGTTCTAATGTAAAGATACCGCAAAATATGTTCACTTTGATATTAAGGTGTGAGTTACAATTTAATGTATAACTTATTTCAATTTTTTAAAGTAACAATTTCAGATTGTAAAATCGAGTATTTGAAAACTGTTTATTCTCAACCCATTTCAAAGTTCATAAACTATGTATGCTTCTCATATATATAATTATTGAAATTAAAATTTCGAATTTAACTTTAAATATTTGAAGATAGTTTAAGTCCATTTTTTTAAATCTTTTTTTAAAATTTATTAAAGGTATTATTTCTATTTTCTCGCTTAAATTCAAAATCCCAAATATTCTAATATAAATCTTTTATTTTAACTTCAAATATCTTAAATGGTTCAATTTCAATTTTTTTAATTAATTCAAAATTTCAAAGTGTTAGTTTTATTTTCTCACTTAACTACATTTAAAAAAAATTAAAAAAAAAAACTTCCAAAACTTCAAATATTCTAAATAGCTCAAGTTCATTTCTTTTTAATTTTTAATTAATTTAAAGTGTTATTTATATTTTATCATTTAACTTCATATATTTTTTTAATAAAAATTAAAATAAACACAGGAGAAAAACCAAAAAAATAATAATTCTAAAAGTAAAAAAAAAATCGCATCAAACCAGCCAAATCGAACGGTGGCCAAATCGTGAACCGGCGATTCACAAACTATCGGCGGTCAGTTTCACGGTTCGGTTGCGTATGGAATCGGAAGTTCAAACCATAAACCATCGATTTGCAACTGTTGAGCATCTCTAGCGTAGAGTTGTTTGTGGCTATTAAAATGTATTATTTATTTTTGTCATGTATTATGCGGGTTGGTTTGACGTTAGTTTGTAAGGCCATCTCCAGCAGTGTGCATTATTTTATAGCAGAATCTGCACTAAAATAGTGCAAAATGTGCACAACAACTCCAGCGGTTTGCACTAAATTTTGCACTAAAAAAAGAATATTCAAATATATTCTTTATGGGCGCTGATATATGCACCCCAAAATACTATTAGTTAACCCCGATTGATAAGAGCACCCCAAAAAAAGTTTAAGTGTTTTTTTTTTTTTACTAAATCAACCCCACAAACACCCTATTTTTACCCCCATATAATATAATAAATAATATAAAAAAATAAAATAAAAAGAATAATAATAAAATAAAAAGGAAAAGAAAAGGAAAGTAAGGAGAAAGGGAGAGAATCGACGGAAGGAATGGAGAAAGAAAAACGCAGAGAAGAAGAAAACGAGGGTAAAAAATGGAGGAAAAAATTGCTTTGAAAAATCCATATAATTTACTGAGAGGAAGAGTGGAATGGGGTGAGCCATCAAACGTACGAGATAATAGTTTCTCACTGGGTTTGATTCAATTATTTAGGTTAGCGTTTGAAGTTTTTGAAAGAAGTTATCGTGTTCTACTCTGGTTCGTAGAACCAGAGCCATCTGTTCAGGCGAAAATTTCGAACATATAGGCCATGTTCATGAATATGAATCGAACAATATGCAAGTATTCAAATAATATATTCGAACATATGTATAATATTCGATCAGAATTTTCGAACATACATCAATTGTTTATTAAAATCAGATCGAACATATTCGTGATTTTCGGCCCAATAAATAGTAATACACCCAAAAAAAAGAGATAAAAAAAGACTAAAACAGATAGATGTCAAGAATAATAACATTATTCATCTTGTTCTTATCATTGTTCTCCATTCTTACAAGTTTTAATGTGAGTTTTTGTTAGGTATTGAGATAGGTTTAGGGATGAATAAGAAGTTACGAGGGTTTAATTTTTATTTTATAATAAATAAATAAATATATATATATATATATATATATATATATATATATATATATAAATGCATAAATTTTATTTTTTCAATTTTAATTATATATTGTGAGTAAGGTTATTTTAGTCTTTTCATTTAAGGCTATTTTTGTCTAAAATGTTTTAGGGTCAACTAATAGTATTTTGGGGTGCGTATATCCGCGCCCATTCTTTATTTCTAATTTTTTTTAATCTTATATTATTTTGTAAGGTATTATTAAATAAATAATACATGTGTCTTTTTAATTTTTTTACACTTATTATTATTATTATAATTATTATATTATTACATTAAATTAAAAATAATATATATATTACATAAAAAAATAACATAATATATATATATATATATATATATATATATATATATATATTA
>BMAC01000118.1:720095-738059 GCA_014905375.1 Phtheirospermum japonicum
ATATATATATATAAATTAAAAATAATATATTTTACATAAAAAGGATATAAATATAAATATTATATTAAAAAAAAAGCGCAAGAATAGTGCATCGCTATTTCTAGCGTAGAATTTAGCGTATTGCTAGAGTTGATTTCCATCGCTATTATGCACTATTAATCAGGCGAATTGTTTTTAACACGACATAATTTTAAATAGTTACACAATGAAATTTAAAATATCGAATCTCCATTTAAGTTGAAAAGCACAAAAGCCAAATAAATAGCAATTCTTACCCACTCAATTGATTTTTACGTATTTAGTATTGATTGATTTTCATCACTTTAATCATAACTTCTTATGAAATAATCAGACTAGCTAGACCGGTCTAACCAACTGGATCGACAATTTAACTCGATCTTTAAATTGTTCACAATAATCTAGAATTAGTTTAAAATATCTACAGACAAACACGCATATATAGTAAGCAACATACGTTACCAGAAAACGAGTACATATCCTAGTCCAGATTATTTGCTTCTTCTTTTGTGTGTGTGTGTAAGCTAGTCCAGATTATTTATTTAGTTCTAGTTTATTATTATTGTGCCTACTATATGGTTGTTGAGATTTAGAAGGCTATGCATAATGTAGAGATGCCACCTCATCAGATACTACCTCATCACATGGTGCATTGGTGTGACGCAAACCACTTTATAATTTTTTTAAGACTCCACAGTATGGTACCGTTCAGAGCTTGAATTGAACCGTGCATGATTCCAATTCGATATTTAAAAAAATAATAATAAAAAAAAACAACAACAAAATATATGTAAAATCAGCAAATTACTACATTCAAAGTTCGACACTATTAATTTAGCTCGTTATTCAGATCAAACTCAATCAATAATTTAGATCATGAGATTACTTCAACAATGCACGTCATTTTCATGTGAATAAACAATGAGCATGATTTTGTTAGAGTGTGATATTTCATGCATTTTAGGAACAACTCAATTATCTTGATATTATATGTCAAATTGTTTATTAAATCACAAATTCACGGGCCACACTTAACAAATGATTTGATAACTTGTAGAATTATTGTACTAATTAACAAAATATTTTGAATATGTAATATGGATATCTATTTTCTTGATTGATGCCATTCCCTTATGTTTTATAATAAATAAACTGAGTTCTATCAATATTGTGTTCATAAAACTGTCAATTTAACTAATCAATTCCACCCCATTCACTTAAAATATGATCTCTATATATCGTTATGAATAATTAATTACGTTAACAATCGAAATTGAGGATGTAAAAGTAGCAGATGTTGAAAAGGGAATGATCCAAATGAAAAGGACAGCAGAATTGTATGGTTAGAAATATAAAATAAAGATTATGGACTTTTCCTCATAATGGAACACCATGTAATTATTAAATAATTACATATATAATCCACAAAAATAGTCAGTGGTCTTCGATGATCTCGAGAATTGTAAGCTTTAGGTTATGATAGTCATGGTGTGAGAACACACGCGTGCAAACATTTGATCCAGTACTTAGTTATTTTCTTGTTTTAGTGTTTTCTATAAGAACAACTCGTACTTTCTTGTGTCAAAGTCTAGGGATAGCCGCACCGCTATTAGAATAATGCATCGACCGGATGATTGGTTGAGCTGATTTGATAACTAATAGTCGGTATTTGATAACTAATAGTTAGTAGTTGATTTTAAATTAGTGCTCGATAAATTAGTAAATTAATTAATTGAAGTAAAAAGATTAATTTACCAATATAAATATGATTGAAAAATATAATATTTCCTTCGTCTCATTTTATCTGTCACATTTTAGAAACTTTGTCGTCATGTTCTATTTGTCGGATTTACATTTTCAAAAAATAATCATTGTTAATTTTTTACTTTTTCAATAAGAAGTAAAAGTTACTTTACTGTTTTTACCTCTACCCTATTATTTCACACTTTTAATTATTTTAAACACAATGATATTATGGTAATTTGATACCTATAATTATAACACCGACCATCTTTCTTAAAAATCATGAAGTTATCAACGACAGATAGAACGATACGGAGGGAGTATAAATAAATAAAATATAAAATAAATTACTAAAAACTTCTCAAAATAGTTTTTCAAGAAATCAAACAAATACATGAAAAATAAAAATAACAAACAATTATAATAATAAATAAAATTTTACTTATAACTAATAAAAATATTTTTATAAAATATAAAATAATATATTAGTTCTTAAGTACGATATTTTTTACAATATAAAAGGATAATAGTTTTTTTTTACCAATAAGTTAAGAGCTTATTTGAAAAAATACGATTTATAACTTTTTATGAGTACGAACTTATTAGGCATAATAAACTATTATGAACTTATTCTTGGTTCTTATGGAACACCCTAAAAGAGCTTATCGAATGCAATAATTTATAAGCATTTTTTAAAAATTCAACCAAACAATGCTTAATCTCATTAAATTGGACTAACACAATAACGAACAATTATTTTTGTTGACTATATTGAATTATCATCATAAAATACTTAGAATAATTAAAATAATATTGTAATTAAAGTAGTATTAATATGTTTTGAATATTTTAAAAGTTATTAAATAATATTAATAACTAAATTCTATTAAAAATGGGTATCAAGATTCAAACTTCTGAATCTAATACAAGAGTTCTACAACAAATGACCAAATATCATTTGACCCTCCAAATGATTTTATAACAACAATTATTTTTCAACCGATAAAATGGGAGAGTGAATATATTATTTATTATTAATTTCCGCCGTTGGATCAAAAATCCCGATTCCTATGCAATCCGCAGCACTCTAATCTAAACCAAGCTTCTTGTGCTCGTGAAGCATGAGCAACCAAATGATGGCTTTTGGACTTTGCCTCTCAGCCTTTTGAAAAAAAGTCATAGAAAGCAGTAAATAATTAAATTTTAATTAGTAACAGTACATGATAATACAACAACTCTGAAAAAATGATTATCTCCTGTTGCTTTTAGTATCTTCAAAAGATCTTTGTCCGAATTAGCAGCATTTTACACACAATTTTGCGACAAAACGCAGATAAGCCTGATACCTAGCTTTTTTTGCCATCATTATTCTGGTTTTTTGGTCTTTTGATACTTCACTTTCTACTTAATCTTTAGACTATTTTGCACTAAATTGTTTCGTGCTAATAGACAGAAATGCCCCTCCTTGTTTTATTCGTTTCAAAGACATTTTACCATCATTTACTTGCTATTAGAGAGAGAGCAAAAAAAAAAGCACATGGGGCATTTTGGTATTTTAACGGAAAAAAGTTTTGTCGTTTAGGTGTTTTTATTGGGCCCTGGCAACTTATGCCCACGGATACGATTGTTGGGTTTTGGTCATTTCATAATAGATCGATCCAATAGTGTGTAAATTGACAAGTAACCAAAGTGTAATCTCACTATCTTTTTTAAAACCATTAGTTTAGACTTGTGAAATTACCTTTTATTTTTGTCTCATTCACGGATTTGATTATTTGAATATATCTATCTTTAGGTCGGATAATTGCTTGACTAACAATTGCAAACCGTATAAGACTAGCCGGGCTACATTATTAGAAGCCTAAACTAGACTTATTTTGGATCAACTAAAGAAGTCCAAAACTCATGTAACTTTGACAATTTAGATATAAAATTAAGTTTTAGTTAAAAATTCTAATTCATTGGGTCTCATTATTTGTCAACTCTAGTCATTGCCAAATAGGGGATGACAAAATATTTAGTCAAAGCGGGTATTTGTTTGCATCCGCCCTAACAGATATGAGTACTATCAGATTTAAGTAAATAAAATAAATAAAAATTATTTGTTTGCAACCCCAACTACTAAAATAAATAAAAATTACTAACTAAAAAAAAAAGAGGTTAATCTTATCCATTCATCCACTCGCACTACACATATATGAATGATTTCTAGCTTCTCATATGATCTACTTCACAAAAAACAACACTCTTTTATCCTTATATTGTTATGTGACTCGAAATGGTTTGTATTGTCGTTGCTGTAAGCGCATTTGCGATACGCTTTAATAGTGGCTTTTTTAATTTCCTTTGGACAATGATGCATCGGATATCCGATCTTTAATGTCGTGAAAATGCTTTTCCTTTTATTCCCCAAATTGATCAATCATGGAAGTGAAAATTGTTACATCATTTTCATTTCAAGCTTGAAAGGGCTTATCTATCACTTTATACTTTTATTGAAATGAGGAAAAGCAAACAAAAAGAAAAAAAAAAGGTTTAGTCACCAAAAAAATTTAAAAAAAAAATAAAAATGAAAAGGTTGTCTTGTTGGGACGGGAGAGGAATAGGGAATTGAGATATGATATGATATGACCAATACTTCCCTTTTTTGACTGTTTAAACCTTTTTTCAGCTTATACATTGTAACTTTACTTCAGAACTTGTCTTTTTTTTTTTTTCTTTTTTTTCTTTCGCCCCTGAACTTTGTGAAAGTTGAGTTAATTGAGAAACTGAAGGATTTATTTATGCATGAAGCTGAAAAATATGGATAAATTATTAAACTCTGTCCGTACAAGAACCAACAACGCAGTTGCCGGCCATGGCCAGCGTGGGCATGGGCGACGGCTCGGGAGCCCCCAGCTAACTATTGAAGGCTCCAAAACTATTATACAATTATTTATACTTGTTGTATTTTATATGTTTAAACACACACACTATTAATTGGATCAAAAAGAAGAAACCAAATCAAGATTTAAGTTTAAAATTGTCTTATCTTCAAATTTCGGCCTGTTGCAAAAAATATTTTAAAATAAATTCTTTTTTACGGAAGATAAATCGATTTATTGAGTATCGATGAGCACTCACTCTCCAAACGATAAATCTAAGAATGGTTACGATTCAATAACCTTCTCAAATCCAAACACAACACTATATAAATACAATAAATACGCCGAGACTGTGGAAATGACTACTGTGCATTCTTCACGCTACCATGCACTCCACCCTTCGTGCATTTACACTCGTCCATTTTTTAATATTTATATCCTAAAATTGATCCAATGATTATAAACTCAGTAGAACTTCCCTCGATAAGTAAACTTATTGAATTTAGCGGGCTTATCAAGCCATCCAGCTTTCAACCCATTTTTGAATGGGCCTTTTCGACACGGCCCGAAATGGCCCAAACCCGCCGAGCCCAGTACAAACGCTATAATAAAAGTAAGTTTGCACTTTTTTTTAATTCCAGTTTCTCTATATATAGAAAAATTCATTGTACATAACTGTGGAAGCGGAGAAAAAGCAAATAGCACAAGTATATTATTATCATCCTTTAAACCATAAAGGGCGGCAAATCATGTGGTCATCATCATTTTTGTCAATAATTATACTTTGTCTCAAGGTTTGTCACTTCACTTGAGCTAAAGCAATTTTATCACGATCACCTTCATTGGACGCTATATCTATATTCACTATATATGTATGTGATAATAATAAAGTTTAAAAGGTGGTTGAAATGATGATACTCTTGGGGGACCTGATGAAAATTTAGATTCAGTCTAGATTCTTTTCACCAAAATACTTATAATATGAATTACACATCGAAAATAAAAGTATATTTTCTTCAATTTTTTGTGCAATGCTTGGTATCTTTGAATGTGAAAACTAAGAAATGATTTGTGAAATAACACTGTTATGTAGATTAGTTTTACTTCTTGTGCTGGTAGTGATCTCATTTAAATTATTTAATTTCTTTTTATAATAATAAGGTGGAGGACGATGATCGAATCAAACTTTTTTATTTGAGAAATTTAAATGTCTATACTTATGCAACACTCAGTCCCTTAACTTTTAAATTATATTTTGGAGTGTTTTTATTATAAAATAAAGATTTAACTTTTGGAATACAATTGACTGACCCATGCTTTTAAATGAGTTCTACTATTTCAAAATTGTGTAAAATCCCACGTATGATTATCATCATATAATTATATTACTCCTTACGCACAAATTGTGAATTTGTATAAAACAAGTCCTAACAATTAAAAGCACACATGAATCGCCTTTTGCTAGATTGGCTTTTACCAAAGAAAGAAAGAAGTCCATAACTCCAAATCATTAAGAACAAACAATCCACTACATCACCTTTTGGAACATCTCTAAACCATTATTCATTAAAGATCAAAAGAAGAAGAAGAAAGGGTCATAGAGTCACACTAATGATAGCTAACTTTTATTCTATGATATATGGACACTCTGTTTTTTTACCTTGCAGGTGAGTCGGACATTATGTGGACACGATATGTGTCGGACGTGTGTTTTATATTTTCTCTTAAGTTTTTGACAGGAGACACGGCTCGAAACGTCTAGGACACGGCTCGAACATGTGGGGACACTGTTCGAACACGTCCCCGACACATTTCTTCAAAAAAAATAAATAAATTCAAATTCGTTATTGTTTTTTCAAAAATTTTTTTTTTTTTAATTGTTATCAATTTTTATTTTACTTGGAGTTTTATCAATTATTGTGAATGAGTTTGTAATTATTATAGATGATTAATTGAAAATAAAAAATTATTACAATTTAATATTTGTTGAAAATAAATATATTAATAATTATTTATATTATAAACGTGTTCGAGCCGTGTCGTGTACTATACTTTTAAAAATAAGTGTGTCTCTATATTCGTGTCATGTCATGTCCCGAGTTCGTGTGCGTATCGGTGCAACTTAACGTTTATTCGAGAGAAGTAGTTGCACCTTTCAAAAATAGTGCTCTCTTATCCACAAAAGACAAACATCATTTCCATTTTCGTTCATTTATAAAAGATAAGTATGTTTGCTTTTTACAAGTTATAATACCATGAAAAAGACTAAAACACCTCTATCTAATTTATATTATTTATTATAGTACTTAAAAATTAAGGATAAAGTAGGAAAAATAGATAAATTTTACAATCTCAATTATAATTATTTTATCTTTTTACCTTCATTTTTTCTTGTACTTACCTATCTTTTTGGACGGAGGATTATTAGTTATTCCATTCGTCCCGTTTTATCTGTCGCAATTTGAATTTTTTTTGTCTCGTTCTATCTGTCTCATTTACATTTTTAAAAGATAATCATTGTTATATTTTATTTTTCCAATAAAAAATAAAAGTTTTACTACTTTTATCTCTACCTTTATTATTTTACACTTTTAATTACTTTAAACAAAAGGATATTATGATTATTTGTACCTATAATTATGACACCAATTATCTTTCTTAATTTTCGTACAATGGTCAATTACGACAGATAGAATAGGACATGTGGAGTAACTTTTAATTATATAAAAGGATATACTTACCTTAAAAAAAATATTTTTTTTTTCCCTTACATATATATAAATACATACCCATGGGCCTAGGAGAATGACATAAATGACACATTTTATAATTTTCACACTTCCTAAGAATAGATAGTACATGAATCTCTTGGGCGGAACGTGAACGGATGAACGCCCTTCCAAATTAAGTTTCAAAACTAAAGTCAAATTTCAGTTTTAAACCACTGATTAAAGTAATTCGATCAGAAATTAGAAATTAGTTGAAAGTGTGTAGATGTGTGAAAATTAGTGAAATATTGTGCTTTCTAAAGAATTTCACTCAAATCACAAATTGGGGTGAAATTACTTTTCCAATTAAATGAAACAAAATAGATTTAATATCCAAGGCCTGTTAGTTTCTCACCAGAGATCATAGAATCAGATTCTAGTCAAATAATGGACCTGGTTATTTATCTTAATTAAGCCCGCCAACTACAAGCAACTCCATTACGAAGCCCAATAGTATTTAGATCAGTCCAATTTATGCTCGCAGACTTCTGCTTTGGAAAATGACCCAGGTCCATGTAATAATTTACCCACAAATTCGAGTGAGAGAGAGAGCTCCGATGGTTTTTTACAAATGTTCTGCCACCTGTAATTTGAATTTGCTGGGAAAACGAAGCCGAATCTTGTAATAAAAGATACAGGTATTTCAGTCGAATTGTTTTTCAATAGTAACGAAACTGTTTTTACTGGAATGCGTTCTATTGTTTGATCAAATGCAATGCATACTATGTGTTTGATTAAATGCCGAGCTGAATTTCTGTTCCCGGTCTTATAACTATTTGATCAAATATTCATTGCGATTAGCCAGTGTAAGTCGAATTCTTTTATATTACTTAATTTTTGCTCGGTGGTGTTTGTTTCTTGTGAATTTGCTATATATATTTTTTTTGAATTATGCATAAATTAGTGTGTTTGACAATATTATTCTCTACCATCTTGGAAATAATAGGTTTTGCTTATCTGTTCATTTACTTCAAATATCTCGGACTAAGCAAATTTCAAGTGATCCAAGTAATATGTGTTCGCTGTCCTATGTTCTACCATTGTTTAGCACACCAGGTGTTTGATATTTGTTCATGTAGGCCAATAATAGTAATATGTGTATCAGTGTATTCGTTGTTGATTTTTTTATTTCGGTCCTGAGTTTTCTTGGGGACTTATGATTCGGGCCACAGGCTGATTCGATGGTTCTTGAAACGTTTATGCCTCATTTTTTTAAATTACGAATCTATCCACGCTTTGCAGGTTTTTTGCTGAATGTACAAATTATTTCCGATAGGAATTTCAAGATGATCATCTCGTCATTACATCATCAACACCGACACGATGAGAGCCGTAAGCCCGAAACTCGACCACCCAACTCTCCATCTCTTAAAAAATTGCAAAACCCTAGAAACCTTCAAACAAGCACATGCCCAGACTATCACAACGGGCCTAATCCACCACACCTACACTATCAGCCGTATTCTCCTCTTATCCTCCTCCCTCTCCACCTTATCCTACACCCTCGCCATTTTCAACCAAATCTCAAACCCGACCATCTTTCTCTACAACACCCTCATCTCATCTCTCACTCAAAACAATCACACTAAAATTGCCCTTTCTCTGTACGACCAAATACTCGTTCACCCAAACCTCAAACCAAATAACTACACATACCCATCGCTCTTCAAGTCTCTCGGGGCCCACCAATGGTTTGAACAYGGYCGGGCCCTACAYGCGCACRTCCTGAAATTTCTCGACGCCCCTTACGATAATTTCGTCCAGGCCTCGTTGCTTAATTTTTACTCGAGATGTGGAAGAGTTAATATTGCTCGGTATTTTTTCGATCAGATAAGAAAGCCTGATTTAGCCACGTGGAATTCTATATTATCCGCTTATGCTCGTAATTCTAGTCATTTTGATGGAAGTACGAGTTCATCAATGGAGGTGTTGAATTTGTTTGACCAAATGCAGAGGTCGTTAGTAGAGCCGAACGAAGTGACACTAGTGGCTTTAATTACCGCGTGTGCCGAATTAGGTGCCCTCGGTCAAGGTTTATGGGCCCACGTTTACGTAATCAGGAATGGGCTTAGTCTCAACCACTTTATCAGGACGGCTTTAATTTCCTTGTACTCGAATTCCGGTTGTCTCGCGTTTGCTCGTAACCTGTTCGACGAAATGCCTCAGAGAGATAAATTTTGTTTCAACGCCATGATTCGAGGGCTCGCGATCCACGGTTACGGGGACGAGGCTCTTGATTTATTCGACACGATGAAGCGAGCGGGCTTTTTCCCGGACGACATCACGATATTAGCTGTAATGAGTGCTTGCGCGCATGTCGGGTTGGTGGATGAAGGCCGGAGATATTTCGAGTCGATGAGGAGTGTTTACGGGCTCGAGCCGAAGCTCGAGCACTATTGTTGCCTAGTGGATCTTTTGGGCCGGGCCGGTCTGGTCAAGGAAGCTAAAGAAAGGGTTTTGACCATACCGATGAAAGGTAATGCGATTTTGTGGCGGTCTTTGCTCGGGGCAGCTAGGGTTCATGGGAATTTGGAAATAGCCGAAATTTCGCTAAGTAAATTAATAGAGTTGGAGCCGGAGACTAGTGGCAATTACGTACTTTTGTCGAATATGTACGCGTGTCTGAACAGATGGGACGACGTGAGGAGAGTACGAAAGTTGATGAGAGAAAGTGGGGTTGATAAAACGCCGGGAATGAGTTGGGTCGAAGTTGGTGGTGTGATGCACGAGTTTGTCATGGGCGACACGTGTCATCCTCGTGCGAAGGATATTAACATGAAGTTGGAAGAGATGAATAGTAAGTTGCGAGAATTTGGTCATCAGTCGAGAATTAGTGAAGTGATGTTCGACATTGAGGAGGAGGAGAAGGGAGATGCTCTTTCGTATCATAGCGAGAGATTGGCGATYGCKTTTGCGCTTATTGYGTCCGATGATGATGATTCGTGTGGGCCCATCAGGGTTATGAAGAATCTTCGGGTTTGTGTGGATTGTCATTCTAGTATTAAGATTCTTTCTCTGGTGTACGGGAGAGAGATTGTGGTTAGAGATCGAACGAGGTTTCATCACTTCGATAAGGGGGCTTGCTCTTGTATGGACTATTGGTAGATATTTATGGTTCTTTTTTTTTTTTCAGAAAAATAGTTTGGCAACCATTCGTTTAGTCGATTCAGTGAATTGTTATGCCTTCAATTTTTAAGTTGTGAACGAGAATTTGAATAATTAATAAGGTTATGTACAAAAAACTTCCTTTGAAGTTGAACTGATTCAAATAGCGAGGTGACTTCCAAAATTTCAAAAATTTTGGACGATGAGTGACGATAAGTTGCCGTAGGCGTCGTGGCTAACGCCGAGCAAGTCGATGAGGCATGAGAAATTCGGAGGAATTGGCGATAGGATACTGGCTTCGTTTTCGAGCTTTGTGTTGTCTCGGAGCTTTTGGAGGGCTAAAGATTGCTTTTTGATGGCGACGGCGAGGTTGCCGTCTTTGAGGAGGCCTCTATAGACGCTTCCATGGCTGCCTTTCCCGATTAGTTGCGACGGGGAGAAGTGGTCGGTGGCGGATTCAAGTTCTTCGAGATCAAATACATGCATTTTTTTTTTGTCAACCTCTTTTTTTGTCTTTGTTTTGATTCTTGTTAGCTACTAATTAGACATGTTGAGTTCGAATTTGTGCTAGTGGAAGAAATGAGGGTGATAAAAGGTATATGAGGGAATAGTATTTGGTTGTATCGAAATACTTTATTGTATGAACGTAAAGAAAAAGTGAGGAAGAGTATCAGAAGGAATCAAATCATTTATTTTACTGTATTTTAATTTACAAAGGAACAGGTGGGTATGTCAAAAAAAGGAAAAGGGTAGCAGATGAAGTCAAAATATTGCTCTATTAGGAACAGGGTAACAACAGAAGTGCTGGATTACAGGAAATGTAGTGGTGTTAGTACAGCCTGTGAGGGTTGTAGTGGCACGGGTTAGTCGAACGAGTTGGCCCAGTTATCATATTTATTTTATCGTTGTTAAAAACGGCTTCAAGTATCACAAGTTGTAATAAAAGGATCACAAGAAATTCTTTCAATTTCAATACATAATATACATTTACTTTTTCCAGTAAATTTCATTGAAATTAAGATTGAAAATTAGCCTTTCCTTTTTCCCATAAAATAACCACGTGATTATTTAAAAAAATAAAAAATTCAGAACATAATATACATTTTTACAGTTAAAGTTTCAAAACACCGATATAAAGTATCAAAATATATTAAAAGTATCACAAAATATTGTTAAAGTATTACAAAAGTTTGTTAAAATATCACAAGTTTTTTTTATACATATTTTTACAATAAAGTATAGTTAAGTAAAAGATGTTAAAGTATTACTCCCTCCGTCCCAAAATGATGGTCCTGCAGTTAGTTTCACACATATTAAGAAATGGGTAGTTTATATAGATAAGTCATTAATTTAGTTAGTATTTTCCAATTATACCCTTCTAAAATTTATTAATATCAATTCATGATTATAAAAATTAGTGTTGCAATTAGTATATTTATTATTGGAATAGTAAGATTTTGCATTGTAATCATTAATTCTCAACTTACGAGGTAGAAAATTAGTATTTCAAAAATATTAATTGAGGGTGTGTGTGGAAATGAAAAATTAATGATATGTTAAATATGGTAACTGGACTATCTTTGTGGGACGGACGAAAATAGAATACTGGACTATATTTGTGGGACGGAGGGAGTACAAGTTTTTTTATACATATTTTTACAATAAAGCATATTTAGTTAATATTTTTAACTCAATTTATTTGAGTATCACAAAATATTGGTATCAAAAAATATAATTATAGTATTACAAAACATAGTTCGTTTGTATTTATATTTAATTTCTTCACGTCTATATATATGTTATATTAAGTATTACAAATTGTTGTTAAAGTATCAAAAAGTATAACTATAGTATTACAAAACAGAGTTCGTCTATATTTATATATAATTTTTTACGTTTATATATATTTTATAGTAAATATTACAAAGTGTTGTTAAAGTATCACAAAATATAACTATAGTATTACAAAACATAATTCGTCTATATATTATATTTATACTTGATTTCTATTTGTACATCTATTTTTTTGAAATCGATTATTAAAGTATTATAAAAGATTATTAAAGTATCACAAACCACAATTAAAGTATCAAAAGAGATTGTTATAGTATCACAAAACACTGTCAAAGTAGCATAAATATTTATATCTACTTTTAAATTAAAGCATAGTTAATAAAAAATTATAACTCAAGATGTTTAAGTATCACAAAATTTAATTATAGTATTACAAAATATTATTAGAGTATCACAAAATATAGTTAAAGTATCGTATGATGATATTAATTATTTTTTTAATTTTTTTTAATTAAAGTATCAAAAAATATATATAAAGTATTACAAAATATTGTTAAAGTATTACGATTCACAAGTTTCTAATTCCTATTTTATATCTATGCCTTTTTATATAAGGTAGTTAATGTATTACAAAATATTGATAAAGTTTTACAAAACATAGTTAAAGTAACATGGATTGTTATGTGATTTATATTTTTCCATCTATATGTTTTTAACTCGATATATTTTAGTAATACAAAAAATTATTAAAATATCACAAAATATTGTTAAAGTATCATAAATGTTTTAGACTTGCTTTCAACTTAAAGAATAGTTAAGCAATATTTTTAACTCAATATGTTTAATTATCACAAAATATAGTTAAAGTATCACAACTTTTTTCTTTAAATTAAAGGATAGCTAAGTATCATTTTGTACTCAAGATGTTTAAGTATCACAATGTTTTTCGATATTTATTTTCTAGTTTTTTATCCTAGAAAAATTGAAAAAATTCACCAAATATCGTTGTTCATCGTATAAAAATTTTGGGCCGTACGATTGTTCGTCTTATTGTTGCGCATCAACCTGCAAATTTTAAATTGTTTCGATTTTTTTTACTATTTTTCCGGTCAATTTGAAAAAGTAAAAAAATTCACTAAATATCCGTTGTTCATCGTATTGTAATTCAGGGCTATATGATTGTTCGTCTTATTGTTGCGCATCAACCTGCAAATTTTCAAATTATTTCGATTTTTTTACTATTTTTCCGGCCAATTTGAAAAATTAAAAAAGTTAACAAAATATCCCAGAAAATTTGAAAAAATTCACCAAAAATTCATTGTACATCGTTTTGCAATTATGAGCCCTACAATTGTTTGTCTTATCACTGCAAATCAACCTGAAAATTTCTAAATTCTTCCGATTTTTTTTTTACTATTTTTCCGGCCAATTTGAATAATTGAAAAAATTCACCAAATATCCGCCGTTCATCTTTTTGCAATTTTTGGCCGTATGATTGTTCATCTTATTGTTGCGCATCAACCTGTAAGTTTTCAGATTTTTTCGATTTTTTTTTACTATTTTTCCGGCCAATTTGAAAAATCGAAAAAATTCACCAAATATCTCAGAAAAATTGAAAAAATTCACCAAATATCCGTTGTTCATTATTTTATGATTTTGGGCTGTACGATTGTTTGTCCTATTGTTGCTCATCAACCTGCAAATTTTCAAATTTTTCTTATTTTTTTACTATTTTTCCTGAAAAATTTAAAAAAATCACCAGATATCCAAGAAAATTTGAAAAGATTTACCAAATATCCGTTGTTCATCGTATTGCAATTATGAGATGTATGACTATTCATCTTTTTGTTGCGTATCAACCAGCAAATTTTCAGATTTCTCTAATTTTTTTTTACTATTTTCCCGGTAGAAATTGAAAAAAAATTCACCAAATATCCCAGAAAAATTGAAAGAAATTCGCCAAATACTCTTTGTCATCGTATATCAATTTTGGGTTGTACGATTGTTCGTCTTGTTACGCGCATCAACCTGCAAATTTTCAGATTTTTCGATTTTTTCTACAATTTTTCCGGCCAATTTGAAAAATTAAAAAAATTCAATAAATATCCCAGAAAAATTAAAAAAATTCACCAAATATCCGTTGTTTATCGTATTGCAATTCATGGTTGTACAATTGTTCGTCTTATTGTTACGCATCAAGCTACAAATTTTTAATTTTTTTTTTTTACTATTTTTCCGGCCTGTTTGAAGAATTGAAAAAATTCACCAAATATTCGTTGTTCATCGTTTTGCAATTCTGGGTCGTCTGATTGTTCGTCCTATTGTTGCGCATCAACCTGCAAATTTTTAAAATTTTCAGATTTTTTTTACTATTTTTTCGGGATGGGTTGGGTCAGATTTTTTTGGGTGGGCTGAATCCTGGTTCGTGGGTGGGCAGCAGTTTGGATACGGATCAATTTATAAAATGGTAAAATATAATCTCATTCTATGAGACCGTTCTCACACAATACTTACTCTTTATTTTATATTTACCCAATTTAAAACCAAAAACATTTGAAAACCTTTTTCATCAAACTTTAGAGTGTTTTTTTACTCTAATTAATTCTTCATTCGTCCTACAAATACAATCAGTATTTCATCTTAATCCATCCCACAAAAATAGTACAGTTACTAAAATTAATGTTTCATTAATTTTTTATTTCCACACAAAATCTTAATTAATATTTTTTAAATACTAATTTTTTTTCATGCTAAATAATTGATGATTACAATGCAAAATTTTAATATTTTAATTACAAATATACTAATTTCAACACTACCTTTTTGAATTATTAATTGATATTAGTAAATTGAAAAATGACATAAAAATGATATATAAATTAACATTTTAATTATATAAACTATTAATATTTTAATTTGTATAAAATTAATCGTAGAGCTATTAATATGAGATTGAAAGTAATATGTTTATAAAGGAAGGTGTGACAATATAGAAAAGTTAAATTGGTTGTGAGTAAGAGTGTGATTGGTTGACATTTCATTTTAATCTTTTTAGTATTGAAGAGAACCAGGTGAAAAATATTAAATAAGTAAAAATAAAATTTGACAGTGTTTTGATATATGATCATTTAAATGTGTGATGATAGTTGATGCATTCTTTTTGTAAATTAGTGACCGAACGTAATCGGTGAATAAAAGATAGTGTCTGTGGGTTGTAAATCTGATTTTGAGTTTTCTTATAATGGTTGTGATGTTTTGTTGAGCAAAATAACAATTTGATATAATTGGTGGTTGGAAATGCCACAATGGATGAGTAATAAGTATTGTATCTTTTGAACTTTTGATGTAGAGTTTTATTTGAAATTACATAAAAAATCACATTTTAACGCCATAAACATATGTCACAGTTTGTCTTGAAATGAAATTATTAAGGAACACATCAAACCCATGCCAAACAAGATTTATGGTATAGACTTACGAGGCACCATTAAATTTCTAAATGTTTCACAACCAAACCTAGCTTAACTATTTTCCTTTGGGATCTTTCGGTCTAATCGTTTTTCAAAGTTTACGTATTTGCTAACATCAGCTTTATATCAAATTCAATAATAATATCACGGAACCGGTTTAACAGTGTGATGGCCTTTGACTGCCTTAGTCGGCCAACTTAATTTTGTAACATCATTAGCTTTGTCGTCATTTGATTTATTAAGTCTAAATCCAGATCATGCTGGTCTATTACGGGACTTATGTCTTGGGTTTTTCATTTACAATAATCCGAAAACTTTTATTTATACAAATTGCAGTAGCAAAAGTTTGTCTTTACTCTCACTTTTATGCTACCTATGCACCTGGCTTATAATGTGGGTAGATTCGATTGGGTGAATTTAATACGTGTTTATCCACGTTCTCTTCTTATTTGGGGGGTTTGAATTCCAATAAAACAGCTTGTAAAGGACAATTAGACAAAAGGTGTTTCAAAATGGTTGGAATTTTACTCTCTTTAAGAAAACAGAAGGGGCAATTCATGTGTTTCCAGGAAATGACTCTATTACCCTTTTCCGGAAATGACACTATTATCCTTTAATCAATATATGTTTGGAGAGTGGGCGAGATGAACTTTCCATGAGCCTTGACAGCGCCTATGTTCTAAAATGACATTATAAAATATTTGATTTAGCTTTTTATGATTGAATTAACAATATATGATTCATTGCCTTTTGAATCAGACCCTTTCTATTTCTTAAGGGCATGTTTGTCCCGGAGTGGTGTTTTGAATAATAAATATTCGTTTATTTTAAAAATTAAAATTATATATTTAACTAATTTCTTCTCTGTATTAATGCAGAATTATATTCCATTCGTTTTAAAATAAGTATTATTTTAGAAATTCAATTTTATTATAAATTAAATGTCGTTTTAGAATTTTTTTACCACTTTATTCCAATTTTATCCCCGCTTATTTTAAAAAATATAAACAAGTTTATGGTAATAGAATAACTAAAGGGAAATAATGAAAATAATTATATGATAATATTATTAATTGATTGAGGATATGTTGGTCAAATATTATGTTCCTTCATTTTGAACAAAAACTCTAAAACGACACTTATTAAAAAACGGAATGAGTACTATTCTATGTGTATATTTTCAGGGTTTGTGAGTTTAGGAATGGTGTTAACGAAACTAATATCTGCCTAATTTAATATATTTTTTTTTGATATATTTTTACTTAATTTAATATATTTCCTTATATATATCCTCCATTTTGTTAATAGTGTTAACTATTAATGATGACGTGTCGGCGTGAGAGTGTTTTAAGGCTGATGTGTACCAATCAGAATCTCCAAAAAATGACGTGTCGGCTTGTGGTTCACAGGGGGTCTATTTTGGGATGAGGCCAAAATTTTGACCCCCTATAAATAAGAACTTTGTTTTTTTTTTTGTCAAGGCTGCAGCCCACCTTTTTTCACGGTATTCTTTTCTCACGAATATCCCTTTTCTTCTTATTTTTTCTCCTTTTTTCTTTCTCATCCCAGAGAGAACACGGTTTGATTTTTACTTCTTATTTATTCTTATTTCTTCTTTTTCCTTCTTATTTTTTCTCCAGTGTGATTTTACTTCATTCGTTGTTTCGATTATGTTTTTTCGATCTCTTTGTTTTTTCGGATCTGTTCTGCGATCGCCAACCCTAATTCAAGATCGTTATTTTCTTCTCTGAACCGAGGTAAGGATTCGATTACTATAATTTCTAATCTTTTACAAAGATTAATTAAGAATTTTCAATTGATTTTTTTACGATTCGATCTAGATTATTTTTGTTTCTCTAATCTTTTTTATCAATTTTGGTGTGTGGTTTTGCAATTTCAAAATTAATTGTTATGCTTATTTTCACTGCACTATTAGTTGGTAAGTTTCGATTTGGGCTGGTGTTTTTGATTCTATTTCACCGTTTTATCCTTATTACAGATCTGTGCAAATTAAATAATTATTTTGTGAGAATGTTTCTACATCTATGCTTTATGAGAATGATACAGATCTGTGGTCTCAATGGGCTCTATGATCTTTGCGTTTTGATCAGGCATATCTCTGTGTTTCAGTTTCTAAATGTTTCTTATTTTCAATATTTTGTCGGAGCGTTTTTCATAGTGTCCTATCCAGTTTATTTAATT
>BMAC01000118.1:743564-760723 GCA_014905375.1 Phtheirospermum japonicum
CACTTAAATTGACAAAATTGCAATTCAAGAAAAAAACATGTAAATACACACATCATCACACTCAAATTGACAAAATTGCAATTAAAGGAAAAAACATGCAAATACACACATCATCACACTCAAATTGACAAAATTGCCATTCAAGAAAAAAACATGAGAATTTACGATTTGGGCTCCTGTCACATGACATGCATCTTGTGGGTGAATAAGGAGGGAGAACTTTTTTTTTTTTTTTTTTCAAGGGACTACTATTTTTTTGTTGTGTGTGTTTGCAAAAGAATAATACATTTTGAAATTAATTTTTACTATTTTTTTTTTTTTTTGGCAATTTTCATATTTACCCGCGATTTTTCAGGCTTTCACACTAGTATTATATATATTTATATATAAAATTTGATTTCAATTATTGTTATCCATTTTCGGATGACATCTATATAAAAAAAATCAAATACTACTTCTGCAATATACATACAATATTATCTTACTTTTCATACATTATCTTATATCAAAATATAATATAATATATTATCATCAATTTCAGACATTTGATATTTTTATCAAAAAATGAAATTTATAACAAGATACCTCAATGTTCTGAAATATGAACTAATACTAATGTTATACAGAGTATGCAAACAAAATCAAATCATTATGCCTCACGGTTTCATATAAATATAAATAATAAATGTGGATATAGACTAGAGTATGTCACGCCATTAATAAAAAAAAAAAAAGCTTCATGAATTCCTAAATGTCGTGTGCCTAATTTCTTATCTAGTCAAAATTCACCATCAAGTAAATACTAATTGACACTTCTAATCTTTATTATTATTTGACGGTTGACTTAAAATTATTATAACACGGTTCTATTGTATGTTTACATAAATAAAATTGGACAGTCAACAATATGGTGGTAACAAATATAGGGATTTTTTTTTTACTATAATAAGTTCCCAAATTCGAGAGACAAAATTGTGTTAATGAGAATCTTTTACCAAATATCATATAAATCGTTTTGGTTTAAATTAATTATAATAGTGTCAATGATTAATTGCTGTTTGTACGAGAGATCAGGACTAAAGAAATGGATTTGATGACATATATATGTCAAAATAAATAAATCAACCGAAAAGATTTTGGTACACAACTTGCAGTGGTTTGTCAAGAAATTATAAACATATTAATAATCAAAACATTGCCAATCTTTTCCACTTATATTATATAATCATTACTTTGTGATATACACTTTACCAAATATTGGGGTCCCAAATCCAATATGGAATTGGAGAACAATTAGTACTTTACCTTGTACAAAATATGTCCAGGTTCATCCTCCCTAACTTTTAACTCTTCGCCAACCTTTCCAACATAATTTAGCAATAATCACTCAAAATACCCACTCCCTTGGAAACTTCTAATTTTCTAATCCAAAGATTACCCTAAAAACATTGCTTCCATATTTTCAGATAAACCCCTAAATTAGTATTTGTTACCAAACTTACCCATTTTAAAGATTTTCCTTTTCAATCACACCCCTTCCCCACGTCGATGACTATTCCTAAAATACCCTTCTTCTCTCCCCAGTCCAAAATATTTATAACTGTCCTCAAAGCCCACGAGGAAAAATAAAAAAGAAAAAAAATAGAGAAAGAGAGAGCCGAAAATGGCAGCCATGGCTTCTCTTCACCTCAAGACTTCATCATCAATCTCTCAGTCCCATTCTTTCCCTAAACTACCGAAAACCCATTTCGTACCATCCCTCAATCTGCCGAAATATCCCTTTCCCAGCTCCAAAGCCCGGCCCGCCGCTCGAATTTCAGCTTCCCTGATCGAGCCGGACGGCGGGAAACTTGTCGAGCTTTTCGTTAACGAATCCGAAAAGGTTTCGAAGCTTAAGCAGGCCTTAAACCTGCCTAAGATCAGGCTCTCGAAGATTGATCTCCAATGGGTCCACGTGCTCAGCGAGGGCTGGGCCAGCCCGTTGAAGGGCTTCATGAGAGAGTCCGAGTTCCTCCAAACGCTTCATTTCAATTCGCTCCGCCTCGAAGACGGGTCGGTTGCGAACATGTCGGTCCCGATTGTGCTCGCGATCGACGATGCCCAGAAGAATCGGGTCGGGTCGTTCACCAGCGTGGCGCTGGTTGATGACAAGGATGGCCTGGTTGCTATTTTGAGCGAGTAAATTTTTTTTTTCTTCCTTTTTTTTAAAAAATTATTATAATTTATTATACTGCCAATAATTTTGCTAGTGATCATTAACATTACCGCTTAAATTTTAGTTTATTGTGGGGTAGTGGTTTGGTTTTTAATTTGCATTTGCTAATGATGAAATAAAGAATAATTTTCTACTGTACCTCCGTTATGTTGATCAAGTTGCAGAAAATGCCATCTGCGTGTGATATGTTTGTAATTAATAAATAATTATTATCATAAGACACTAAGAATAATATTATTAGATATTCCATCTGAAATAATTGGGTTTGGTGCTCTTTTTCAAATAAACATTTCCAAGTGCAAGGTCCCACTTCCTGCAAATTGCAATCAGCTGTAAGAGTTAAAATACATGACATAATAAAGTTTTGTTATATACAGTATGTTGTTTTGTTTATAGGAAAATGTTGGTATGAGCTGAAAAGCTCTGCTCAAAGACAAATTACTGGGAAAATGTTTAAATGTACTAATTTACATATTTTCTATTTCTTTTTAATGTGTGCCTAGTTAGATGGGATTCCTGCATGATTTAGTTGCTGATGTTTTATTTTGCTATAATGTTTATCTTCTTATCTATTCATGTAGCTAGTATTAATTTGCCATTTCCTGTATTGCTGTAAATTCAAGTACACTATTCTTGTTATTATTATTTAGGGATAATTCCAAAAAGTACCCTCGAGGTTTGGTCTGTTTACAAAATAAAAGCTGTCTTTGAAATACTCACAAAACTATACCTGATGTTTTCAGTGGAGCTAACAGAAATTGCTGCTGTCATCTAATATTTTTACTAGTACATCCTTCAGTTTTTTTCTAAGTATTACAAATACACATGACCCGTCTTCTTACATTTTACAATTACACCTCTCAGCTCTTTGAAATGTTACAAATAGCCGGACGAAAGTTAGGCCCATTTGTAATTTTTAGAAAATTTGAGATGTTAAATTGTAAATTGTTTGATTTTCGTCAACAACCAACAATTGGGGCAAAATGTAGGTTGAAATCAAATGTCAAGAGTTGTTTCTTTGATTTTCAATTATTTATCTATTTATGTAGCCAAACCTCAAAGGTAGTTTTGTAATTACCCCTATCATATGATTATTTAGTTTTTTAATGGCCTGATGAAAATGCATCCTCTTTGATTAGTATTTTTTAAAATATATATTTAATATTTTAATTGTAGCATTGAGATATACAAGCACAACAAAGAAGAAAGAATAGCAAGAACCTGGGGCACCACGGCGCCGGGTCTGCCCTACGTCGAGGAAACCGTTACTGGTTCCGGAAACTGGCTGATTGGCGGCGACTTGGAAGTTCTAAACCCGATCAAGTACGACGACAATCTGGACCGGTTCCGTCTCTCCCCCGCGCAGCTCCGCCACGAGTTTGAGAGGCGCGGTGCCGACGCTGTGTTTGCTTTCCAGCTCAGGAATCCGGTGCACAACGGCCATGCTCTGCTCATGACCGACACGCGCCGCCGCCTGCTCGAGATGGGGTATAAGAATCCGGTACTCTTGCTTCATCCTTTGGGCGGTTATACCAAAGCAGACGATGTCCCGCTTAGCTGGCGGATGAAGCAGCACGAGAAGGTTTGTTGATTTATTTGTCACTTATTATTGGGTTAACTACGTAAATACCCTGAGGTTTTGTTTAATTACTTGAAGACACTATCTTTCTAAATTACAAATACACCCTCTTGATATTTTTATCTATTTTACAAATTGCACCCTCAGCGGGTTTTCAGGGTTTTTTAAGGTTATTATGTAATTCTTGGGTTAATTACATAAAGACCCTTGAGTTTTAGTTTAATTACATAAAGCACAATTATCTTTCAAAATTACAAACACCCCCACCCCCACACCCGATAATTTTTCTATTTTACAAATTACAAACATTGTGTGTGTGTGTGTGTGGGGGTGGGTGGTGGGGTGGGGGTGGGGTGGGGGGGTGGGGTTAAGGTTATTAATTAATCGAGTATTAAATTATCAAGGTTTTTATTGTAATTCTACTTTTTGAAAGATACATATTCTTTTGTAATTAGGTCAAACCCTACGGGTAGTTTTTGTAATTATCCTTTTATATCTTATTGTCTAGCTATCACTTGTTTGAAATATCTTATTCAATTCTTTTAGAAATTCCTTTTATATGATCTGATTGTTAAACTTACTTGAAAACTCTTTTGGTGAAAATCTAGCTATTTGGCATGCTAATATTTTAAATATTTGTTCATTCTTTATTTTAGGTGCTCGAAGATGGTGTCCTGGACCCAGAAACCACTGTTGTCTCTATATTCCCGTCACCCATGCACTATGCGGGCCCCACTGAGGTACAGTGGCATGCGAAGGCTAGAATCAATGCAGGTGCGAACTTCTACATCGTGGGCCGTGATCCAGCTGGCATGGGCCACCCGATCGAGAAACGAGACTTGTATGATGCCGATCATGGCAAGAAAGTGCTCAGCATGGCTCCTGGATTGGAGCGGCTCAACATTCTGCCGTTCAAGGTAAACCAACAATCCTCAACAATTTTTGTTTTTTATTTTTTAATGATAAATTCTGCTTAAATTTTATCAACAAAAAATAATATCGAATATTAATGTGAAAAATTAATCGATGCAGGTGGCTGCATATGACAAGACTCAGAGTAAAATGGCGTTCTTTGATCCATCGAGGGCTCAAGATTTTCTCTTCATATCCGGCACCAAGGTAAATCCTCTATCTGAACATTAACTTTAGGATAATTGTTATAGTTAATTACAAAATTACCCCTCTTCGTAAGACATTAAAGGGTATTTGTGATCCTGATTTTTTTTTGAGTGTGTGTGTTACAAAAAAACCCCATGAGTTTTGGAGTATTTACAACAAGAAAAGTTTTAAAATTACTAAAACAACAACAACAAAAAAAAAACAGAGGTTACATCCTGTCTTATGTATTTTCCCTTAAGAAAAAACATTTTCCTAAAGACATCACGTTACCCTCACATCTTCATTTGATAATTACAAAAACCCCATGAGTTTTGGAGTATTTACAAAAAAACCCAAAAAAGTTTTAAAATTACAGAAAAAAACCACTGAGGTTACTTCCTGTCTTATATATGCGTTGAAGGGTTTTTGTTTTTTTTTTTCCGGATAATTTTGAATTCATGCAAAACTTCATATGTTGTGTTTTTGTGCTTATTTTAATGTATCTTGCATGATTTTTCTCCAGATGCGAACCCTTGCTAAGAACGGGGAGAACCCTCCGGATGGATTTATGTGCCCAGGTGGCTGGAAAGTGTTGGTCGATTATTATGACAGTTTGGCTCCGGCCGAGAATGGCAGAGTGCCTGAACCAGTTCCAGCTTGAAATTATTACTGTTACTACTTATGTAAAATCAATTATGTCTGGGAGAAACTTTTTTATACCCATGTATAAAATTGGCTTGCTAAAATTACTCCTAGCTCAATAAATGTATACTTGATGGTTTACATATATGATCACAAATTCCTTGCCTCAAAATCTTGTAATATACTGCCCTCAAATGACTCGGGAGTTGTGTGATCATCTACTGTATGATATTGGGATTATGCTATCATGAAGTGAATGAATTTTTTTGTTTTTCCTGTTAATTTCTGTAACTAGTCAATATTTTAGGATATTTACAACACTACCCTTGAGGTTTTGCTAAATTCCATACTCCACAAGTACACCTACTGGATTGCACTTTGTTCTGTAGAAAACAATATTTAGAAAATTTGGAAAGTAGCTGAGTTTTTTAATAAACAATATATAGTGGGAAAAGAATTGTACATTAAAAAAAACTGATAAATTAATGTGCAATCCTTTACTTAAACACCAAATTACAAATAAGTAATATCATTCTCGTTCAACCTGCTACTTACAAAGTTACCATAAGAACAAACAAATTAAAGAAATAGCAATAAAAATAAATAAATAAGTAACAGAGAAATTATAGTTCTACATGCTTCTTGATTTCTTCAAACTGAGATAACTAAAGAATGGCTTTTCAGGCACTGGTAAGAACTTGACAGCCCAACCAATTGGCCATGACATTGCAGCAATCCCAACACAAACTCCCCATTCTCCCCAATTCAATCTTTCTGTATCAGCAAACTTCTTCAAAAACTCCACCATAATCACTTGAAGCACCAAAGTCACTCCAATGATCCCCATAAACAACTTATTCCCAAGTATCCCTTCAAACACATTCTTCTTCTCGAGCTTACGCGCGTTAAACTCATTAAACACCTGACACAGAACGAACGTGTTGAAAATAACCGTATCCTTCACCTTCTCGCTCACGCCAAGAATCGACCCGCCTCTAAACTGTAGTGTCAAGAGAACCGAAATCTGATAAAATGCTTGTGCTATCAAATTCCTCCACATCACGTTGCTAATAAGCGGCTCGGTTCGGCCCACGGGCCGTTTCTCCATGAGCTCATTGGTCGGTTTCTCCGTGGCAAGCGCTAGTGCGCCCAATGTGTCCATGATGAGATTCACCCATAGTAATTGGACAGCTGTCAAGGGCACTTGGCCGGCCGAGACTGCGGCTACGAAGTTGATGGCTAGTGCGGCCACATTGACCGTGAGCTGGAATTGGATGAACTTTTGAATGTTTGTGTAAACGCATCTCCCCCATTTTAAAACCGTCAATACAGATGCAAAATTGTCGTCGAGGATCACGATATCCGAGCTTTCTTTAGCCACTTCGGTTCCTTGGATTCCCATAGAGAGCCCTATGTCGGCTTCTTTTAATGCTGGGGCATCGTTCGTGCCGTCACCTATAAAGGAGCACAAAATAAATACAAACTTGTAAATTACATCGAACCAAATTTTCTTCTTTTTTTTCAAAAAAAAAAAAAAATATTTATTACCTGTCACTGCAACAACGTGACCTTTCTTTTTGAGGCACTGCACCATTAGTAGTTTGTCGAGAGGGGACGATCGG
This sequence comes from Phtheirospermum japonicum, assembly GCA_014905375.1. Classification (NCBI taxonomy): domain Eukaryota; kingdom Viridiplantae; phylum Streptophyta; class Magnoliopsida; order Lamiales; family Orobanchaceae; genus Phtheirospermum; species Phtheirospermum japonicum. Next base: position 750,721 of record BMAC01000118.1, read on the forward strand.
GCCATTACGCGGATTTTCTCGACTCTCTCCATTCTTTCGTCGTCCGTGTAGTTACGAAACTCGGCTCCTTCGATCACTAAACCGTCATTTAATCCTTGATTAGGATGAATTATCCCGCACTCCGCGGCGATAGCTTTGGCCGTGAACACGTTGTCGCCGGTTATCATCTTCACGTTCACGCCGGCGTACTGACAGTCTTCGACCGCTTTCTTCACGCCGGGCCGGCACGGGTCTTTCAAGCCCACCAGGCCCAATAGAATCAGCCCATTCTCTTGAATCTTTTTTGTTGCCTCGCCACCACTAACCTGTTTATGCGCGAACGCGATGCAACGGAGACTAGCGGCGGCCATACCTTGAATGATCTGATCGAATCTCAGCCGTTCGTCATCATCGATCGCGTTTACGTTCCCTTCCGAATCGTAGTAATGTGAGCACATTGCTAGTATCATCTCAGCTGCTCCTTTCCAATGCACATGATAAGCATCATCATCACCAACCTTCTTCATCAAAATCCCACTCCTCTTTTTCTCCGAATTAAACGTTTCGACACTAACGACATCGCAGATCCTCCTCACTCCCTCCATATCCATCTTCAACTCCGCCACGGCCCACGACAGGATCGCCTTCTCCGTCGGGCTACCCGAGAACTCGAGCCCGTAGACCCCACCCGTCGTGTTGAGCCCGACTCCCTGACTCAACAACTCGACGACAGCACGATTATTCGCCAGAATCCGATCATAATAACAGCCGACAATGAGCTCTTTCCCCAGCCAGAACCTCGTCACCTTCATTTCGTTCACCGTGAGTGTCCCCGTTTTGTCGGTGCAGATGGTCGTGGCGGACCCCATCGTCTCGCAAGCCGACAGTCTCCTCACCATCGCCCCATCTGACATCATCCTCCTCATCGAGTAAGCTAGGGTCAGCGTAACGGCCAACGGCAAACCCTCGGGGATCGCCACGACCACGATCGTCACGGCCGCCGATACGATCCTCACCACAGAGTTGATCACATCACCGGCTTTGGTAGTCCCATTACGGTACCCGTCGTCCGTGTTACCCGTGAAGTAACGTACCAAAAGCACGACGAGCACTAAGAAAGCGACCACCAGACCGACCTTGCCTATCGACGAAGTTAACCTATTGAGACGGGCTTGAAGAGGCGTTTGCTCGTCGTCTGAGCCCAAAATAACCGCGCTCATCATCTCGCCCCATGTCGTATTCATCCCGACCGAGGTAACGACCATCTTACCATATCCGTCGGCGACCTTAGTACCCGAAAACAAGAACGGGTTGTTAACCGGGCCGATCTCGACCCGATCGCTCTCGCCCGTCATGCTTGACTCATCCACCGTCAGAGAGTGGCCTTCTAGAAACAGCCCGTCGGCCGGGACCTGATCGCCGATTTTAAGGAAAACGATGTCGCCGACGACGATCCCGAATATCGAGACCTCGTGGCGCCTACCGTTCCGGATAACTTCGGCCCGGATGTTACTACCGGCCCGGGAAAGCTTCTCGAACTGTCTGCTCTGGCGGAAGTTGCTGAGGGCCGAGACCGAGATGACGAGGAAAACGGCGACGAATATGCTCCCGCCGTCGTACCAGCCTTCCTTCGGCCCGTTTTGTTTGAGCCCGAAGGAGAGAGAGAGAGCGGCGCAGATTAGGAGAATGAGGATCGTTGGATCTTTGAGGGCTTCAAATATGAAGTGGAAGAGGGTTTTAGCAGGGGGTTTCGGGTAATTGTTTGTGCCGAAGGCTAGTTGCCTTGAGTTGATGTCGTCCGGATCGCCATTGATGCCCGTGTCGTGTTTTGTTTTTAGGGATGTGCAGATTTTTTCGGGCCCTCCGAGCTTGGTGAGTTGGTCAAGGCTTTTGTGTTTGAGGAGGTTTGTGAGGGTTAATTGGTCGATGATGGTGGTTTTTTGGTGTTTGGAGTGAGAAGAAAAGGCTCTCGAGCAATATATGGTGGCAAAGGCTAAATGCCATCTTTTTGTATAATTTGGTGAGGTGATATTGATTGAGCCATGCAGATTGGATATCAGATTCATGCATGATGAGTTTGCGTGAATGATTGCAGACATGATCGATTAATCGTTGGAAATTTTAACAAACAAACAAAAAAGAATGAAAAAAAAATGTTCGAAATGCAAAATGGCTTGATTTTGTTTTCAGTGAAATAATCTGCCTGAGATGTGAGTGAGCAGTTTGGATATCGAAATTAAAAATAGCCAACTTTATATAGATGGTGTAATTTAATTTTTGTTGTCAACACAATTAAGAAAAAGATGTGTTTGGATTGTTTAACAAAATGGTGTAATCACCGATCAGGTTCCTGGAAATGTAGTAAGTAATTAGGTAAATATTTAAGGACTACTTTTTTATTACAATATATATACTTTGAGAAACTTTATCATTTATATACTTATAAATCTTGATGTGCAAGAAAGCAAAAAAAGCAAAGCGTTGTAGATGAAATTGAGTGGTTGTTCGCGCGTACACGTCTATTATAAGTTATAACACTGTGTGTATGCGTTACTTCTGGGGTCTTTGACTTAGAATCAACGCGGTGACTAATGAAAATGAATAATAATAATTGTTTTCATAATTGGATTCTTTGCAATTTGCTTACGGAAAACTTGAGCGTTAAGAAATATTGCGGGCTCATAATTATAAAAGGGCTGTTCATACAGTTGATATTGTGAACATACTGATTTAATTAGTAGCATTGCGTCATTTTTCAAATGATGTATCTGAGTCAATCTGTTTCCGTTAATGTCGACTGGTGGACTAATTTGAGGTTTAATCTCAGCATTAATGTACAGTTGCTTCTCAAATTAAAACTACCCCTCTGTGGTTTGTATTCGTTTCACATCTATTACTATGTCAATAGGCATATTGTATTGCGGAGAGGGTTGCATATATCTTATGAATCAATATATAAGCTGAAATTCTTTATATCTAATTTATGGACAATACTCTTGTTAGGTCGGACTAATGTATTATTTGTTAGGTCAAAATTATATATCAATACATTATAATGCAAAAATCAATATATTATAATTAAAAAACTAATACATCATAATACAAATATATTACAGTACAAAAACTAACACATCATAACACGGGTTAAAGATTTATGAAAAACTAATAATTTACAATACAAAACCAATAAATCACAGTACAAAAATCAATACATTATAGTGTCAGGTCAGATGGTCTAACGGGTCATGACCCGTTAATCTGGTCTTTCCCCTAATTTATATATTAATGCAAAATCCTCATATTATATGCGTCAACTTCCACGTTTTCTTAGTTTTGGAAAAGATTCTGGTGCTCCGGTGTCACCGAACCTAATATCTACCTAATTTAATATTTTTCCTTTTATATATTTTTACCTAATTTAATATTTTTCTATTATTATATTTTTCCTAATATGATATTTCCTTTTATTATATGTTACCTAATTCAATATTTTCTTTATCATATTTTATATAATTTAATATCTTACTTTTATTCTACTAATATAAAAAAAAAATCATATTTAATTAGAAAAAATCTATATAATTTTAATTAAATTCTATTTATAATAAAATTTGAAATATTTTTATTTTTAAAGTTTCAAATATACTATTTAAGAAAAGTACAAGTTATATAAAATTATTACCAAAGGAAAATAAATATAAAAAATATAAACTTAAATTTATATATCTAATCCTAATATATTGAATTGAGAAAAACATTAAAAATATATATGAAAAATTATTGTTACGCCAAAAAATGAAGAGAGAGAGAGAGAAATTATATAAAAAAATAATAAATTATTACACCTAGGAAAATAACATTAAATATATTCCAAATCTCTTTATCTAATTCCAATATAATGTATTGATAAACACATTATATATTTATATGAACAAACTAATGTGTTACGCAGAAAAAAAAAAAGAAATAAATAATATAATAAAATAATATTACATGAGTGTCTTATAAGTTTAATTTTTTATATCACATATTAACATGCGACACGCGAGTGTTGTATATTTTACATTTTTACAAACTCAATTTTCTACTGGTTTCTTTTCACGTTTAGAGTATTTCGTTATATCTTACAACTAATTTTGTGACTCCCGAGTAAAAATACTTAAATATTCTTTATTGTGAAAACCAGTCTTATTGTAATTAGAACAAATAATGCCTCGATTTGTGTGTAAAAAATATTTATCGTAAAGAATAATTTTCATGTAACTAAAAAAAATAATGTTACGATTTATATGTACCATTCTTTTTTCTAATCCCGCATAATATGCGGGCGTTGAACTAATTATTATTATATATAAACTTTACACTATATTTTTCGATAAAATAACCTTAAAATGCCCATAAGATGCCTTCCAAACCAAGTATAATCCTACAAAATAGTTTGTGTAAAATTAAATGTTCTGTTTGATTAGATTTATTAGAATTTAAAATTTGAATTGGGTATTCACAATCTTATAAATAATAATAAAAAAATTTGTTTGTTATGATATTCAAAATTCTTGATTTTTTTATTGTATATGTCAAATTATATTTGAAAAGTGGATGATAATATATTATTATTTTTTATTTTATGACAAATAATGTGTGAAATGTGAATGATGTTATCTTATAATATTGTATTTAGTAGTATTTAATTTTATGTATTAATGTTAAATATAATTGTAACTATTTTGTAGTCAAGGCATATAATTAGTTTCTTAATTATTAGCCTAGTGTTTTGCCTTTTGATGAATCTTGTAATTAGTATATATAGGACATTTGTCATTGTGTATAATAAAGGACATTATTCCATATTCTTTCATGGTATCAACAGTCTAGAGTTTTCTCAATTTCTTTTACTGCACCCTAATTATAGATCTCCGCCCCCTCTCTTTTCTATCTTTTCCTCTCCGACAACGATGTCTCAATCAAAGAATTTCCACCAGCCCTTATCTCCAACATTAGGAATCATATTCCTACTACACTTGAGATAGAAAACGTGCAATATTTAACATGGGCGGAGTTATTCAAGGTTCATGCACGTTCGAACAGGGTTCTCCATCACATCACCCCCCTTCCAAAGGCAAGGAAAAGGCTGTCGCGGAGGATGATGACATGTGGTCTACTCTTAATGCCACGGTCCTTTCGTGGATTTACGTCACGATCTCTAATGACCTCTTACACACCATTCTTGCACCCGATGCTACAACAAATTGTTTGCGTGACATTTTCCAAGACAATAAGCATTCTTGTGCGGCCACTCTTGAGCATGATTTTTTGAGCACTAAGATGGAGAATTATCCTAATGTCTCGATGTATTGTCAATGACTAAAGTCTTTGGCCGATCAATTGAGGAATGTCGGGTCCCCGGTGTCCGAGAGTCGATTGGTGCGCCAACTTGTTTCTGGTCTCACTACTCCGTACCGTGGTGTGGGTTGATCTGACAAAGTGATCTCCTTCCCCCTTTCTATCAAGCCCAGTCCATGCTTACTCTTGAGGAATCCGGGTTGGCTAAGGAGGTGAATATGGCTTTTGACTCCGCCATGGTTGTTTCTTCAAATGAGGGAGACAACTCTCCCTTTGTTCCTTCTCATATGGGACAGGGGAAGGGGCAGCAACAGTCTAGCCGGAAACAACAACAAAATCACGGCCGGAGAAACTCAGGTGGCCACGGCTTGGGTGGCGGTAAGCAGAATCGTGGTGGCTCCGGAGGTCGTTCCGGCAAGGGTGGCTTCCAAGGGCATCAACAACAACAGGCTCCGATGTGGGGATGGAACCCGTATGCAAATTGGGGGTGGGCTCAGTGGGCTGCACCTCCCTGCCCCATGCCCACTCAAGGTTTGGATCGTCCACCTACAGCCAACCATGGGTCGATATTGGGCCCTCCTTCTTCTAATGGGCAGCCCGACTCTTTTGCTCCTACAGACATTGCATTCGCTATGCATACTATGACGCTTAATCCACCTGACCCGTCATGGTACATGGACACCGGTGCTACATCTCACATGACTTCCTCTACTGGTAACCTTTCGTCTTATTTTGATTTGAGCAATCATCCTAATAATAATATTATTGTTGGTAATGGCCACACTATATCAATCCTTGGCTATGGTCAAACGAATTTATCTTCCCCATGTCAATCCCTCTCTCTTAAAAATGTTCTTCATGCTCTTAAACTGATTAAAAATCTCATTTCGATTAGAAAGTTTATAAAAGAAAATTCCGTGTCTGTTGAGATGTGATAGCCGAGGCGACCTTTATCCAATTTCTCATTCTCTCAACAATCAAGCTTCATCTTCTACCTCTGCTGCCATCTCCCCTAAGCTTTGGCATGATCATTTGGGTCACCCGAGGTCTCCTATCTTAGATGTACTTAAGAAGATTAAAAGTGTTGATTGTAATAAATTGTCTAATTCTAGTATTTCTGGTTCTTGTGTTCTTGGTAAACATATTAAGTTGTCATTTGTTTCTTCTTCTTCGAATACTACTATGTCATTTGATATTTTACATAGTGGTCTTTGGACCTCTCCCATTTTGAGTTGTTCGGGACATAGATATTACATGTTATTTCTTGATAATTTTTCAAAATATTTATGGACTTTTCCTATAGGTCGGAAATCTGATGTGTATGATATTTTTTTGGCCTTTAAAGCCCATATTTCTATTCAATTTGAGTGTGGTATCAAAAATGTGCAATGTGATAATGGTAGGGAGTTTGCTAATAATTCTTTTTGGGATTTTTTTAAAACTCATGGCATGTCCTTCTGTCTATCTTGTCCACACACTTCTTCTCAAAATGGGAAAGCCGGACGCAAGATTCTGACTATAAACAATATGTCTCGTACTCTTCTTGCTCATGCATCTCTTCCTCCATCAGTTTGACATCATGCTCTCTAAATGGAAACATATCTTCTTAATGTACTTCCAAGTAAATTATTGGGAAATAAGTCTTCGATTGAGGTTCTCTACAAAAGAGTCCCTTCTTATAATCATATCCAGGTTTTTGGGTGTTTGTGTTACCCTCTCATTCCTTCTACGTCTATTAATAAGTTGCAACCAAGGTCTACTCCTTGTGTCTTCCTAGGGTATCCAACCAACCATCGTGGATACAAGTGTTATGATTTGTCGTCTCATAAAATTATTATTTATCTCCATGTATTGTTTGATGAGCATAAGTTTCCTTTTACTAACTTGCATTCCTTAAAATCTCATACATACGATTTTCTTGACGAAGAACTATCCCCGTATGTCATTCACCATCTTCAACAACCTACTACACTAGAAAAAAAGCCGGCAGTGCTGACGGCCAAATCCGTCAGGATTCCGTCAGTATATGGAATACTGACGGCCTTTTGATGAATAATGACCGCCAACATTTTTGTGGTCAGGATTCCAGCATCCTGATGGGAAAATGTTCCCGCCGGGCGGATTCCTTGACGGCCAAATCCGCCAGGATATGGCCGCCAGTATCCTGGCGGGTCTCCCCGCCAGGAATATCGGATGCTTTCCTGGCGGGTGTGGTCGTCAGCATTCCCGGCGGGTACACCCGCCAGGAATAGCTGATGCTGTCCTAGCGGGTGTGGCCGTCAGTCAGCATTACTGGCGGTTCTGTCCGCCAGGATTTCCGTCAAAAAGTATATTATTAAAATTTATGATATATTAATTAATAATTAAATTAAAAATAATAAATAAATAAAATTTTAGATAATCCAAAATAAAATATCCACTAATTAAAAATCATAACAAATCATCCAATAACTAAAAATCAATTCATCCATCGAATGTATAAAGAGATTCCTGAATTATCCATCCATATATCTAACTACGACCACCATCGAATGTCGGATTAGAGGGAGGCTGAGTAGGAGGCCGACGAGACATGGTTAGGGCAACAACTTCTTCAATCTGCTGACGGAGAGTCGATTGGGAACGCTCCTGCTCCTCACGGATTATCTGAATCTCCAGCGCCTGCTCCTCGCGGATCCGCTGAAGCTGCTCAAGCTGCTCCTGCTGGGACTGCATCTGCGTCTGCAGCTGACGAACATCGGCGGTGGAGGTGGAAGAAGTACTGCAGCCCTTCTGAGTCTTCCCGAAGCATCCAAGGCCATAACGTCGACCCTTCCTATTCCCGACAACCTGTAGGTAGACCTCGTTCGGGTCTACCTGAGGGCTGCTATCATTAGACGACGCATCACGCCTCTCCTCCAAAGCCCTCTCATAGTCCTCCTGATATTAAAATTTTCAACTATTATTACTAAACAAATTTTATCAAATTTTATAATAAATCAGATATATATAATATATAAAACTTACAGCTATCCTCTGGGCTTTGGAATCCGTAAATGTGCCGTCGGGATTTCGATGATACCTCAGCAGAAGCTCGTAGTTACTGGGTTGCGTACCCGTCTGCGCAGCCTATATTTAAAGATACATTTACAATATTTAATATAATGAATTAATTAAAACATAAAATTATACATGTTCAATAATATAATTAATTACTTAAAATATTATTATCGGCTTACAATCTCGGCCGCCTGTCGATTAGCGGGCATAGACCCACCTCGATGCTTCGCTATACCATTCGAAGGGCCTCTGGGCTCGCTCATTCTGTTCCGTCTGGCCTTCTCAGACTTCTCCACCTCCTCAGGCCGCTTAAACTCCACCAGCCATGTGTTCCAAATCGACTCCCCTACGCAGGAAGGTATCGTCCCATTCCGTCGATACGCCTTCTTCCATTCATGTATACGACTGTTATAAGAATCTCGCATCGCTATATAGAATGCCGCCTTGATGGCATTCTCGTTGTATATACTCTTGTCCAACCATACCAATCCCTACAAAAGAAATACAATTAGACAAAATAATTAATTAATTTACTTAACACAAATCAAAATAAATAAATAAAAAATACCCTAAAACGAGGCCACCACGTCTGACAATGGCTGTCCAGGATGTGCTCGAATTTTCACCCTACTGGGTGGATGCGAGACTCGTGTATAGTCCTGAAATAGGTCGGCAAGTCCTTCGACGGACTTCGTAACCTAAAAATTAACAAATTTATTTCAATATATGTCAAATAATTAAATTATATATTGAACACATAGCAAAATTGATTAAAATGTTACTTACCTATTTCCGATCATGACTACCTCGATCCCGGTAGTCCTGAACTCTGTACCGAGCGTGCTCTCCGCCTCATCAGACGGGGTAGGTGGAACAGTATCATTGAAATCCATGTCGGTGGCATCATCCTCATGGGGTCCCGAGAACGATGAGCCGAGAGAGATCCGACGATTATGAGGACCCCTGTCAGGCATCTAACATACAACATAGTTTTATTAATAAATAAAATTAATTATATAATTATATATATATATATATATATATATATATATATATGTGTGTGTGTGTGTGTGTATATATATGATTGTTCAGATTATCGTTAACACTCATAAAATCTTCAAACCTCATCCCTAAATTTCAGACTCATCTTCGTAGCTTTCTTCGTCTTCTTCAACTTTCTTCAACAACACCTCCCGGCCGGCGCCGTAACCCACGTCAAACATCCGACGGTATACAACCAACAACACCAATGACAATAATATATATAAACAAAATTAAACCCCGTCCGATCACCACGGACCTCTCATGCATGTAAAATATCACCACGGCCTCCCATGCATAAACAATATATATATATATATATATATATATCACAATATAATGAGTACATATATACATGCATATATCACAATATAATTTCCCCCTAAAATTTAATCTAAATTTGAAAGCAAACCCTAATAATCTAAATTTAATACAATGATAAACCCTAATACAATATTGCTTCTAGCTAGGTAGATTCTGAAGTAGAACACGTGTTGGTCTATAAAGAGCCCACACAACATTCGAAATACAAGACATCGTTTTCCTCGACCCACCCTCACCATGTCTGCTCCAAAAATCAAACGGCTCCTTGCTAGCATGG
>BMAC01000118.1:780628-794435 GCA_014905375.1 Phtheirospermum japonicum
ACCAGAAAAAATTGCATATCAACTGTTTCAACAACTACAAATAATAATATATTTGTATCCAAAAAATAGAGAAAAAAAAAAACATAAACCAAAACATGCCTAGTGGTCAAATATGCATTGGACATTTTGGCATTATAAGCATCACACTTAGCAAATGTCTCCCCCCTACTCTAACTTGCCTAACTCCTGCCTTGACCTTTCAAACATTGTAGCTTGACTTTTTTATAGTTCTTTTTTAAAATTTATTTTAGTATTTCTTAGGTTTTCTATTTTTTGTTTTTCTAATTATCCTGGTTTTCACATTTTTTTTTTTTAGTTTTTTTCTCTAAATTTCATCTAGGTTTCTTTTTTAATATTTAGAGTGTACTTTAGGGACCATTTGCTGTGCCTCATAAAAGAAGTATTTTCTTTTTTACAAAACTGCAATGAAATGGACAAAAATAAATTCTCGCGTATTTTTTAAAATAATATTAAAATGCAGTTGTATTGGCAAAATTGCAACCAGTCTAGTTCATGCCATTATTCTGGATTGCTGAATCTTATCATGAACTCAGTCCAGTAATAATTTATTTTGTTTACGCGCCACTTTAAACATTCCAACCAAGCACCCATAGTCCCGAACTAAACTTGGATTAAGAGCCGTATTAACAATTAGTATAAACAGCTTTGAGCTTTGGTAACCGTGATAAACCTGTTAAATTCCTCAGGATCTGTATCACACTATAATTATATATTATCTTTTTACTAGTAAAAAGAATTTAAAAGTAATTAAAACCTCAAAACGACATAAATGTGCTGGGCTGTCAACGCGGTTTTGCTCGCCATTGGCTCAGTTGACGAGGTACAACACCTGTACTGCATCCATATTCAAGATTCATTTAAATTTCAATCTTATAACTAGTATTATTTATTCAATAAATCTGTATGGATCAAATTGATCCGGATCAATAATGGCTATCTTGTAATATTATGAAAGGTAAATATGTGTTTTGTCAACAATACCCTTTATTAATAAATTTATATTTACAATTTGAACTGAAAATGCTACTTTCTCTTTCTCCATTAAAGATTGCAGCTTTTTAAAAACCCCAAAACGAAATCCATTACGTATATTGAGAATACATTTATGTATTAAATTATCTATTAAATGCTCATAAAAAAAGGCAGAAAATTAAAATAGCATTAGTATTTTTACGTAAATCTCTTTAAAAATCAATTTAATTATATTATAAATTATCTTTGTACTTCACACTCATCTTTATTTCTCATAATATATATATATATATATATATATATATATATATATATATATATATATATATTATGAAAAATTAATCATTTTTGAAAATATTTTATATGGTTAGAGTTATGAATTTCACAATGACCTGAAATATAGGCTTTTTTATTTATTTATTTATTTTTTTTAATATAGCTTGAAAATCAAAATCTTAGTTTAAAAAAATAATGTAAATAAAAAATAAACTGAAGGGTATTGTTCACAAAATCGAACATCTAAAGTATTTAAGAAAAAAAATAAAATATGCAAATGATTTAAATCGCTATATTAAACACTAACTATGTGTAATTTATAAAGGACTACCATGTCAAATTAAATAGAGAATACTTAAGTATATGATAAAATGATATCATGGTCCAAAATAATTTATCATGTTACTATATTAGGGATATGCACGGTTCGAAGGGATTTCAGGGATATGCAAATCTCATGAATCGTACAATCTTATAGATATTTTTTCAAACCGATTTTACGAGTGGAGTTATTAAGGCGGTTCAATTAGGTGTGGTACGATCCGGAGAGTTGGAGATTTTTTTATAGTATTATAAATTTGGGTAGAAAATAACAAGAAAAATAGAGGATTTAAGTTATGTAATAAGTAAATTCACAAAGACAATGGATTATATACTATTTGAACTAATTTAAATAGTAGATAGCTGATAAATTATATAGTTGGTAGCTTATAGCTAAATATAAATTAGTGTTTGATAGATTAGATGATTAAAGTAGTTGATAAATGTTAATTTACCAATATATATATGATTAGAATTTAAATATACTATACATAAAAAATAAGATAAATATAAAATAAATAGATATATAAAGTTATAACAATAAATAAATACTCTCTAAAGTAAATTTTTTTAAAAGAAAAAATATATGAAAATAAGAAAGCAATTATAAATAATAAATAAATTTTTTTATATCTTAAAAAATATTTTCATAAATATAAAATAATATGTTAGTTTATGAAACAAAATATTTATTACAATATAAAAGGATAAAATTGAACTTTTTTTCCAATAAGCTATGAACTTATTAAAAAATGGTATAATTTATACTTTTTCCTAACAATAGCTTGTTAGGTCAAATAAACTATCATGAGTTTATTAGGAGTTCTTACCGAACAACATAAAGCTATTGAGAGGAAATACCGTATAAGCTAATTAAAAGATCTCAATCAAAAATGACCATAGATAGATATATATACACAATTAGAGGTAGTTATTTTTTGGCTCCCAAACTATTGCGTTTTTCACAATTTACCATACAAACTATTATTTTGTGACAAACCGTCATACAAACTATGCGCGATTTGCAATTTGCCCCTGAACCGGGATGTTTGTGGTTTTGTAATTATAACCGGATGATGTGGCACATCCCGTTGCGCCACGTCATCCGAATTTGGTCACAAAAACACAAAACATTTGGCTTAGGGACAAATTGCAAATCGCGCATAATTTGTATGGCAGTTTGTCACAAATCTAGTTTGTATGGTAACCGCCGTGAAAAACGCAATAGTTTGGTGACAAAATATAATTAATCCTAATAATTATAACATCAATATACTTGTAACTTATTCCCTCACAATAAGCTATTTTAGGTTGTTTGGTAAGAACTCTCAATAAGCTCCTCAAGCTTATTCGACCTAATAAGCTCATGTTAGGAAAAAATTACAAATATTTTTATGATAAGCTCATAGCTTATTGACTTTTTTTTTTTGTCCTTTTATATTTATATTAATAGTATGTAGCACAATTCATTTTCAACCTCTCTCACTAGCAACTTAGTGGTTAATAATATTAATAACAATAATAATTTTCACTATATATTAATGCAGAATTATCACTAGTTTAACACCCGTGTATTACACATTATTTATCAAAATAAAAAGTTTTAAATATACTATATTATCAACTCTTRCCTTTTACCATTGTAAAATTACTATTTATTAACTATTTTCATTTTTCTTCGTAAATAATTTTATATTATAATATTTAAATTATATCCGTTAATAATTTTACTTATATGCTTATAAAAACTCAAAAAAATTCACTTTCTCAACCTATGTCCAAGTTCTATCAAGTGATAATTATTATTAAATACTTTTATATTTTAATAATTAGATTAATTTGTTAATAAATTTTATTTACATACTTTGAATATATTAAGTTATGTAGATATTATGTTTGAATGATATATAAGCTAATATATTGGATTATATAGATATTCGTCAATATTTTCCTTTACTCTCTTAATATACAAATATAAATAAATCATATATAAATATAAAAAAGCTAATATTTTAATTAAAAAGAGAAGTAGTACATACAAGATAATCTTAAAATGTTACAAGTATAATCTAAATAGGTTGTGTTTATAATAAGATTAAATTACATTTTGCTTATGGAATTTTAAATATACTACATAAGTAATTTGCAACATAATCTAAGTATGTAATTAAATATTATTAACGAATTCAATCTAAATATAAAAATACTTAACAATACTTAACGAATATTGATTATACACTTGTATAAGACATTAGTTGAGAATATGACATATATTTTTTTTTAATTATATAAATAAAATTATTAAAGAGTTTAATCTAAATTAAAATTATTTTATTAATTAATTAATAGTGATAGGACACCGATACAAGACACAAGTTGAGAGTATAAAATCTTTTGATTTTGTTAGGATTTTTAAAGATTCTTTGATTTAAAACTCTATAATTATTACATATAGTTTATGTATTTTAAAATTTCATTTTTATAAAATCAATGTCTACATATGTCATTTTCTAACTAACTTATACATATATTTTTTATATTTTAACATAATTCTAATTCAATTCTTTTTGCGTGCTTTTATATATATATATATAAACATAATTCAAATTCAATTTACCTACTGGCTAGCAATTTAGTGGTATTTAATAATTCATATTAGCATAAGTCATTTGTTATTATTGTTAACTAAAATATACTAATCTCAAAACATCGGTGGTCGTTTCATATATGGATTAATTATGTTTATGTGCAAAATCGACTTAATTATAATTTTTATTCTCTCTAGTTTTACTTATAAAATAAAAATGTATTAATTATATTTTATGTGCAAAACCGACTTAACAATTAACTATAAAATTCGTATATGGATTTTTATTCTTTTCATATTTTTACAGTTTTACTTTTTATTGGTAATACCACAATCTCTATTTATTTCTTTTTAAATGTTTATAAATTATAGTATATAGTATGAAATTTTATCAACCTTATTATTGTTTAAGAAAGAATTCACAAGTAAAAACTGCACAAAAAGAATTAACGAAACGGTGCATTTGCTTTTTTAGGTTATATAATCCATGTATAGGTATTAATTAATTAATTAATATGGTATTTAATGTGAATAGGAGAGAAATAATTTCCTTCCGTTATATCCCTTTTGGAGCCAAAATACATAAAGAATTAACGTGTCCTTTTACATGAAGAATTTTACATTAATTGCTATTGATCCGGATATCAATTTGATCCGCACAGCACTGTTGTTAGGCTTTTGCCCTTTGCTCAATTGGATAGAGACTGACGTGAAAAGTGGTGCAAAATCTGTCCAAATTTCCCAACAACTTTCCAGTGATGAAGAAAATATATCATTGAATAATTATATTTAAATATTATAGGTGTCAAGTTGTACATTTTACCCTTTAAAATGGTATTTACGAGATTGAAACCGTGTATGATATTGTTTATTTACTTTTTATTGTCTTTTGTACTTCTTATCACATTTTGAAGTGATACATACGTTTGATTTATAATTTGATGAAACTTTTTGACTTGCATGTTTTAGGTGTGGAATTGATTCATCGAATCATGGATATACAGTAAATCAAAATAATGTATTGAGTTCGAGCATCTGGAATTTAAGAGTCATTTATGAAAACTAATTCATTGCGCGTAGATATCAATGCAAAATTCCCAGAGAGGTTTGGTTTGTTTCTTATTGTTGGTTGGTGGCCAATCAAATTCTGACCAGTGTACATCAATCTCACAGCTAGCAAGTTTGACTACCTGGCACTGAGATTTAATTTACAATAAATTCACAATTTACTAATTCTCATTTCGGTCGTATCGTCTCTTTTCTCCTCTAATGTTTTAACCACAGAAATAAAATTCAAGAGAGAGAATAAAAGGAAAATCATGAGAATATAGCTTAGACTACGAATTGAATGTTGAATGTGTCTTACATGGACTATAAAACCAAGTGAATGAATTAGAATATAAAAAAGTGTAGTTTACTTTTTATTCTTTTTCTAATGAGATGAGGGGAGTGGAAACTGGGGACGGGACATAATAAACATGCACGGTAGAAATTGAGAAAACTCAGGTTCGATTATAAATGTAATAATAAATGTTAAAATGCCCAATAGGACTCAAGATTACATTGTTACACATATTTACAGGCCCAAAAATGGATCAAACATACTTTATCTCAAGTATGTGAATTAGGTATGAAAATGAGTTCAAAGACAGCCATAACAAATCAATCCCACAAAAACAAAACATTAAGAGGAACAAATTAATAGTGATTAATTATCAAAACCAAGGATTTTTATCTTATTTCTCAACTCTAAACATACGAGTGGTCAAAATATAGCCTATGTCTAGCAATTCCTACTTCCAATTTATTACATCCCATAGATTTATTACATCATAATTAATAATACATATATATATATATATATATATATATATATATATATATATATATACACAATATAATGAGTACATATATACATGCATATATCACAATATAATTTCCCCCTAAAATTTATCTAAATTTGAAAGCAAACCCTAATAATCTAAATTAATACAATGATAAACCCTAATACAATATTGCTTCTAGCTAGGTAGATTCTGAAGTAGACACGTGTTGTCTATAAAGAGCCACACAACATTCGAATACAAGACATCGTTTTCCTCGACCACCCTCACCATGTCTGCTCCAAAAATCAAACGGCTCCTTGCTAGCATGGTCACTAAAAAACGACGCCTTCATCGACTGTATCTATTGCTGAATTATAGACGTTTGGAGCCGACATGGGGAGGGCGTTTGAGGAGGACAATCTCTGTATGAATGTTGTAAGCGCTCTTTATAGACACGTCTACTCCAGAATCTAACCAAGCTTAATTATTCCTAAATTGAACCCCAATTCGGTGATTATTTCTAAATTTAACCCTAATTTAAAATTGGGGTTTTGACCATTTAGGCCAAAAGAAAATATGTGTATTCCATTAAGTCCAAACAATATTTCATAAATTTTATATATTTATTTCCTATGATACATATCTAATTTACCCCGTAACTAAACTCAACAGTCTTCTTCTACCGGTTTTTCTATTTCCATCCCCAAATCTAGCTTAATCTTTATCAAATATTTTCTCTGATTCCACCGGTTTTTCTATTTCCATCCCCAAATCTANATATATATACAGATTACTACGACCATTCAGACGGTTTATCAACGTCGCGTAGCTGGACCGAGTTCTCAAAACAATGATAAAAGCCGTAATGCGGAAATCGCTCGTACCACGTGTCTTGGTGCACGTGCGTGTCCCAGTGCTCGCCGCTGCTGCTCCTGCCGTACTTGTGGACCCACCCGGACCCGTTGTGGCCCTCGCCCCACGTCCGGTTCCAACGGTCCCCGTATTTACCTTCCCACCACGTCTCCCCTTGCTTCACCCCGTGTCCGCCGAGATCGAAATTCTCATCCCATTTATCACCCCATTTGGCCCAGCCGTCGCCCTCGAAACGCTCGGCCCATTTGTCCGTGTATTTCACACAGCCACCTTGCCCGTCAAAGTTCTCGCCCCACCTTAGGTATAACAAAATGGATGGTCAATGTGTTATTTAGTTGGAATGGTATATAACTGCCCCAATGTTTCGTTTATTGCCAAAAAAACAAAACAGATACTTAAAAAACTATATAATTCCCTGGATGTATTATATTTAAAAATACCACTTGAGGGTTATATTAGTTATATAACAAAGGGTGGAGTGAAAAAAATACCCCTGAGGTTCCTAGTAATTACATTAAAAGAAAAAAAGAAAAAGAACAGAGAAGTTTCAAAATTAAAAATTACCCCTTAAAGTCAATTGTGTCAAGTTTAAGGGGATAAATGTAATATTTTTACAAATGTAAGGGTGATGTTTAAAATGTTTTTGTTTATGAAAGGGGGTAAAGTTTAATACAGAATCAAACCAAAAGGATTTTTTTATTTTGTAATTTTCAAAAAACTATGGTATTTTTATTTTTTCGTGTGTGTAATTAGGCTACTCAAGGGAGTTTTTGTAATTCACCCGGTGATAAATTAACCCCACGAGAAGTTTAATTTGTAAAATAGCAACAAAAATCTTTTTGCCTTTTCTTTTTTTTGCTTTTTTTTTTTGAAATAACTTTAAAGGATATATGTCCACCCCCATTTCTAATTAGACTATACTTCAATGGTATTATTTGTAATTATCGCTATTTAATTACATGTATTTATCCATCAAATTTCGGTTTGTAATTGGGTGCGCTTTTCTTTGTAAGAATGGAGATATTTATATATTAATGTAAGCATAACATCGTCAAACAGTTTGGTACCTTTCGTGCCAAACATGAGCATGGCCAGCCTCCAATGGAGTGTGTGGATCGATGCTGCACCACTTGTGTGCCCACTTCTCGGCCCGGCCAGAAGCATCGTAATGCTCCCACCATTTCTCTTGCCACTCATCTCCTTGAATGTTCTTTCCCCACTTATCTGCTGTTTTCTCAAGATGAAGAAGCCCCTCTTTCTGCAATTCATAGTAAGCCTGTTACGCTCAAACGAGCTAAGCAATCGGAAACACGTAGTCATATATGCCATCATTTTTACAGTTTAGCAGCTACAAAATTTTCAAATTGTCGAATACTTATAATAGTTCCAAGCCAGAATTTCATGACGAAATTAAATTTTCCAATTGAATCTGAACTTAGATAATTAATTTTGAAGAACCAATCAGAAAAATATAAAAAGACAACAGCACACTTCCCTTAATTTGTAAATTTGCAGTTCCTTAAATTACAGAAAAACCCATAAAGATTAATTCAAAAAAAAAACAAAAAAAAAACACTGAGGTTTGATTCCGTCTTACACTATTTCTTCTCGGAAGAAAAGAAAAGTTTCAAGAGCCTCCCCATACATAAATACAAATATTACAGTTATCCCCTTAAAAAGACTGAATCAAACTTCATTTCTTGCTCGTAATTTCAAAAATCTTCGGGGTTTTACTGCAATTACTCCAAACCTCTGGGGTAGTTTCGTAATTATACCTAAATTAAACAAATTGTATACAATACAAAAAAAAAGTCACCTGCATCATCGACTCCCTCCAAAACTCGCGCCACACATTCCCGGCCGCATCGCGCCCACATTTCTCCGACCCGAGCTCCTTATAACCGAACTCGTCCGCCGCCTCCCAATACTTGTTTTCCCACTCGACCTCATTATCCACACTAACGCCCCTCGTCAGCGTCCACTTACACACGACCCCGTCGGGCCTCCGTTCAATCCCCGTCTCCCTCCACCGCCTCGACCCGTCAGGGCAAAATCCCTCGTCCAAAGCTTCCTCATCCACTCTGCTCAGCGCGTTGGCCGCTTCGGCCGAACGCGCCGAGAATTGAACTCCAATCTCGTCCTCCTCTTTTAGATGGACCGTTTCTTGGGTCGGTTTAGCGGGTTCGGTTTTTTCGACCTCGACGAGTGACTGCAGAGGCGGGAGGTGGGGCCCGTTTTTGTTCTGAAGCATTGAGGTCTCGAACGGGATTGGTAGGATATCTAAAACCCGTTCTTGTTCCAGTACGCGGGTTTGCGATGGGGATGAAGAAGCTTGTTGGGCTCGTTTTGTCTCGTTTTTGATGAAAATGTGGTGTTCGTCGTCGTTTAGAGGAGGTGGGGCCCAGGCCCAGAAACTTGGGCCTGGTGTTCCGATGCCTGAGGTATCTGGTTGAGGCGTGAACGAGGTGTCGTTACGCGTTCCTGGTCGAGTTAAGTTACAATAAGATCAATTTGATAATATTATCACACTATAAGTTCAAAAAACGAGCAACCGGCTGAAGTTTAAAAAATATCACCAACAGATCAACATATAGAAACTTGCAGCTCCTACAGAACACGGTAAATGCAAGCAAACGAAAATTGTGAAATCGACCCTTTAAAGTAATATACAAACCAAATATTGGAGAAAGTGATTTACTGACACGAAAGAGGCAATCCGAATTTGGTATTATTTACAAACAGAAGCTTAAAATAAAATTTTATTGAGTTAAGAGAGTATTTGGTGGAAAAGTTGTCAAAAGTGCTTTATTTGTGTGTAAAAGTTAAACCAGCTAAAACACCTCTCTATACTTGTCAATTCTCATCAAATGAAGCAAAATTGGAAGCACATGTCATTAACAAACACTGGGATATGATTCAAGTACTTTTTTCTTGACCTAAAAGCTAAGAATCACCTTTTCTTTTCTTTATTGGTTTGCAAACACAAATGTACCCAATTTAAAATTCTTGATAGATGATACTTCTCAAAAATATTGGAAAAATAAAGAATAAAGATACCTTCTTGTTGATCCTCCACGTGTCCACCAGAAACCTCCTCCTCCGGCGACCGCGAATTCTCCTTCAGAATTGCCCTTGCCGCTGCAATCGCCGCCGCGGCCCGATCAATCACCTGCATCCTCTGAACCCTATCCCTCTCCTCCACGGAAACCTCTAGAAGTTTCTCGAAGTTCCGATTCCTCTTCTCAGATTCCTCACCACTCTCTTCTTTTCCCATCTTCTCATCATTATCTCCGACAGAGTTTTTTTCCGCCATTCTCTCGAACTCCACGGATTTTTTTTCCCGGTCGACCGCCTTTCGCCACATGTCAAGGTACGATCCGCCGCCTCCATTCGCCGCCTTGATTCTAGAAATTCTTATTACTGTACTGTTATAATTCCTTCGGAGGAGCTGTTTGGCGAAGCATGGCGTTTTTTCCGTGAGGAGAAACAATGGGATTTTGAGTTCACGGTGGTGAAGTTGGGGGACGGCGGCGCGTGAGTGGAAATGAGCGGTCATTTTGGGAGTGGTGGCGGTGGGATTGAATACTTGGAAATATGAGTTCGATTTGATTTGGGGATTTGGGGTTTTGAGAGATGCTTATGAATTACCTCTAATATTTTTATTTTTATTATTGGTTGCTTTTTTGAGGAATTAAAAAGAATTTCGTGTGATTTAAGTAAGGTTGAGATGCTGTCTCCCGTCACCTGTCCATTAGTGAAAGTTTACAGAAAAAGTTGCAGCATTTAACCGAAATACCTGTCCTGAACTGATATTAGTGATGATGAAAAAGAAGTGTAAATGAATGAGAAACGCTGCACGTAGTGAATGGGTTAGGAATTGCCTCGGGAAAATGTCGTAAAAAGACAAAAAACCTCTCAATTTTACTAGCCGACAATAAAAATGTAAAAAAAAAAAAAAAAAAATCGGAGATAGAAACCTAACTTAATTTCGTTTATCTCACTGTCGCTCTTGTACTTTTCCTCTTTCGTGTCCAACCCTAACCACACAAAATTGGAGATAGAAATCGAAAGATTATAATTCAAATCAACCAAACTCTGTAATACTTGAGCAAATTCGAACGAAAGAAATTCATTTTTTTTCGATTTTCTTCAATGATTTCAAAGAATTTGAGGGAAAACAATGAGTAATGCATATGAATTCAATGAAGAGGGAGAAATGAATACTTTTGAGTTGGACGACCAAGATTTTCAAAATGAAAATCACGGGATGGATATTGATGAAGGTATATTCCAGAATACTATCGTTTGCTTTAATTTCCTTTATAACTTCTTTAATGAATACTTTGTTCATTTTTTTTTCCCCTACAAATAAATTTAAGAAAGAAATTTTTTTTTTCTACAGAGACGGTAGTTGATGATGTAAAATGTGGAAATAATGGTACAATCATTCCAATAATTGGAATGAAATTTGAAAGTACGGAAGCTGTTTATGAGTTTTACAGATCATATGCATATCGTGAAGGTTTTCCGATTAGGATTGGGAGCACAAAGAAAGGGAGTAATGGGAAACTTCGGTATTACTAACTTGAATGCAGCAGATTGGGCAATCGGGAAAGTACGTCGAGTAATCCTTCTAATATTTGCCCAACCGGGCAGACTGGTTGTAAAGCGAGGGTTTGTGCGATCTCAGATGTGTTGGGGGTATGGCGTATAAGCAAGGTGGAAATCGAGCATAATCATATTCTCAGCCCAACTAAGTTTAGGTTATATGCATGTAATCGTCGAATGAACCCACTTGTGAAGAGGCAAATTGATATGAACGATAGGGAGGGGACACGAGTATGTAAGACATTTGAGGCAATTGCTATTGATGCGGGAGGTTATGAGAATGTCACGTGCAACGAAAGAGACTGTTGGAATTACTTAACAAAGTCTCGGAAGCTCATATTAGGGGAAGGTGATGCCGCTGCTCTTCAGGCCTATTTTAGACGTATGCAATCGCAATGTCCTGAGTTCTACTTTGACATTGATATGGATGAGGAGAGAAGATTGCTTAATGTATTTTGGGCTGATAAAAGGTCAAGAGAAGCATATAAAGAGTTTGGAGATGTTGTCTCATTTGATACGACCTATTTAGTGAACAAGTATCAGATGCCTTTTGCCCCATTTATTGGCGTAAATCATCACGGACAGTCTATATTGTTGGGGTGTGGGTTGTTAGCATCTGAGGATACTGATTCATTTATTTGGATATTTTCTGCGTGGCTTGAGTGTATGAGAGGGAAAACACCTATTGGTATAATTACCGACCAAGACTTGGCAATGAAGGCTGCGATTCCCCAAGTGTTCCCAAATACCATTCACAGATGGTGTTTATGGCATATAATGAAAAAGTTGCCTGAGAAATTCGGAGGCTGTTCGGATAAAGATGTTGTGATTGAGGATATTAAGGCAGCGGTTTATAATAGTCAATTTCCGGATGAGTTTGAGGACGCATGGGAAGAGTTGGTTGATAAGTACCAACTTGGGGATCTTAAATGGTGTGCAGAAATGTATTCTGAGAGAGCTCGATGGGTTCCATGTTATCTCAAGACTAGTTTTTGGGCTGGGATGTCTACCATTCAAAGAAGTGAAAGCATGAATGCGTTCTTCAAAGATTTTGTAAACTGGGGTACATCTCTGAAGCAGTTTGTCGAGCAATATGGTAGATCAATGAGAAAGAACATAGAGAAGGAGGTTAAGTCTGATCATAAGTCATTAAGTACAAGTGTTCGATGTGCTACTCATTTCGAGATAGAAAAACAATTTCAAAAGGCATATACTAATAAGAAGTTTCAAAAACAATTTCAAAAGGAAATGATTTCACTTTCTTATTGTAGGATTGACAGGGAGGAGAATGATCATCCAGGGGGTGATATATTGCGTATCTGAGCAGGTTGCATTGGGTACTAACCACTGGAAACGTAGGGAGTTTATTGTATCTTTTGCTAGGGAAAATCTGATTGTGTCATGTAATTGCAACTTGTTTGAGTTTCGGGGAATTCTTTGTAGACACTCTTTGAAGGTTTCGGTTGACTTAGACATTCATGAGGTTCATGAAAGATATGTATTGAGACGCTGGAGGAACGACGTACGTAGGGTGCATTCGAAGATTATAGTTGGAGATAGTGCTTGGACGTGTACCCCGGAAAAAGAAAGACAATACAAGTTGTTGAGCGTCGCGACGAGGATGTCAGAAATGATTTCCATTGATAAAGAATATTGCGATAGTATAATCGAATTACTAGAACAAAAGATATGCGAATTTTTAACTTCTCACCCATCCCTCCATGGAGAGCGACATGGCGTGGCTATAAGCGGACCTTTCCCATCAAATAATGGTCCACATACTAGCCAGGAAGAAGAGAGATCTAATAATCTCGATCCACCATTGGTAAAGCGTAGGGGCCCCCCAAGGAAGAACCGATTAAAAGGATCGCTTGAGAAAAATTCAAAGAAGAAAAGGGTATGATATTTATATTTGTTATTCATTCTATCGTATCACTACATATACTTATTATGTTGTCTTTTATGCAGGTTTCATCAAAGAAAAAAACCATGATTAATGGGGGTGCAGCAATAGGAAGTGATTTTCCAGAGGATTGGCCGTCGAAGATTTTATGTTTATGAATGAATGTTGGTGGTGCGAGTTGTGGAAGAAAACTACGTCATACATTTTTTTGTTTGGTTGTAACTTAGTGTATTTGCTCTTTAAGCAATGACATTTGAATATTTTGTTGTTTATAATTGAGCTTAAGTTTTGTTCTCTGTGGTTGATCTTTAAACAATGGCATTTGCATATTTTGCTTGTTTATAATTGAACTTATGAGTTGTTCTCTGTAATTAACTACTGCAATTCCCCTTGATGTTTGTATATTTCTAACAAATATTC
>BMAC01000118.1:796120-817303 GCA_014905375.1 Phtheirospermum japonicum
AAAATCTTTTTACAACCTTTTCCTGAATCAATTCCTAACCCATTCCTTGCGTGCAGCGTTTCTCGTAAATGAATAGCGATATTGGGTTAACTTGGAGACAACTGGGTTTGAAAACCTTGAGGTGAGGCATTTACAAAGCTCCTACTTTGTCGTTTTGACGGGTTGAGTATAAATATAGCGATTTTTTATTAAAATTGTGATAATAAGGTATTAGGTTGATTTTTATTTTGAAGTAAATTACATCGTCAAAACCTGCACCACAACCACACTTATATAAATCTAATGTGTGTATATATATTACTAGTTTAACACACGCATATAATGCTTGATTTGAAAAAAAGTAACATTTATTAAAAATATTAAAAAAAATAATATTGCAAGTTGTACACACAAATCGTAACATTATTTATTTTATTTATAGAAAAATTATTTTTTGAAATAAATAATATTCACACACAAATCAGAATATTTATTCTAATTATAGTAAGACTGATTTTTACAATAAAGAATTTTCAAGTATTCTTATCCGGGAGACACGAAATTAGTTGTAAGGTATAGCAAAATATCTTAAACTTTAAAGGAAACCCGTAAAAACTTGAGTTTGTAAATATGTAAACATACAACGCTCACGTGTTAAATGTGAATACGAGATATAAAAAACTAATATTTATAAGACATTGATAATTCTATTAAAAAAAGTCGCATATCTAGTATATGTAATATTATTTATTATTATTTCTTGTTTCCTTCTTTTCTCTCTCTCTCTCTCTCTTTTGAGTAAAACACTAATTTGTTCATATAGAATCATATATACTCTATGTATCAATGCATTATATTGATATTAGATAAGAAGGTTTAGAATATATTCAATGTTTATTCTTCAAGGCGTAATAATTTATTATCATTTTTTTTGTTCCTCTTTTTTTTTTTGGCGTATCAATAGTTTTTTTATTGTTATTTTCAATACATTATATTAGGATTATTACATGAATATATCAAAGATAAATATAAAAGTTATGTGTGATAATTACAGTATTTTATATTTAATGTAGAAATTCAAAGAATATTCCCAACCCATGTCTTGTATATGTCTAATATATTTATTAAGTATTGTAATTGTTAAATAATTTTATATTTTAATATTTATCTTAAATTCAATAATAATTTTATTTACATACTTAGATAAATTCAAAAGTTTTTACATTCTCAACCCGTGTCTAATCTCTATTTATATTTTAATATTTATTAAATCCATCTATAATTGTTAGTTACATACTTAGAAAATTTCAAAAGATATCATACTCTCAACATGTGTCGCATTGTGTCGTGTCTAATCAATATTTATTAATTATTGTTATATAATTTTATATTATATAGGTGATTGTTATTCTCAATGCATTTATTAGGATAAGATACCAAATTTAAGTTTATATTTTTATATTTATTACTCTTTGTAATAATTTTATATAACTCGTATTTTTCTTAAATAGAATATTTGAAATTATAAAAATAGAACTATTTCAACTTTTATTATAAATAAAAATTAGTTCAACTTATATAGAATTTTTTTAATTAAATATGACTTGTTTATATTTTTATATTAGGAGATTAAAAGTAAGATATTGAATTAGGTATATATAATAAAAGAAAAATATTGAATTAGGCAAGATATAATAATAGTAAAATGTTAAATTAGTTAAAATATAATAAAAAAAATTAAATTAGATAGATATTAGGCTCGTATGACACCGAAGCACCCGAATCTTTTACGAAGCTAACGAAGCGTGTGAGGCAGACACATATGATAAAAAGATTTTGCATTAATATATAGAGAATATTTTAACTAAATCACAATTAGCACAATTAGTAATACGATAAAAATAAATTAATAGAAAAATCGCCCAAACGAACCACAACTAGTAATTCGGTAAAAAAAAAAAAAGTTAATAAAAAATTCGTTCATACCGCACCCACCCACCCTTAGTTTATGATAATAACAAAAGTAAAACAACAAAATTTGAAATTCCAAAATTTGTAGATGGCAAAAAATCGAACCTATTTGGTTCCACTCATTGGGCACATTAGGTTGCTCCAATTGGACAGTATCAAAATGAATTTTTCTGTAGAATCAGATAGGGCTCCATTACGGAGCCTTATATAACACATGGCATTCATCCCACCGTGTATTTATAAAAAAAAAAAAGAAAAAAAAAGAAAAAAATAATTAAGGACTCATATAAATGCCATGTCATTTATAAGGTTTCATAATGGAGTCCATCTGGTTCTATAGAAAAACCGGTATCAAAATATACCAACTTCTACCAACTTTTTAGAAGGATGTTCGAAAAAATCCATTATTCGAGTCAAAGTACATTTCTACCCACGTTTCCGTTTGTGAACTTCAGGGCCGGCCCTCACTGTAGGCACAGAGGGCCGAGGGCCTGGGGCCCCAATCTTGAGGGGCCCAAATTCTCACACACACACACACACACATATATATATATATATGAAAAAAAAAATAATTAAAAAAATTAAAATGTGAAAATTTATTTTTCTTCATCTTTTTCCGTGAAAGTTGAAGTCCCAATTATTTATATTGCACTTTTATTTTTTGAAGTTTGATTATTCATGTTTTTTATTTCAATTTCAAATTATTTTTCATCTTAATTTTTTTAATTTTTTTTAATTATATTTTTAAATCATTCTAATCATCTATCGATGTTCATGAATAATAGAGATATTTTTAAATCTTTTTCGGTCGTTTCGATAATAATTACGATGTTCATGAATAATAGAGATAAGCAGTTAACACTAATAAAATTATATTACGTGATTCTTTCATTTAGACATATAAACAGTTAAATAATCTTATCAT
This sequence comes from Phtheirospermum japonicum, assembly GCA_014905375.1. NCBI lineage: Eukaryota > Viridiplantae > Streptophyta > Magnoliopsida > Lamiales > Orobanchaceae > Phtheirospermum > Phtheirospermum japonicum. Next base: position 798,996 of record BMAC01000118.1, read on the forward strand.
TTATCATTTGTTATATGTTCCGATCAATTCTTTCTAAAGAAATGTGATGAGTCATATTTTTGCGTGAAAAAAAAAACTAAAAAATTGATGTTTAAGTTCAAGATAATTTTCGGTATTATTTACGGAAGTCAAATTAATTTTTTTTTAAATTGAATTTAAATTGAGCCCCAATTATAATTTTTTTTATTGAATTTAAATTGAACCCCACCCGGAAGTCAGGGCCGGCCTTGTGAACTTTTACGCTTCTTCAAAATCGACAATTGGAGATGTACAAAAAGATGTTCTCATCAGAGAGTTGACGAGTAAACAAAGCATACAATTTTCTAGGTTTTTTTACGTTTCGATTTTTACCCTTCTTTGGAGTTTCTTCCAACCCTTGGTACAATTCTTGTTCGTCTTTTACATTAATACTTCCACAAACGCATTCATGCATAATAATAGTCAGTAAAATTGTTTCCCACAAGTACTGACTAAATGAAATAGGATTCAAAAGACAAATGATTTCAACCAATATGTTTATTTCACAAATCAAAATCCATTCATTATGTGGAGGTTTTGCACTCGATCAATCATCGTGTTGGACGAGGACGCGACGCAATGTACAACCGTGAAAAAGTCAACTCGGCCAGGATTTTGTAAGGTATGATCTGAAAATTGGTTGATGATCAAAAACAAGGATCTTTAATATATATATATGTTGGACAGGTTTCTTTTTTTCCTCTTGGTTCAGCTCTACTTCATTAATGTGTCCTTGCTTTCCTCTATTGATTTTCAACAAACAGACATTGATTAAATAAACTGCACTGTTAGCATTTATTAAATATTTGCCTATACACATCCATCAAACTCATCTTGTTAGTAAAAGACAAGCCCATCCGAGCCCAAGATCGGAGGTGGTATATCGGACTGCGTCGGAAATGATGGGCCGGGCTCCGGTGGTCTGGGGGGTATAACATCAGGCCCATGAGGTGGAGCAATCTCGGGTTCACCAGGTGGAGAAGGTATGGGCGGCCGAGGTGCTTCGGGTTTCGGTGGGACTGAGTCTGGTGGGCCTGGATTAGGCCCAGGCGAGAGCGTTGGTGGATCAGCAGGCTTCTCCGAAGGAATTGGATCCAAGTCCGGTGCATTGGGCCTCTGCGGCATCTCCGTGGGCACCGCAGGCTCGCGTACTGGCGGTGCCGGCGGGATCTCCGGCGGAGATTTCCCGGTCATGTAAAACGGGCTGCGTGGCAGGCACACTACCCGGGATGGACGAAAAGAAGGATTTGGGGTGCCATATTGGGCCATGGTTGGGTTTTTCTTGGGAATTATAGAGAACGGTAAAGGGTTCATTGAGGTTGATGCATACAGTAACATGCTTTTGTTGAAGAGATTTGATGATGAAGTTGGCATTATTTTTTGAAGAGATAAGATTGGGATTTGCTGTTAGCTAAAGTGAGGATAAATAAATATTTACATGAGTGTATTGCTACACGTTGCAGTAAATGGCCACGTGGACTCCATGCAGTATTTGTGTATTGTATCGTGTTTACACGTTGCAATAAAGGCCACGTGGACTCCATAAGCGTGGAGTTGAAGGATTCATGTCTTCACGATGTTTCACCAATACACAGTTATACTCCATTCATCCAAAACACTCGAGTAATTTCATACCTATATATTAAGAAAATTAGGTGTTATAATTGAAATATTAATTTATATATTCTTTTTAAATTTATTAATATTAATTAATAATTTGAAAATTAGTGTTTTCAATTAGTATATTTAGTATTTGAATAATTTTTGGAAGATTTTACGGCACCATGTCCCACACCACCTGCATTTACAACTATAGATTTTTTAATTTAAAAAACATAAAATTGATCTAATGATCCCTATTTCCCTAAATTTGTACTGTAATTATTAATTTTTTATTTATTATTAAAGAGATTAGTATTTAAAAATGAAAATTTCTCATATACTACCAAAACGTCAATCACATCTCCCATATAATCAACCAACTCTTTTTATTTTCATATAAGTCAAATATTTACAATTTAATCAAATTTTATTTTTAAACTATCAAAATTACCCTTACACCTTAAAAACCTAATTAATATATATACTTACACACTCTCTCTCTCTCTCTCTCTCAACTCAACCCTACATTTCATCTCTCCCTCCCCAAATATCCAACATCACAAAATTTATGTGGCCTGCGATGGTACCGACGACAGGGCGGACATGTCAGGGCTTGGACTTAGGTCCTTTGGGCCGATTAAGGATGATGTTTTGTTTCAGTGTTGTGTCATTTAGGTTTTGGGTTTTTAGGTTCAGTTCCATCTCGAATTCGAGGGTTGTTAGGTTCGTTCTTGGTTCTGAGTTGTTGTGGCTTGGCTGATTTTGTGCAATAATTCAAGCATTAATAGCATGGTGTGGTGGTTTCGGTGGTTGTTTATGGGTCCTCGGTTTATGGATTGACACTCATGTGAATCTTTTGTTCCTTGGTTGATGGTTTCATGGTTTGTTTGTAGCGACGACGGTAATGGATGGGTGTCATTGATGCGACCTTTTTTATTTTATTTCTTTGCCCTATCGTTTGCAAAGTAGTATGTAATTCTGCAAGTTTTGCCAAATAGCACTACAAAAAAAATGGCAAATGGTGACGGGCAAGAATCCGTCAGCATATGCTGACGGATTGCTGATGAATTACCTTTACTGACGGAAAATTCTGACGGGCAAAAAGCCCCCGTAGGATATGATGACGAATTGCTAACGGGGTTCTATGCTAACGGGTATAGACCGTCAGCAAATTGCTGACAGCCTATACCAGTCAGCAATATTTAAAAAACAAACAAAAAACAATGCTGACGGCTTATACTCGTCAGCAATTTGCTAACGGCCTATATCCGTCAGCAATATATAGTTATATTAATCATTTTATAAATAATATATATATAATTATTTATAGATATATATAATAAATATAAAAATATAATATATAATAACTTTCAATAAATAGTATTTAATAAATATCTTTTTACAATATACTGTTTAATAATAATATATAATTATTAAAGAAATATAAAAAATATAAAAATATAAATCTATAATAAATATTCTCTAATCAAAAATATAAAATTTTATAATTTTCTTTTACTTATATTTAATAATATTATATATTTATAATATATAAATAACAATAATAGTTAATATAATTTTATTATAATCTTTTACTATTACATAATTATATTATTATTTTAATTTATATATATAACATAAATTTCAATAAATATTATTTAATTAAAATATTTTAAAATAATATTATACATTTAATATAATTAATTATTTATAATATAAAATATATAATTATATTGATCATTTATAAAAATAAATTAATTATAGGAAAATGGCTGAGAGCAAGACCATATCTAGTGAAAGTTACTAGCCCAGCGGATCCATTGTTTATGCGGCAGTGAAATATAAGTCTATAAATATAATATAATTATTATATATTTATACATAACATTATATATTTATAATAATTATATCATTATTTATACATATAATATATATATATATATAATATTACTTTTATATATAATATATATATATATATATATATATAATATTTATAAATAATATATATATATAATTATTTATAAATAATTATATTATATATATATAATTAATAATATATATTTATAATTATTAATAATTCTTATATTTATAATATATTTTTATATATAATATTATTATATATTTATAATATCATTATTTATAAATATAATCTATATTTATAAATATAATATAATTAATTATAAATATAATTTATACTTAATTTACATATCTAGTATGTATTAAAGATATATAAATTCTCACATTTAATTGCCTTGACAAGACGGTAACATCGCTCCTCTATTTATAAGAGATTGCAGGTCGAACTCATGTCATATGTGGGATTTAAATTGACGAGTTGGGTTGAGGGTTGTGGGTCTAGCCAGGGGTTGGGCTGGCTGGGCCAGCCCAAATAAAATATTATCTTTTATAATATTTGTAAACGCTGACGGACCCAATCCATCAGCAAGCCCGTCAGCAAATGCTGACGGGTGTCGTATGGTGCCCAGGGTCTTTACTGGCGGTTATACCTGTCAGAAAACCAACAAATGCTGACGGGAAGGATAATCTCATAAGTATACACTTACTGACGCCAAAATTCTGACGGGTAGCACCGGTCAGCAAATCCGTCAGTAAACACGATACTGACGAGTTTGCTGGTAGTTCTGCACGTTGGCATTCAGTGATTGTTTTGTAGTGTGGTATGTAATTCCTATTTTTAAACTATGTTTCTTGTGCGGTAGTTACACTTCTTATGGGCTGAGTTACTTTGTCTTTTTGCAAAGTAAGTAGTAATTTTTCAAATTTTGCAAAGTAATGTGTAATTTCTTGTATTTTACGAAGCAGTATCAAATTTAAACAAGTACTTTGGATTTCAGTCAAGTAGTATGAAGAATATCGATAAAGAAGCGACATTATTTAATAAACGTGAATTATTATGGATTGATTTCAAAAATAATGAAAACCTACTACCAAATAGTAAGGAATAAGCATCAACCAAGATGAAAATGTTACGATTATTTATAAATTTGTATGGAGTTTGAATATGCATTGCGATATTAATTAGGTAGTATGGAATACCAATACTTTTGTAAGGAAACTGTATTGCTTTCAAGTAGAATGTAATTTGATTAAGTAGTATGAGATTTAAACTATCACCATATATTCTAGCCAAGTAGTATGTTATTTTCTGAATTTTACAAAATAGTATCAAATTTAAAATGGTACTCTAGAATATATGGTGATAGTTTTCTGAATTTTACAAAATAGTATCAAATTTAAAATGGTACTCTAGATTCCAGACACGTAGTAAGCAGAATATCGATAAATAAGCGACATTATTTAATAAGTGCGAAGTATTATTGATTGATTTTATGAATAATAAAAACCTACTACCAAATAGTATGGATTAAGCATCAACCAATATGAAAATGTGCCAATTGTTTATCAATCTTTTATGGAGTCTAGATATGCATCATGATATTAATTAAATAGTATGGAATACCAATACTTTTTGTGAGAAAACTGTATTACTTTATGTTCAAGTAGTATGAGATTTTAATAATCACAATATATTTCAAACAAGTAGTATGTAGTTTTCCGGATTTTACAAAGTAGTATCAAATTTAAACAAGTACTCTGGATTCCATTCAAGTAGTATGAAGAATATCGATAAATAAGCGACATTATTTAATAAGCGTGAAGTATTATGGATTATTTTTACGAATAATTAAAACCTACTACCAAAAGTATGGAATAAGCATCAACTAAGATGAAATGTCACGATTTTTTATCAAGTTGTATGGAGTTTAGATATACATTATGATATTAATTAGGTAGTATGGAATACCAATACTTTTTTGAGGAAAATTTATATTACTTTATGTTCAAGTAGTAGTAATTTGATTATGTAGTATGAAATTTAAACAATCACCATATATTCTACCCAAGTAATATGAAGAATGTTAGAAACATCAATGAATAAGCAACATTATTGAATACCCATGAAGTGGTATAGATGGATATTACGAACTATGAAAACTTGTTACCAAGTAGTATGGAATAAGCATCAACCAATATGGTAATGTTACTACTATTTATCAAGAACAATAGTCTAAAATAATACTACGTACTACCATCTAATAACAGTGATCTTCTATTTCACATAAAACACTTCCAATAAAAATAGTTGTCAAACTAGTAAACTAATAACTTCTTGTTTGAAAAATAAAACCAAAAAACTACAACATCTTGATTATAACATAGATGCCAAGAACACATTCTATCTTAATCACTACCATACTATCGTGACTAATTCTATCTTTGGTATAACACACCAGATTCATATTACAAATATACATAACGTCTTTGATATTATCATCTACCCTCCGACAGCCGAAAGAATCTATTCTATGTAACTATATACTCTAGGATAACATGTAGAACATCGTCTTCTTCATAACCTTTAGATGCTTAACGCCAATTTTATTCATGTAATTGTAAATCTCATTGACAATGCTATTCATGGCTTTTAACTAATTGTGGAAGAATTTGCAAGTTGATAAAACCTGGGGGTCGAATTTTCCATCTCCAAGGAAAAACACTTGATCTCCTATTAGAATAATTCCCAATTCTCCTTTTGGTGCTTCAACTCTTACATAAAGTTCTTGCTTGGACAATTCGAAGGTTGGAGGAGGTTTTTTACTAATAATTCGATATTGAGAATCATTCAATTCAGGGTCTCTTATTCTATTAAAGCGCCGGATTTCTAAATTCTCATAGGGCCCTCCTGGAATTCCTTACAGAGCCTGTTGGATAACTTTTATGGAATCTGTCATTTCACTGATTTGTACTAAATACCGAGCTAACTAATCCCCTTTTTTTTCCATTGAATCTCCCAGTCAAATTCGTCGTAAGTCAGATGCTTCTTCTATTCTTTTCCCCGTAGAACGAAATTGTCCACGAAAAATTCAAGTAGTGTGATATTAAGATTTTCATTTCTCTACAACTTGTAGTTTTTAAAGAAACAATTATTTTGGTAATACTTTTGGTAACAATAGATTTTAATGAATTGAAATATAATATAATTGGTCTTGGTTTCAATTTATTAGGCTTCTAGAGACACAACTTTGTTGTCAAAGAATTTACAGAAAATTGTACAATTTTCATTTTAGCTTTACATTGCCTTACAACATTGCATGCTGTTTGAAGCTCTATTTGTTTGGCAATTAAGTAGTAGAATACATTTTGTTTCAAGTGCATCTAGATCGAGAAAAGAAGAGAAAAAAGAGGAAGAAATTACTAGTAAGGATGAATAATTATAACTAAAAAAATGACATGATAAATTATAGCAAACTACTATTAAACAATACTACCCTAACACCATATTACTAGCCCAGTATAACAAACTGCCCAGTTGACAAACTACATTTCATGAAAATCGACAGACCTCGTAAAATTTACGAAAATAAAAACACCATTACATACTCACCGAGTATATATAAAGTGATCTCCACCAATGAGACGGTATGAAACAAACTCAAAGACTAACAACCCGTCTAAATCACAACCTACTTAGAAAATTGAAAAACACATTACTCACTAACAGTCACAAACTAAGTTTCACGCACAAACTGGCATATCAAACTACACACCCAAATTCTAAATTTATCACCTCAGAAAATGATGACTCTTCATACTTCCACAACCTTTGAATAATACTACTTAACACAATTATAAACTACCCTACACTTAAATAACAAACTACTCACGTCAACTTTAAACTAACAACCAAAACCATCGACATCAACAATAATCGACCACAGTTTTGAGGCAACATTATTGCCCCAAAATTACGTACCACGTAGTACAAATAGATAAGTTATAACAAACTAAATTGTCATAGGATCACTCACACGCGATAATACAATCTGCTTACTTATAAGAATTTCTAACAGATTTTCTCAGTTCATAAACTACACTTAATGACAATCGACAAACCTCGTAAAATTGACAAAAATAAAAATACCTTTACATACTCACCGGGTATTATAAACTGATCTCCACCAATGAAACAATATGCAAAAAACTCAAAGACTAACAAACCTTCTAAATCATAATCTGCTCAGAAAATAAATAAGCACACTACTCACTAACAATCACAAACTATTTTTTTCAGGAACTAATATATGATTAGATACCATTTCAAAACCACACCTAAATTAAAAACTTATTACCCCAAAAAATGATGACTATTCATAATCCCACAACCTTTGAAATAATAATAGTTAACACGATTACAATCTACACACATAACACAATTGACAAATGGCTTATCAAACTACACAACTAAATTCAAAACTTATCACCTCGGAAAATGAAGACTATTCATATTTCCGCAACCTTCGAAATAATACTATTTATACAATTATAAACTACCCTCCTCTAAAATTACAAAGTAGCTAATTCGAGAATTTACCCTAGAAAAAAAACTACTCGCAGACAAAAAGAAGAATAAAATGTAAATCCAATAGAGCTAAAATGCCTAGTTGTTATCAGGCCTTTTCTTGGCCCGCCTCAACATATTGCCTCAGTAATTTATAACCAATTGAATAAACTAATTCTCGAATAGAGATTTCTTTGTTGCACTTGTAATGCAATTGATTTCAAAAACCAATTGGAGGTTTGCGTATCAAGCTTATTTTGTGGGTAATATGGAGATTGTGCATAAGATCTTCGCCGATATCTCACGGGATTCATACGATTCTTTCTTGATTCAAAATTGATTTCTAGAATCAGTTTCAATATGGTATGGTGTCGTGCTTGATTTGGGGCAAATATTTGAATCCTTAGCCATATTTTTTAGGGGAAATCATTAGGTTTCCGCGTCTCCTTTTTCAATTGCAAACTGGGTTGATGATTCAGTTGAATATTTAGGATGGGGCCATGTTGGAAAAATAGCACGAAATTATCTGATTTTGGAATTATTATTGGGATTTTATACTTTTTGGTTAATGCATTTATGTGCAAGAGATAGACATGAAGGAAATAGAGATGTTAACGAGCCTGATATAAGGACACTGGTTGAACAAAGGTAGTATTGTTTACTCTTAGAGCAAATAGATCAGTACGGAAGTTCAAAATTCATAGGAGTATTGGGGATATAAACTAGATCTATAGGAGTAGATGATAATTTTCCCTTTTAAAAATATTAATTAAAAGTATGTGTAAAAATAAAAAATGAATAATGAATAATATATTAATTATATATGTTAATTATTAAGGCCCAAAAATATGACTAACTATCAATTCGGGGCCTGAAAGATGTATCGATTAATAGCTCCTAACAGTTTGAAATTTCAGGCCCGAAATCATACTTTTATTTCATGCCCAGATTGATATGATTTTTATTTCAAGTAATATTTCAGGTTGTAGGTTGTAGACCTGAAAAAGTACTCCATAAAATATTTTATCTACATTTTCATTCATTATATATAGTAACTTTTTATATTTATATGTTACAAATTAAATGGGTATTTTAATTATATGGTATGTGAGGTATTAATTGATATTTTAAATAGACGTTTTATCATATTTTTTATTCACTATATTTATATTATAATTCATATTGATAGTTAATAATTTTTATTTGTACTAATAATTTTTAATAATTCATATTGAAAATTACAAATCTGAGTTTTGAGTCTAGAGATGAATAGAGAAAGAAGAGAAGAAAAAAAATGTCTTCAATCCATTATTGTTTAATTCCGTGGTTCGACGTACTGAATCGTAACTCGTTTTCAATTTGATTTTTATTAGTAGTGTACACGTTTCTAAACATTTGAGTTATACAAATTAAAAAATCATAAAGAAATTTCAGAAATTTGTAAAGTTAAACTTAAATTCTTTGAAATCGATGATATTATATATATATATATATATATATATATATATATAGGGGACGTCTACGGTGCCGTGAAGGTACCATTYCTCACTTAATCAGAAYCATTAAATTCAAAGTTGATTATGGATAATGGTATGATCAAGGGATGTAAATGCAGGGGGGTTGGGAGGTATGGTGCCTTCACGGCACCGTAGTCATATATATATATATATATATATGGTCTTTCACTAATAACAAAGAAAATATCTGTTCTAAACAAGTACACGTTTCTAAACATTTGAGTTATACAAATTAAAAAATCATAACGAATTTCAGAAATTTGTAAAGTTAAACTTAAATTCTTTGAAATCGATTTTTTTAAAATATTTTTTCACTAATAACAAAAAGATATCTGCTTTAAATAAGTTTGATTGTCCAGAAAAAGTGCATTTTATCATTGGGCTGAATCCAATTCACCTTTGAAATCGATTTTAATTTGATTTTTACTATGATTTTGAAAAGTTAATTATAATCTCAACCGCGTAATATAACGTAACATAATAGGAGAGTGAAAACGAGTTCTCATAGATTTAAAAATCTACGATGATTATATTTAAGAAGTTTCATTTTACTCTTTAATACAAACTGGGGAAAGTGAATTTATTATCTTGGGCGCATATGGCCGTGCAAGTGACATTTTCAAAACTAGGGTAAAAAAAATAAAATTATTTGTCAATAAAGCAAAAAAAAAAAAGAAGAGGAAGTAAATAAATATAATTTACTCTAATAGAAACAAATTTCAGAGTACACTGGCAAAATAAAGCCCCACTACCTTTCCCCTTCAACTCATTATTTGATGCTTGACAAAATCAGAAAGGCGCTCCCCAATCAGAAAAATGTTTTTTCCCCTAAAAAAACAAACTCCTTTTTGGCATCCTTTTACAAATTTTAAGCAAAACCCACGTAAATCCAAATTGTAAAACCCATTTTTATTTTCCCTTCCAATTATCTTATAATTTCCAACTCAATTGAGTTGTTGTTCAACTGATTACTTAACAAGTTATATTCACAAGTTCTGAAGGGCTGTTTTGTCCCCCTTCTCATTTTAGTTATTGGGTTTGGTAAAATAAAAAATACAAATACAAATTTCAAGTATATGAGCAGAATGCAAACAGAGAGTTCAGGTGAAGTTCGATCGGCAGTGGGGGCAACAGATACAAGAGGCAAACACATGATTTCTGCTGAATTGAAGAGACTCGAACAGGATATTCGATTCTTGGAGGTTTGTTTGTTTCTTTTGTCGTTTTGACTTCAATCATTTTAACTGCTTGTTCAATATTTTTAAGTTTTTGTTGTTTCAATTACCTGGGAAGTGAATTTCAATGCCCTTTTCCGTTTAGGGGTAAAGAAAGGTGAAATCTTGGTGTGTAATTGTGTACCATGTCTTTATAGTGCAATTTTTTCCCATTTAGGGTGCAAATTGCATTGTAGAAATTGAGCCTTTTTTTAAAAATATAATTCTTGGCAATTTAGGAGAACTGTATTTGTTCGAATCTTAGCACTTAATTACACAACAAATGGTGAAATTGCAGCAAAAAATTGTCTGGGAAATGAGATTTGTGCCTCGAAATTCGTTTGCAATTTATATAGAATATTAAAGTAATCAAACCGACCTCACGAGGTGTAAGACTTCGTATATTGGATAATTAGAGTCAATTATCAATTACTTCTCTAAATGTGTTTACTACTCTTTAATTTTTATTTTTCCCGGTTTGCGATCTTCGTTTATTTAGTTGCAAATGGATGCCCTGTCCAAGGCTGCATATTACATTTGAAGATCAAAAGATGGATGTCAATGTTTAATTAGTGATAAAGTACCTCTACTATTGGCTTTTAGTAGTTTGGAGTATGTTTCTTTGTTGAATACGTTTTAGAGATTTTTGAGTTTTTTATGTTTTCCTTTTGTTTCGCTTATCACTGCCATAATGTGATGGCACATCCTCGGCACATTTTTAGTTAAAAAATGCAAAAAAAAAAAAGATAAAAAGATAAAAGAAATTGAATTATTGGTTCGATAAGCCCGGAATTTTGATTTAGAATTTGATATGTAGCTGTATCATTTAACTATGAAACAATATTAACTACATCAGTGGCAATTTTTGCTTTTTTTGATACTTTCGTAATAGCTGATATATCTCTTATTAGTGTTCGTTTTTTAGAAAGTAATCCCCGAAGTGGATAGCTTGCTGGATCTCAAGTCATTTCTCAATAAATGCACATTTAAAAAAAATAAATTCATCCAAGTGCCCCATTTATATTGCTCATATGTACACAGCCGGTGAGTTGCTCATTTAGATTTTTACCTGGCAACAGCAAGATATTTTTCTGAAACATCTTAAATTTTGGATCAAGTTCGAAGTTTTTCTTTTCTTTTCTTTTTGCAATAGTCGTAATAAATAAACAAATTATGGCCGATTGAAATATTTTAGATTGTTTCTTCGTTGTCCTATGTAACAATTTGTTAAAATTAAGTTTTACTGATGTTAATCGTTGTACAGGAAGAACTGGAAGAACTCGAGAAAACAGATAAAGCATCTGTTGCCTGCAAGGAGTAAGTGTGCGACAATAATTTTAAATTACACTCTAATACTCAATTTATGTGTGTTGTCGACCCTCTAATACAAATATTTATTTATTTTTTAAATTAGGATGCTGATTAATATTGAAACGAGACCAGATCCGCTGCTCCCAGTGTAAAGAGTTTTTTTTTTCTTTGGGTTATTTGCAAAAATACCCTTGAGGTTTAGTCAAATTACAAAAAGACCCAGTTATCTTTCTAAATTACAAATGCCCCCCATGAATTTTGTTTCTATTTTCCCCCCCCCTGCAAATTGCACCCTTAATAGGGGGTGTTTGTAGTATCATGAGGGTATTTGTGATTTTTAAAGTTTTTTTTTTTTGGTAATTAGGCCAAACACACAGGGTAGGTTTTGTAATTGTTTCATTTTCATTTTGTACTTAATAATATGTTTGTTTGTGCTTTTGCAGAACCAATGGTCCAATAAATCCAATGTGGGACAGATGGTTTGAAGGACCACAAGAGTCTTCAGGATGCAGATGTTGGATACTATGATTCGTTGCAGATGCCTTTTCAAGTTTTTTTTTTTAATTAATTTTTTTTTCAATTAAGGTCTCTTACAACAGACAACAACAATAGACAAAGGTGTTCCGATGAATGCTAAGTGCTCATTTTGCAGAAAACAACCATGCAGCTAATTCATCGGACTTTGGATGGGGGTGGTACGTGGTAATCAAATTATAGACGTCAAAAGATTTTTTATTTTTATTTTAATTATTATTGCTTGAATGATAGTCTATAATTATATGTAACATTGTTCTTTCATGTGTACTGTTATTTCGTTTAGTTTGTACGGTTTGATCAATGTTTCCATTTTCATGGTCAAATTGTAAAAGCAAGGGGTAAATTTAGACGTGTTCAAACGGTTCGAACCGCCGGTTTGGTTTGGCCAAAAACCTCAAACCGCAACCGAACCGTGAAACCGGCCGGTTGGTGGCGGTTTGTGAACCGCCGGTTCACGGTTCGGTTGGCCGGTTTTGACGGTTTGAACTGATTTGTGTTTTTTTTTTTTTTTTTTTAACTTTTAAAATTCAAATATTTTGGCTTTTTCCCTATGTTTATTTTTAATTTTATTTAGAAAAATACGTGAGGTTAAGTGATAAAATATTAATACCACTTTGAATTAATTCAAAAAAAAAAAAAAACCTTGAATTATTTTAAATATTGTAGTTAAAATAAGAAAATTTTAATTAGAATATTTAAATTTTTTGAAGTTAATATATATATATATATATATATATGTATGTATGTATGTATATATGTATGTATATATGAGGTTAAGTGAGTAAATAGAACTAATCATTTGAGATTTTGAATTAATTAAAAAGATACTGAATCATCTAAAATATTTGAATTTGAAATAAAAAATTTATATTAGAATATTTGAAATCTTGAATTTAAGTGAGAAAATAGAAATACTATTTTTAATAAATTCAAAAAGAATTAACAATTTTCAAATATTCAATTTTAAAATTTGAAATTGTTACTTTAAACAATTGAAATAACGTATATATAAAATTGTAACGCCCTAACCATTAAAATCAAAGTACAGATAATTTTCTCGTATTACTTTAGAGAGGGTGAAAGATATAAGTTATCACAATTTTATTAAATTGTAAAAATGATTAATATCTCCATCGCGATCATGTGGCTATTACTTATAAGATAAAATATTTTTCTTATTGACAACAATTTCAAAATATCGAATGAGTTTGGTGTTAAAAAATGACTTGAAAAATGAATATTTATAAATGTATAAAAAATATTAAAAAAAACACAAACCGGCGGTTTGAACCACCGGTTCACGGTTTGAGAATTGCACAAACCGTAACCGAACCGCCTTATTGGCGGTTACGGTTACGGTTACGGTTCGAACCGTGGTCAACGGTTAACCGAACCGTTGACCGCCGATTCGAACCGGCGGTTTGGCCGGTTCGTAAACCGCTGGACACCTCTAGGTAAATTGAATTGGTGAATGCTTCTTGCCTTCTATTTTTAACATTTCCTTTTTAGTTGATAATAACAATAAAAACTTATTTAAGAAAAAAAAATTGAATGAAAAATAAAAATACAATGATTACAATAAATAGGATATTTTTTAAAGGAAAAATTCTATTTTTGCAACTCAATTTTGGTCGTTTCTAAACTTTGCAACTTAAACTTATTTCCCGTGAAATTTAACAATCTAAAGTATGGGGGTTTATACTTTGGAACTAACCCAGTTTGTTAATTACTAAATGTGAAAATAATTGAATAATAATTCAAAGTTAGAATTATATACAGGTTAATAATATGTTCGCGTATTGCATGTTTTCGGGAACTTTTACCATGAGATTAATTTAGGATTTTCAAATTAAGAGATTTATGGTTGTAAATGTAGGGGGTGGGGGGCATGGTGTCCTTAACGGCACTGTAGAATTTTTCTGTGTTTTCTTCTTGTTATTTTTGATCCATTTTTGAAGAAAATTACATCAAATTAATTAGCTTTTTGCAATCTTCAAATTGTCCCATATTATTTATAAGAATAAAAAAAATTGGATATATATTCACTCGAAATTTGATTATGTAATGAGAGCTTTAAAAATTATGCATTTTGTATCTCGTGCGGAGAAATCAATGAGATCGTGCATATGAGTTTTGTACGTGCAAAAAAAAAAAAACCCACAAAAAACGCATAAGCATGCAAACTAAATAGCTAATGGCAAATAAAGTGGTGCTTGATAACTACCACACTATTAAAGTGGTGCTTGATAACTACCACACTATGCGTTTGATTGCCCAATTTTTGGTATTGAGTCATACCCCCCACAAACATGGATTATCAAACCCATTAACCTCCACAATCAAACCCATTCCCATTCCCATGAAACTCACCGAGCATCCCTGAGTGAGTTTGCATGACCCGGGCGCAAGGGTCGTTCTTATCAAAGCCTACATACGTCTAGGAATGTATGCTTTTAATTTTAATTTTATATAAGGGTATTTAGGTCAAATTTACTTGTGTTCCAAAAGCTACATGGAAGAATTTTTTATTGGGTCTCACATTTTCTTCTTTCTTTTCTACTCACTTTTTTTGCTCACATATACAAAAATATTAAAGAAGCCATTACTAAGAAATTGGCCGTTGGAAAAGAAAACGAGCAACTGCCCGTACGTTCAAGACACCATCTAATAATAATAAAAAAAAAAGAAAAAGAAAAAAAGAAAGCAGTCACAACTTCTTAGTCACTTGTTGGTCACTGAAAGTGAAAATAATAGAAACAATTAAATGATGAATAAATGAAATAAAACAAATTAACTTGAGCTCTAAATAGAAGAAAGTGGTGTGGGCCAAGCCGGATGTTGAAGAATAAAGGATTCAAGACCCGCATCGTCTATAGGCACTCGAATCTCGCCAAGCTCGTAGCACATACCTTCCGAAACCCTATACTCCAAAACAGTCATGCCACATATCATGAAAATCACGTCACAATCGTTCGGGTGAAAGGCAACACAAACCACGTTGTTCTTGTCACCATTCGGCACATTCAAGCCTCTCACCTCGTGAACCAACCCCCACGGATTAATATTATTGTCCCCGCGACTCAACTCCCAAACTTTCACACCAAAGCATTTCCGATTTTCTCCACCACTCCTCCTGAAAACGTGCAATAGCCTTAGCTCACCCCTTACCACCCCCAAATGTACTTTGCCATTAGACACGTAGTAATGAATGACACCATCCGGCATGCCAATGGCATCACGCCTATCATTCAACAAATCTAAATCAAGATTCCTATCAAGATATTTATAACCATCCATCCAATATAGAATTCCGTTGCATGCAACAACCTTAACCTCAAAGTTATAGTCTCTAGTCTCACGCAGAGGAATCTAAATCAAAAAACTGCCACTTTAGTTTGATAATCGTTGTCAAAATTATACCTTGCAAAGTGGATCACTACCACCTTGTAAGCATTATTGGGTTCGGTTAATAAGGCAAACCCAATCCTGGTTCCACAAGGGTCACTTGGGGTGAGAAACCACTTTTTAGTTACCGGGTTACAAATGTAGGATTTCGGGCTTGGTTCTGTTCCACGATTACAACGTGAGTCGGGCGACACTAGCAACAGGTCATTGCTGGATGCCCTTATGGTCATGAGTGAAGGCAAAAAGTCAAAGTAGTTGGACTTTGACTTTCCATGGAGAAGCAAAGAGTCCTTGGAGAAAAGCGTGCAAACCACTTGATAATACTCGAGGTATTCGACGTGATAGTAATAAACCCGGCGAAACAGGATTGTGTAGGATTGGTCCTGATTACAATGGAGGCGGATGAACCTCGGGATAAATTGGGGTTGGGAGATCAATTGACGCCAATGCCGACAAACTGAGCTGAACTGAATAACGGATCGACAATTTGGGAGTCTAAGAAATATCTCCAACAATATGTCTTCATTGGCACTTGAAAAAAAATCGGATGCTACAAATTATTAGTACAAATGATCAATCAAAGACTTATTGAACTTGCCAACAACAAATTGATCCATTAAGACCATCAGTATTTGCAGGCTGGAGTGGCTGGATCGGGCCTGCCCATTTTTTTTGTTGGAATAATTACAATAATCCGAGCACAAAACTGGAAAAAGAAATAGAAAAACAGAAAACAAATAATGTCGAGTCGAGTAAGCACTCTGTCCGCAAGACGAAATAGCCCCGGTAGTGCCCTTCGGTTTTGGCTATTCGTCTCCAAAGATAAAACAACTTCGTCCCGTGATATCACAGCACCGTGAATATCAGGGTTCCGGCGAACTGAAAGAAAATGAATTGAGCCTTGAAAATGAGATGCAGAATATGAGTATGTTTGCTGTTCCAAATGTTCAGGTGTTTATGCGTATGGAAAGTAGTTGGGAAAGCAGGAGTCTCACCCTTATATAGGGGTTCAGATTAGGGTTACAGCTGCCAATTAAGACGTCCTTAATGGCGTTCAAATAGTCAGTTATATCAAACATGAACCTGGACGAGTTCAGCGTGCAAATACGTTTGTTGTTTGAAATTCAAAAGTTGAAAATGCCTGACTGGTCAAGAGCCAGCCGTTACGTAACGGTCAGGTGCGTGAAGGTTCAAAAAATGAAACCAGGGTTGAGCCAGAACCCGAACCCCACACGGACCAACTCAATCGGACCACCCAATAAGGACCAATTGCCCAAGGCCCAAGGCCCAGGCCCAGGCCCAGAGCCCAGGACCGAGGTCCGGGTCCGGGACCGGGCTCGGGCTCGGATCCGCTCGGCTCCGAAGGCGGACTGGCGAACCCAAGTCCAAGAGCCCGCGTGAACTTCGTTTACACAAAGCCCACAACACTCTCTGGCCTACTTGATGTACATTAAAGAAATGTAATCATTTTTAAACTCTCTTCCACATTGACTAACATTCAATGTGGGATAACCGATAAATCATTAAAGCAAACCGTTCAACTTTCAAGCATCATTTCTCACTCACCAATAAATGGATTTGAGAAATTCAAAATACTACGATTATCTACACGACACGTAGAATAATCCTATACAATTCATTAACATGAATTGTCGCTGTACCATTTAATTAGAATTAATCCAATTTACAACAATCCCCCACATGAGTGAGAAACTCCAAAAACAAAATGCATGAATGCAAATACATAGCTCAGTCCTTAAGAGACAATAGAGAATAGGGATATGTGGCTTTTGGCCTTGAACCCTTCTTAGTTAATACTACCGAGCATACCGGCGGATTAGTGAACATAATTCTTGAACTATTCCCCTTTGTGTATACTAGACAATAGTACCAACCCACTAAGGTCTCAAAATTCTTCCGTTCTCACGTTTTGTGTTCGTTTCTGGCCATGGACAACTTCTTTGGATTCATAAGTTTCAGTAGAAGCGGCCCTCACTTCTCGCTTACATAGGTGATTCTTCAAATCAGCATTCTGTCATACTCAAGTCAAAGACCTGCACAAGAATCATTAAAAATCAGAGATTTAACCTCACCACGTGACAGATTATAAACTCTACTTTTGCTGTTAAGGAATAGGCTCGTAGAGTTTAATTTACCCAGACTTTTGTAGTTTAGTTTTCCCTTTGAACCAAGTTTGTGGGATCTCCACTCATCATGGTTGGGTTTCCACTACAATCATCCTTAAGATGTGGATTTCACTCCCATTCCTTCTAGCAACTTGTA
>BMAC01000118.1:820661-832341 GCA_014905375.1 Phtheirospermum japonicum
CATTAACATGAATTATCGCTGTACCATTTAATTAGAATTAATCCAATTTACAACATTTTTTTAATAAAATATATAGATTAGAGGAAACACATTGGTTTAAGAATTAAAATTAAATTTGATTAATTATGGTAAATGATGTATTTACTAACAACGACTTTATTGTTCATAATAAATCTTCAGCTTATATTATCAGTTTTGTTTCGAAAATGATTGCTTTAGTTTTGGAAATTGTTATATTTTTTGGAACTTTTGCAAATACAAGAATAAATTGACAAGAAAAACAAAACAAGTGACAAAATCAAGTGAAATCAAAGAAGAATATATATATATAATACTATATATATATAATATATATATATATATTATATATAAATTAATTTATACCGGTCATGCCTTTTTTTTGTATTGTTTTTTTTAAATATAAAAATGAAAATTTATTAAAAAATAAATTAAAAAAATTGTCTAACCCGCGTGCCTTATGTCACGGGCCACGAATTTAGATTTTTCCGGCCCACGTAAAAATAGGTCAGGCTCGCCCCGTCCCATTTTAGGGCTACCCACATTGATTCGGGCTAGCCCATTTGACAATGCTGGTATGAACGCTACTAGACAACGCTAAGATTTTTCGGCCATTTCTCATCATTCAAGTCAGTTAGATCCCGAAAATGGTTTACCGTATCCAAGAAACAAATTTTTAACCTTACTAAAAATGATTTCTTAGACCCAAAAATGACTTCTAATGTCTTTCTAACAATGATTTTTTGGAAACCAGACTCGATTTATTAGATCCTATTAAACCATTTTTTAGGATCCTCTATGAAGCTAATTTTTTAAACATACTATAAAAACCAATTTTGAGTATATCTAACTGATAAGTCCAAAAAGTTGAACCACCAAATAAAGGGGCACTAACCTCAAAAGAGATCAGCGACCTGACATTGCTTCCAGGTACGTCGCAGCGAACTTCAAAGCCTTCAATTATCCTCCAAGCGACCTCGCCAATCCTGCAAAACAACGCCTCGAACGGGCCGAATTTCGAGTCCGTTAAGGCCCTCCGACGCTTAAGTTAATAAGCGAAAAACACTCAACACTTCTCTTCTCAACAATAATGCAATATAATGATATCGACTTGGAAAAATAATGAGAGGCACACGCCCCTTTATATAATGATAGGGAGATCTCCCTCAATCTAGGGTTACCTTCTATAACCATGATTCTATTCATAATACAACTCTATAACTGACTTTCAATTAGGACTCTCTTCGCATGTTAAGTTCACATACATAACAAATCTCTCAATAAATTATCAAGACAAAAACCTGGGCGTACAGCTCACTAGGCCCATAAAAACCCACACATATCAAACCTTCAAACAGGCTCAAGTACTCAGCCCAAACCACAAGAGATCATGACCCTATATGGGAACTCATCCCCATACTACAGGTCGCTACTCCTAACAAATCAACCCGCTTCCAAAGAACGATATCCAGCTCGCTCACCCCCAGAGGCACACCCTCTCCAGGAAATGAGGTCGCTTTCCACAAGTACCCATATACATCACATAATATTATGTATGAACATTTTGGTACACATCACTAACATAATTATTTTCCCCTTCTAGATGGGGACGGAAAAGCTTTTGGGTTGGAAATGCGTATACAAATAGACGATATGATATTATTCAAACGTTATTTGTTATTTTTTATTTTTTCTCAAATACTTTTGGAATATTGCTGCTTCATTTTACACGCATTTACTATTTTACTCTTAGGTTACTGGGCAATTTGTTAGGTTTAGTTAGAATAATGCATGATTAGTTAGTTCATTAACTAATCGTGCCTGATGTCTATTTCGTATTCGATGTGACAAATCATCGACAGCTCACTTATAACTTGCTTACAACTATATATAGCCGGTGTACTTCTTTTGCGGTTGATATGAGAACATACACATATTTGATCTTTTGCAGACCTTGAATTAGGGTTATGTTACCGTTCTGCGTGTTATCAAAGCTTAGATTAAATCATAATGCAGTGAAATCGAGAATGGCCAGTTCTCACCGCCGGCAATGTAAGCAAAGGCGCCGCCGAATCTGGATCTTCTGTTACGACCTCAAATAGCGACCCATTTAGTTCCGATAATCCAATAATAATCCTGAATTCGCACCCGCTCACCAGTCCGAATTACTTAGACCGGAAGAAATCAATGATGATTGCTTAGGGTGCGAAGTCTAAACTCGACTTTATCAATGGTAATGATCACTGAACCTGCTGAAAATGATGATAATTACGAAAATTAGAGGGAAACGGATTATATGATATTTTATGTATTCTGACCGCTAATTCGAATGATATAGTAGAGAGTCTTGTTTATGCGAATAATGCCAAGTAGTTGTGGGATAACATATATAGATAGATGATATGGTTAGTGTAACCTTCTATATAAGCTGCATAGAGAATTTTCAAGCTTAACTCAGAGAAAATGACTCTATCCACCCAATTTGTTAATGTTGTTCACACTTTATCCTATGTATCATCTATAGGTTGATCCGGATGAAATGTGTCACCATCTGATAGTTCTGAAAGCTGATGTGTCGACTTATGGTGCTTCGGGTTAAAATTCTCCCTATTTGGGATTTTTGGCCTAGGTATAAATAAGGATTTTTTTTTATCATTTGTTCTCCTTGTTAGAATTTTAGGGTTAGAAGCCGCTGCCACTCTCTCTTTCTCTCTCCGCCCGCTGCCCTCTCCCTTGCCTCTCTTTGTTGTGTTTGTAAAACAAGAATCATTCGCCTATCTTACAATACTCATACGACTGTTCTAACATAATTCACTCGCGAAGGGATCAAAATTCATTTGAACAGTTCTCCATATCTCGCTTTCCATTTCTCCTTCCTCGCAATATTTAAACAAAACTCAATTATTATTTAATATTTTCATATTTGCGAAATGAAAAAGGGATCGAAAATGGAATCGACACTTAACGAAGCAGCGGTTTATGGGAAGGTTTGTACAAATCTACAATCGAGAGCACCATCAATTAGTTTGAAAGTGCAGATCGATAACAGCGAGCGACATGAAGGTCTACAATTAACATGAAGATCTTATAGGTTTGTTTACTTTTGATCTGCGATTTTCTTTTCGGATCTGCGATCTTATAGTTTTTTTTGGTATTATATACTCGGATGTGTGATTCAATTGTCTGTAATGAAGTATTTTTTGAAGCACGGATAGAAAACCGAATATTGGTGTTTTTATGATTCTTCTGATGGAATCATGTACTTGATTTTTGCGTGGTATTATCACAAGTTTTGGGTAATTGTGAATCGAAAAACAGATTGAAGAATTTTTGTTAATTCCAGTTTGTTCATGTTCAAAGTTATCTGTTTCCAGATTATTATTTTTCTTAGTTTTGAGATTTGAATAAATTCCATTTGTTCATCATTCTCCTATCTGCTTTAAGTCTGTTGTTTTTCATCACAATAAGAATTGTTGTTATACTGTCGCTATTTACTTTACGGGCTTGAATATCCAATTGCATTGCATTTTGTTATTGGCTTAATGGACTGCGTACAGATTCTGCAATACAAGATAGAATAGATAAAGATCCAAAACCTTTTATGCATAATCCACAATTCACTTATGTAAGATTTCAATTTTCTCATTCTTTGCAATTTAATTTTTCTGTTCTCAATGAAATAGAACGCAGATTGTTTACTGACTTGCGTTTGTTCGCGTTTGTTTGCTCTACATTCTATTCTCAGCGTGGTATTCATTCATATTGTTTTTTCTCAGCCAATTATACTTTTATATTTTACAGATTACCTAATTTTTGAGTAAAAAGAATTTTACTGCTTTGCAATTATAGTGATAGTCGTAGATAAGAAAATCAACAACTATTAATTAGGAATTATTTCCTAATTTGAATTTGTGATTTTTTTTTAGATCCCATATATCTTTGATGATAGTAATATATTTTGTTTCTAATTTGTTTTTATTTTGTTGAATTCACGGTTGTGATGGGATAAATTGTATTTTGTTTTCTTTTCGTATTAATTAGTAATTTATTTTTGATTTCATTTTGTGTTTGTGTTTTTTCGATCTGAATTGTACGCTGTTTGGATATATTTATTTTCATAAGTTGTTTTTGATCTGAATTATAAGCTGTTTGGATATGTTTGTTTTCTGGATGAACGCCTTTCGATCTGCTTTTGCAGATCTCATGGGTTTGTAGATCTTATTCCGTCTTATTTGCAGATTTATAGGTTTGTTTTCTTTCTTATTAATTAGGAATTTTTTTCTAATTTGAATTTGTAGTTTATTTTTTTGCAGATCTTATATATCTTTAATGATAGTACATATATCTTGCTTCGGTCGATGGATCACTGGACCCATGTTTGAGAGGTTGTGATGATATTTCTTTGTAATTTGTGTTGAAAATTTGACCTGTAAATTCGATTTCGAGGTTGTAATGATACTATTTGTTGTTTGTTTCGTTCTGAGCTAATTAATGGACCGGGCACTTGGAAAACCGATCCGTATCTTAGCAGGGCAGCCCAGACGACACGTGACGTATCACGTGCAACCAGTGATTTTACAGTCGGTTTCGTTTGCCTGATATTATTAACATGATATTATTAACAGATCTATTAATAAACCTGGGCCTTTGTGTTTAGAAATTAGGTGTCGGTTTCGTTTGCCTGATAAGTGTTTAGAAATTAGGTAGAGATTGACTATTTTGATATTTTTCTCTTTTGCATTTACTTTTTAAATATCTATTGTGTAATTTTTTTATTATTGCTTTAATTTTTATTTTGAGTTGATTGTTGTATTCCATTCATAAGAAGAAGAAAAAAAATCATTGTGATTATGTTAAAATACTTAGAAGCCTCTCTATATAAATCTAGATTTCACTCCGCTTCAACTATCCTACTTACGAAATTATCAGACTTCTTTTAAAAAAATTATTCTAATAATAAATCCTAACATAAATTACTATGGAAACATCTATTTTCCTTTAAAAAAAAATTATTCTAACAATAAATCCTAACATAAATTACTATGGAAACATCTATTTTTCTTTTTAAAAAATTATTCTAACAATAAATCCTAACATAATGTGTGTGTGTTTGAGTCCGTAATTTAATAAAGTATTTTCAAAATCTCCACACCAAATATAATTTTTTTTCCATTTATTTTTTATGCAATTATTATTAGATAATTATTAAAATACTTCGAACCAACCAAACATTTATTTTTTTATAAATATATTATTAAAACTAATATACCTATCGACAATTACTATGAAAATGTCTATTTTTCTTTTAAAAAAACTTATTCTAACAATAAATCCTAACATAATATGTGTGTTTGAGTCTGTAATTTAATTAAGCATTTTCAAGATTTTCACACCAAATTTAATTTGTTTTTCCTTATATATTTTATGTAATTATTATTAGATAATCATTTAAACACTTTGAACCTAATGTGTGTGTGACATGATGTATTTTTTCATTTTTTTTTATATATTAATGAACAAATATATTTCATATACATGTATTCATTTATATATAATGGAATATATTAAACATGTATTAATTCATATACATATAAATATTTATATATGATAGTATCCATATACATATAAACGTTTATTTTCAAACATGGAATTTATGAAAAAATTAAGAAATAAATTAAAAATTAAACAACACTCATATAAACATGGAATATATACAAAATATGTATATGTTTATTCATGTATACGTTCATCTTCAAACATGGAATATATACGAAACTGCTACCCTCATAAATATTATAGTATCCATATATATATATATATATATATATATATATATATATATATATATATATATATATATATATATATATATATGTATGTATATTTATAATATTTTGTCTATATTATCTATATCTCTATTTGTTTGAAAAAAAAGTCATTTTCATTTCAATAAACATGTTGGGTTGGTGTATAGATACGAAGATATTTTAACAAATTCTGTCTAATTGAGCCATTTGGACTTATTGAGAATTAAGAGACACAGATGGTTCAAGATTATTTATTTCAATATAAAATATAAATAAAATAGTAAATGTGGTATACAATGAGTTTTTCTCAAAATTTAAAGTGAATAATAATTCAACTTTTGAACTCGATAAATTATTTCTCGGCATCTACATATTAATAATATCGTGTATAAAGTAGGTTTTAAAAATTTAAAGTAAACATTATTTTTTTCACTTTGTATTTAATGTCCACTTTTTGAATATTTTTAAAATAAATATTATAATTTTATGATTTTCTTATCTATGCCCGCGTAATCGCGGTTTTTTTCTCAACCAATTATATAAAATAATGTTAGATTTAATAATATATTTACTAAAATAGTGGCAAACAATACGTGTGTTGAATTGAAATCATCACTTGCATATCGGTTTGAGCATGAACAAGTGTTATGTTCTGGATTTTATTCCAGTGGCTACATATAATATTATGTTTGGGAAATCTTGATGAACAGGTCATTTGAAATGTTATTGTCAAAAATGTATTTTCTCTATTAATATATATTATTTTGTCCTTCCCAATTAAAAGATTCTACGCAACTCATTCAATCATATTTTGTCCTTCCTAATTATTCCACTGTACCGAAGTTGATGGTCAAACATTAATTGATATACCTGACGATATACTTCTTCGCACCTCAGGTGATCACGTTCCAGCTATTGTCGATAACACTCATCCTTCTATTTTTGAAAACTTTGGCAATCACTCATTCTTCATAAAAAAAAGCTATTCTTGCACCAACTAATAGCATTGTTGAAACAGTTAATGAGTACGTGATGTCTATTCTTCCAGGGATGAAAGAGTATATCTTAGTTTTGACACCATTTACAAGACATTTGTGAACGGAGAAGCACAACAACAAGTGTACTCGATCGACTTTCTAAACACAATAAATTGCTCAGGGATTCCTAATCATGTTTTGAAGTTGAAGATTGAAGTTCCGGTTATGTTTATTCGAAACATGGATCAAGCTTCGGGATTATGCAATGGTGCAAGGTTGGTCGTTACCCAACTCGAAGAATGCAATATTGAAGTAAAGATTCTTTTAGGAACTAATATTGGAATGAAGGTGTATATTTTACGTATGGCATTGAGTCCATCGGATAGCAGGGTCCCGCTTAAATTTCAGAGGAGACAATTTCCACTTATTGTCTATTTTGCAATGAATATAAACAAGAGTCAAGGTCAAACTCTATCCTATGTTGGTTTGTACTTACCAATACCTGTTTTTAGCCATGACCAGCTATATGTCGCCATCTCACGGGTTAAGAGTCGTAAAGGATTAAAAATCTTATGTTGCAATGACGATGGTAACATTGTTAATAGGACATCAAATGTTGTTTACAAAGAGTTTTTTTTCAAAACTTCAAGTGAACATTTTCTTTATTGCATGAACAATTCAATTTCTAATTTTTAAAATTTGTTTTATTATGTATTTATTTCATTATGCCCGCGTATTACGCGGGTGTCTACACTAGTTACGGAGTATTTCTCCAGAACTAAGTGATTGTGGGATCAATTTTGACAATTTGAAGGTGCCAACGGTTTGTGCTTGTCAAATCTCAGACCAAGTTAATTCAGTTTCTAATAGGATTGCATGAGGTTTATGAACCAGTTAAGTCACAAATCTTACTGATGGAACCACTTCTTGAGACTGACAAAGCCCATTCCTTACTGATTAGAGTCGACAACAAAATGTGACAAATAACTATTATTCTCATAGTGTGTAAATAGTTGTACCAGTTAGAGTTGGATATTGAGAATCTTATATTAGAGGATATTCATGCAGATGAGGCATACTTGGGAATAGAGCACCTGCAAAAAAAACAGTGAAATGCTGGCGGGCTAAAAACCCTTCAGCATATACTGACGGCCGGGATATGCTGATGGAATGCTGACGGGCTAAGCTCGTCAGCAAGCAACCCATCAGCCGACCCTCAGAACGGTGTCAGTATACCAATTGGGCAACGGGTTTACTGACGGACGACAATGCTGACGGGTCAACGCCCATCAGCATAATTATAAAAAAAGTAAAAAAAAATGTTGCTGACGGGTACCTACCCGTCATCATTATTAAAATAATAATAATAATAAAATATATTGACGGTCCCGTGCCCGTCATCATTTTGGGGATAAATTCAAATCCCCATCCTCTCTGAAACACAAACACAGGAAGGAAAGAAAATTCCCCCGCCCCGTCATCCGTCAAAAGCCCACCACCCCATCCCGGCCGTTCGCTCGCCCGCCGCTCGCCCTCCACCGCTGCAGCAATCGCCCGTCCCGCTCGCCGCCCACCGTCCGTCCACAGCCCCCAACCGAGGTAAGTTTTTTTTGTTTGTTTTTCAATCCCTTTTTATATTTTTGTATATTATTTATATGTAATAATTTCATTTTCAATTTGTAATTATACTTCAATTTAGGGTTTAATTTCCAATTAGGGTTTCAATTTAGGTTTTTAATTATGTTTTAACTTCCAATCAGGGTTTCAATTTAGGTTTTAATTTCCAATTAGGGTTTCGATTTAGGATTTGATTTTCAATTAGGGTTTCAATTTAGGGTTTAATTTCTAATTAGGATTAGTTTTAGGGTTTAATTTCTGATTAGGATTTCAATTTAGGGTTGAATTTAGGAGTAATTATTTAATCTAGGAATAATTATATAGTTAGTTGTTTTGCATGTAATTGTTGTGTTTTTCTCGTTTTTTAATTAGGTTTTTATTGTGGTTTTAACGGTTTTTATGTCGGTTAATTAAGTTCTTAAGTCATTTTTCTAGTTTTGTTGTTTTTCGTGTTTCTTGTTAATTTTATATTTAATTGGGTTAAATGCTTCAATTAATTTGAGGATTGGTGAAGTTCTTGGTTTTTATGT
Source organism: Phtheirospermum japonicum (assembly GCA_014905375.1). Lineage (NCBI taxonomy): Eukaryota > Viridiplantae > Streptophyta > Magnoliopsida > Lamiales > Orobanchaceae > Phtheirospermum > Phtheirospermum japonicum. The sequence continues at coordinate 829,611 of BMAC01000118.1, forward strand.
TCAAAATCTTATTTTAGGTGAAGGCATTAAGGGGCCAAAGTTCAAAACCAAGCCAAGCCAAGCCAAGCCAAGCCAAGGTATGCCAAAATCGGTGCCAAAGAGAGGCTCCAAAATGCCAAACTCTCTGGAATACTATCCAAAACACGCCATGGCACACCAAACTTCACGCCAAGCGGCGCCTGCCTTCGCCACCTCTCGCTAGGCTACGCTCTCTCTCGCCAGCGCACACCGAATCCAGCGCCGAGCGACGCCTGCTCGCGCCAGGCGATGCCGAGAGCGACGCCAAGACTAGCGTGAAGAGACGCTAAGATCGACGCCAAGCAACGCGCAGCAACGCCAAGTGATGCCAGCTCTTTGCCTAGCGTCCAGCCACCTTGTGCCCAAGACCCAGCCCCGACCAAGCCACCTTGAGCTAATTCGGTCAACACGGGTCCAATTGGGTAAAACCCGGGATTTTAAAGGCTTTAAAGTCAAATTGGCCCATTTAAACCCAAATCAACCTTGTATAAATAGTCTAGAACTATTTACTTTGGGGATTATCACTCAAATTTCCCAAAACTTGCATGGGTTTGGAATAATTTTCTCTCTCTTGTTCTTAGATTTAATTTTCAAGCTATGCCTTGAGTTTGTAAGCTCAAGAAGGATTCAAGTACTCCCTTGAATTGTTAWTTCCTTKCAATTTTAATCAAGCTTTTGGATTCTGTCCTTTATTTTAGTAAGCTTTCTTTAATTTTGATGCTTTKTTCTTCTATTTCATGCATGTTCTTCAATTTATGCATTTTAYCTTAGCTATTTGATTTCATGTTAGATCTTGTGAATTGACTATGRATTCTAGTTGAGTGACACACCTAGGCTATAGATCGGGTCCTTGATCATCATGACTTKGAGTTTTATTTGTGCTTTATTTTGAATTAAATTTCCATGCATAGTTTTAACTTGAATTCTAGATCTACTCTTTGTTTCTCGGTATTTTTCCGAAAGATTTAAACTTTCTAGCTAATTTCCATTGTTCTTTATATCCATGCTTTCAATTTTTGCTAATTTGCTTTATTTGAGTTTTTATGCATAGTTGTACCTTGTGCATGCATGCTTGTACTTGGTGAAACTTTTCATTTTCTTGCTTGTTTTCATTAATTGCTTGCATTTAATTATTGAGGCATACGACGAGGCATCCGACCAACTTGCACTTTCAATTCCTAGGTCAGTTATCTATTTTAATTATTTTATTTCCATTTTCTTTTATTTTGCAAAGCTTGAAACACATTGAAACCTTCAATTGAATCGAATTCTGATAATACCGAGCCATGAACTCGTTGATTTATTTCAACACCACAAAAACTATACTTCAAAATGGTGCCGTTGCGACACGGCTCGGTTAAGGCCTTCGTTTTAATTGTTATTTCATTCTGTTTTTAGCTTCCTTTGTATTTGACGGTTTCTTTGAGTGCTTGCAAGGTCGTCGTTCACTTAGCCACGAATTAGCTCCTTACATTTCGACCCCCGAGCGACTACGACGTTTGAAGCACTCTTTGCATTCTATTCCCGAGATGACGACTAATATTCCTAATCCCGGCATGATTTCTTTTCTCCGGGCCGATCCTCAAAGTTCGAAATCACCCGAGCCCGAATGGGAGCACATTACGAACATCAATGACGGGCCATCGAACCCCGCACCCCCGTCTCTTTCGGATGAAGCTATCGAGTATCAAGGGAGTGGTTTTCCCACTCATGCGCACGCCTCGGGCCAACCTCAAGGTATGGCTTCATTTCCATACTCTTTAGGCAGAGGTTTAGTTCCCAACATGGGAGGGCATGGTGCAAACCATGTTGGGAATGGTGGTGGTTCAGATGGATTGGGTAACGCGGGAGGGCATTGTGCAAACCGCGTTATCCCTGGTTCTCAAGGCTTTGAACGACCCGATATGGGAGGGCATGGTGCAAACCATGTCGGGTACAATGGCTCTTTTGACGATTTTGGTGCCCCGAATCCCGGCCCGCATGGTTATAAAGCCTCTCCCCACGTTTCGAATATGCCGAGCACGAACCGAGGCCCGTTTGGTATTCCCCCCGTGCGTAACCCGACTCCACCTCCGAGAGTGAATCCGTACGGGCATGATTACGGTCTAGGTTTTGGTGATACCGGTCTTGAGCTTGAAGATGACATAGATGAGGAATATGCGTTGTTTGGGGGTTATAATCCTAGTACTCCGCCTCTCCCACCCGTTCGTACGATGAAGGAGGTGAGCCAAGCCTTTGTGGGGGCTAATATCTTATCATGTATCTATTTTCCCCCCGAGGTTATGGCCATTGATATCCGCTCCCTTGATTTTGCTCGCCTCCCGGTTTTCCATGGGTTTGCTAAGGAGGACCCTCTCCAATTCATACGGAAATTCCAATGGCATGTCTCTAGATGTCATCGTCCTAACATGATGAGCTTGACAATCTCAAACTACGTTGTTTTTCATATGCCCTCCAAGACAAAGCTCTATCATGGTTCATGGGTCTTCCCGCTAACTCTATTCGTACATGGGAGACACTTTCAAAAGTCTTCCTCGACAATTACTATTCCATGGAGCGAACGAACGATGTCCGAGTTAAGATCATGTCTTTCAAACAAATGAAGAACGAGCCGTTTCACTCCGCTTGGTTTCGTTTCAAGGATCTTGTCAAAAGTTGTCCTCATTGTCGTTTTCCGAAGGATCTTTTAATTCAAACTTTCTATGAAGCGTTG
>BMAC01000118.1:837600-855625 GCA_014905375.1 Phtheirospermum japonicum
CCCGTGTTGACCGAATTAGCTCAAGGTGGCTTGGTCGGGGCTGGGTCTTGGGCGCAAGGTGGCTGGACGCTAGGCAAGGAGCTGGCATCACTTGGCGTTGCTTGGCGTCGATCTTAGCGTCTCTTCACGCTAGTCTTGGCGTCGCTCTCGGCATCGCCTGGCACGAGCAGGCGTCGCTCGGCGCTGGATTCGGCGTGCTCTGGCGAGAGAGAGCGTAGCCTGGCGAGAGGTGGCGAAGGCAGGCGCCGCTTGGCGTGAAGTTTGGCGTGCCCTGGTGTGTTTTGGATAGTATTCCAGAGAGTTTGGCATTTTGGAGCCTCTCTTTGGCACCGATTTTGGCATGCCTTGGTTTGGTTTTTGAACTTTGGCCCCTTAATGCCTATAAAAAACATGAACTTTACCAATCCTCAAATTAATTGAAGCATTTAACCCAATTAAATATAAAATTAACAAGAAACACGAAAAACAACAAAACTAGAAAAACGACTTAAAAACTTAATTAACCGACATAAAAACCGTTAAAACCACAATAAAAACCTAATTAAAAAAACGAGAAAAACACAACAATTACATGCAAAACAACTACCCCACACTTATCGGTTTGTTCGTCCTCGAACAACGAAAAGAATCGAGAGTGTACATGCAATGAACATTGTTTAAGAATGAAAAACCCTTGTGCTTGTCTTTATTTATATGATGAAAGTATCAACATAAACTCGCTATCGTCAAGCATTGCTCGTATTACTCTTTCTCAAATGCAAGCCAAATCGATGACTTCCTCACAAATGGAATTTTCGAGGGTGTACGCTCAATTCGCTCAAGTGTATATAAGGACGTGTTTACGCTCAAGTCGGTCAATACATGCACTCGTCAAGATTTCACAAATCGGACGCTCAAAATTGCTCATAGTACATGATTACGTAAGAATCGAAAGAGGTCTTTAGTATAGGTTGTAATGTTGGTTCTTTGGTAAGGTTCCAATTGGGTCAAACCCGGGATTTTAAAGCCTTTAAAGTCAAATTGGCCCATTTAAACCCAAATCAACCTTGTATAAATAGTCTAGAACTATTTACTTTTGGGATTATCACTCAAATTTCCCAAAACTTGCATGGGTTTGGAATAATTTTCTCTCTCTTGTTCTTAGATTTAATTTCAAGCTATGCCTTGAGTTTGTAAGCTCAAGAAGGATTCAAGTACTCCCTTGAATTGTTATTTCCTTTCAATTTTAATCAAGCTTTTGGATTCTGTCCTTTATTTTAGTAAGCTTTCTTTAATTTTGATGCTTTTTTCTTCTATTTCATGCATGTTCTTCAATTTATGCATTTTACCTTAGCTATTTGATTTCATGTTAGATCTTGTGAATTGACTATGAATTCTAGTTGAGTGACACACCTAGGCTATAGATCGGGTCCTTGATCATCATGACTTGGAGTTTTATTTGTGCTTTATTTTGAATTAAATTTCCATGCATAGTTTTAACTTGAATTCTAGATCTACTCTTTGTTTCTCGGTATTTTTCCGAAAGATTTAAACTTTCTAGCTAATTTCCATTGTTCTTTATATCCATGCTTTCAATTTTTGCTAATTTTCTTTATTTGAGTTTTTATGCATAGTTGTACCTTGTGCATGCATGCTTGTACTTGGTGAAACTTTGCATTTTCTTGCTTGTTTTCATTAATTGCTTGCACTTACTTATTGAGGCATACGACGAGGCATCCGACCAACTTGCACTTTCAATTCCTAGGACAGTTATCTATTTTAATTATTTTATTTTCATTTTCTTTTATTTTTCAAAGTTTGAAACACATATTGAATCGAATTCCGATAATACTGAGCCATGAACTCGTTGATTTATTTCAACACCACAAAAACTATACTTCAAAATGGTGTCGTTGCGACACGGCTCGGTTAAGGCCCTTCGTTTTAATTGTTATTTCATTCTGTTTTTAGCTTCCTTTGTATTTGACGGTTTCTTTGAGTGCATGCAAGGTCGTCGTTCACTTGGCCACGAATTATCTCCTTACATTTCGACCCCCGAGCGACTACGACGTTTGAAGCACTCTTTGCATTCTATTCCCGAGATGACGACTAATATTCCTAATCTCGGCACGATTTCTTTTCTCCGGGCCGATCCTCAAAGTTCGAAATCACCTGAGCCCGAATGGGAGCACATTACGAACATCAATGATGGGCCATCGAACCCCGAGGGGGTATTTCTTCGATTATTTATGGGGCCCAAGAATTGCCTGCCCTCGGAAAAACCGAGGGTAAAGGCCCTTCGAAAAAACCAAAGCTATTCCCTCCGAAATACCGAGGGCGAACTATCCTCGGAAAAATCGAGGGCATGTCCCCTCGAAAACACCGAAGGGGAGTTTCCCCTCATAAAATATTAAATAATAAAAAAAAAAATAAAAAAATAGAGGGGATTTTGCCCTCTGTATTTCCGAGGAGACACACCCTCAGTCTTTTCCGAGAGGAATTATCCCCTCGAGTTTTTTTTTTATTTTTAATTATTAATTTTAATCCCTATTTTTTATTAAAATACCCCAAAAATCAAAAATAAATCATTAATAAATAGAAAAATAAATAAACTAATTATTATATAAATATTTGAAAACTTACAATTATTAAATTTGTTCAACAAAAGTGTTTAGTAAAAAAATTTATAAAAATATTCGATAGTCCTATGCGCGGGAGGCTGCGGAGGGTACTGTAGTAATCGAGCTAACAACTTGGCCATCTGCGCCTGAAATTGCTACAGCTCCTGACGCTGCTGCTCACATAGTAGCTCAAACTCGTTGTATCGCTGCTCCATTGCCTGTTGAGCTCGTCTCGTAACCTCTAACTTCTCCCTCTGCGCCTGGAACTCCCTGACATGAGTCTTATCCTGCTGAGAGGAGGAGGAAGAACAGTTGGCTAGAAAGCCCTTCGTAGCAGCCACCAACTTCCCGAATAAGTCGGTGCCGTAATGTCGACCCTTACCCGACCCGACGACGTCGAGATAAATAAAGTCAAGGTCAACCTCGTTATCCAGATCTTGTGAAAATGCATGTGCCTCATCCAGACGTCGCTCGTACTCCTCCTAAAATACAATTCATTAGTAAATTCTATATTAAGACCAAAGAACAAGTTAATAAGAAATAGACTCACATTAGTATCACTGGATCTCATATCAATCCACATTCTGTCATCCTTCTTGTGCGTAAGTACAAAAATCTGGTACGCAGTGGTTGGCTCACACGTCTACTGCTCCTGTATCCTATAAAAATTATCAGATAATTAACATTAAAAATAAACAAATAATAATATATTATGATTTAAAATTACTTACGATATCATAAAAATAATCAACTGTAGATCTAGACCCCCCCATGCTTCGACATCCCAGTACCCGGACCAGCAGGCTCGCTCCTCCTGTTCTTGCTGCACTACTCAGACCTCCTCCTGTTCTCGGGCTTATCCCACTCAACATTCCAAGCCCTAATTGAAATGCATGATATATAATATAAATCATATGTAATAATAAAAATATTTAATCTAATAAGAAAACATAATAGAATCATTTACCTCCATACCCCCTCGTCAATGATTCTCGGTGGCTGACCATTTTGATCACGATACTGCTTATACTCGTTCAACAGCTTCCCATACTTGTCCAGCATCATGTGGAGAGATGCTATCTGTATAGCTCATGGAGTATACAGGTCTGTGTCCCAATAAAAAATATGCTACAACACAAAATAATAATTACAATTGAATTGATACATGATTCTCAAGTTACAATAAAGATTAATAAACGTGGACACAAAATAATAATTACCTGAAACATGTCCCTCCATAATCGACGAGTCTCCTCATGGACTGCCTTAAACTGCCACCCGACTGGATGGAGCTCCTTCTCCATGATCTCCCAGAATATGCTAGTCAGCCTGACATCCCTGCTATGTAGACTATAATTGTATTTGTGGTTACACATATAATTTAATAATAACAATGATTATAATTTTAAAATTATTAATTTACTTACTTCTTCCCTACGATATAAACAAGGTATCGCCTCTGTGGTGGGCCCAAGTCCTGTCGGGATGTACCCGCATCGGACGGTGTTGGTGTCGGTGTGGTGGTCTGTGGTCGACGCTGAATGATCAGTATCAATGCCAACGTAATCATTATCAAAATCAGCTAAATGATTAGCTGACCCCATATCCGATCGACCTAGGCTAGATCCGCGTCCATCTCAGCATCTTATAAATGTATATATAATACGAGCATTTTGTAAAAAAAAGTATATACATATACATATATAGGGTTGGGTTCAAATGAGAACCCGTCATTATATGTGAACCTAGGGACTCATCTTGACCATTAGATTGGATAATCTTGATGGTTGAGATCATGACATGTCAGCATTGTAATAATGTAAAAAATGCATTAATTAATTAAAAATGGTATTTTGGACATATATCAACGTTTACAAAGAGCACTATATTGTTCTTTGGAAAGCATAATAGATTAAGAAAAAAAACACTACGATTGTATACAAAAAGCATCGCAAATTTCGTCTATAAACTGCAAATTCAAAAATTTGAAATTAAACTCAATCTTCAACAAACCATAACTTTTTCAAATTTTATTCGTTTTGAATGAAATATATATCAAATTAATCACGTTCTCAAGATCAACCATTTAAGATACATATTGCATGTTTTAAAACGTAAAAAATATATATATATATATAATTAAATTAAAAAAACTTGACTGATTTTAGCACTACAGTACTGTGTAAAAAGCACAATGAACCTGGACATATAATTGCACTGTGCAATATTAGATGTAAGGCCAAGATTAGTCCCTAGGTTCACATATAATGACGGGGTTCTCATTTGAACCCAATCCTACATATATATATAGGATTGGGATCATGTGGGAACCAAACCCTTGTGTGGGAACTAGGAACCCACATAATCCACAAAATTGATTTTTTTGAATGGTCAAGATCATCCCCATTAATTATATAATTAATATATTTATATTAATTAAAAGGTTTTATATGATTTCTCTCAATGTTCCAAAATTAAAACTCTTCACAGCCGATTTTTTCAAAAAAAAAAACACTCAATTAATCTTTCAGCCGTTTTTTCCAAAACTAAAGTGTAATTAATCACACATACGTATTATGATTTTTCAAATATTGCTTGGCTTCATTGGGATTAGGGGTGTGCAAAATTCGATCAAAAATCGAACCGACCAAAAAAACCGACCGAATAATATAATTCGGTTCGGTTTTTCGAACGACGGTTCGATTTTCAGTCGTAATTTTGCACACCCCTAATCATTTTTGGTTTTCGATTTGAATATCATTATTACATTTCTGATTTGAAAATATTTGATTTGTTGACAATGTAAAATATTAATTTATTTGACAATATAATTCAATATGACAACAGATGTTGATTATATTGGTCATTCATTTGATTTGTAAAATGGAACTAGGTTAGTTATTACTAATGTGGGTGATCATATTTTAGAGGCTAATATTCTTAAAGGAAGTATACAGGTGGATTAGTTAAGATCTCTCAAATGATTGTAACACCACTTGGTCTGAGGTTTCCCTTTAAGTTGCAACGACCTCAATTAACAATGACCCACATATGCAATGGCTATCAACAAAATTCAAGTACAACTAATCTATCTTATCTTGATTTTTTCTTAAAAAATTGGGTTCCATCAAATGACTAACCATAGCAATGACTAACTATGTTGCAATATAAAGAGTGGTCATAAAAGTTGAAAATTCTTGATTTACGATGAGGAGAAATGTTGTTCAAACCTACATATTGTGTACAAGTATTTCGTAATTTGTAAATTGCATTTCGACGAATAATAATTTTTCTATGAATCATGTTCAATATTTTTAATAATATTCTATCTTTGAAAGTTGAACATTTTAACTTTTGGCCAAATTCTATTTCAATTTAATATATATTACTTTACTTTATATATATATTAGTTTAACACCCGTGTGTTACACGGGATTTATTAAAAGATTATAAAAAAAATATTTATAATCATTATAGAGTCTCTAAATCTAAAAATAAGAAAAATTCGTATTCTCAACTCATGTCTTCTACAAATGGCTAGTTACTATTTATTAACTATTATTTTTATTGTTAAATAATTCCTTATTTTAATATTTAGATTAAATTCATTAATAATTTTATATTTACATATGTAAATAAATTCAAAACTTGTTACATGCTCAACCCGTATCAAATTTTAATTAATTAATTATTAATAATATTTTAATATTTAAATTGAATTCTATAATAACTCTTAGTTACATACTTAGAGAATCTCAAAAGATGTTATATTCTAAACCCGTATTGTATTGTACTGGTGTCTAATTAATATTTATTAATTATTATTGCATAAATTTATATTTTTATATTTAGGTTAAATTCTTTAATAATATTTAGTTACATATTTATATTATTGAAGTAATTCATAATTTAATTATATTATATTTTAACTTTTATTCTCAATACAATATATTTATATTACTAATGAATAATTAAGTTTTTTTTAATTAACATTGTCTTATAAGTAATTTTTCTTTTAATTAAGATAAATATTTGGATTTTGTTATAATTATAATGAACTTTTATATATTTATATTATAAAAATAAAAGAAAATATTGAATTAGAAAAAATATTATCAAAGGAAAATATTGAATTGAAAAATTATTTTTAAAAAAAGATTAAGTTGGCAAAATATAATAAAAGGAAACATAATAAATTAGGTAGAAATTAGAATTCTTATAATCTTAGAATTCTTATATTTGTAAGTCTCCAAACCTCCAAAGTTCGTCAAGTAAGCATTCGAACCACCAAAAAATGACACGTCACCCCGTAACTTTTATTCTCAATACAATGTATTTAGATTATTAATGAATAATTAAGTTTTTTTTTGTAATTAATATTATCTTATATGTATTTTTTTTTTAATTAAGATAAGTATTTGGGTTTTGTTGTAATTATAATGAGTTTTTATATATTTATATTAGAAAAATAAAAGAAAATATTGAATTAGATAAAATATTATCAAAGAAGAATATTGAATTAGAAAAATATCTTTTTTAAAAAAGAAAATATTAAGTTAGGTAAAATATAATAAAAGAAAATATAATAAATTAGGTAGATATTAGAATTCTTATATTAGGTAAGTCTCCAAACCTCCAAAATGCGCCAAGTAAGCATTCGAATCACCAGAAAATTACACGTCAGCCCGAAACTTTCCTAAGCCGACACGTAGGATAATTTTTTTTTTTTGTTGTTTAGTATATAGGTGAGATAATTATTTATTTATTTATAATAATTCAAAATTGACAATATTCAAAAGTTTATTCTAATTTAATATTACGAAAATTATCCGTGCATCTCACGAGTATAAAACTAAATAAACATAAAGTCTAAATAAAAATAAAGTGAAATCATTATGAAAATATTGACCACCTATATTTTTATTCCAAATTAATTCACCGTATTCCTTGTATCATGCCTAATCTTTACTCAAGCTCCTGTTAGGTCTCAAAATGTCATCACGTAGCAAAATATATATTTTATTTAGTTCTTACCAAATCATATTTAATTATTTATTTTATGTGGCTACATTTAGTTTTTAAAAGTTTAGGGGGAACAGGAATTGAAAAAAAAAATGGAAATACAAAAAGGAAAAATTGAGGGAAATATTTCCCTTGGTTTTTTCCGAGGGAAACATTACCTTTTGATTTATTTTTCTTGGAAACATGGTGCCATGTTTACCGTTATAATTATCGAAGGCAATTACGAGGGTAATATTAACGAAGAAATATACCCTTCAGAAAAATCGAGGGGAAGAAAATTCCCTTTAAAAAACTGAGGGCAAAACCAACCCCTCGGGTTTTTTTTTTAATTTCTTTGATTTTTGTAATCGAAAAACACCGAGGGGAAGGTTTTGCTCTCGGAAAATACCGAGGGGAACCAAATCCCCCCGGATTTTTTCTGAGGGCAATACAGTCCTTCGACGATTTTAATTATTATTTTTTTAATTAAAAAATACCGAGGTCTGTTTTTGCCCTCGAAAAAAACCAAGGGAATGAGATACCCTCGGTGTTTCCCGAGGGCAAAAACGTCCTTCTTTTTTTTTAAATTAATAATAACCGAGGGTTATTAATTCCCCTCGGTTATTTCCGAGGGCAAAAACGACCCTCTTTTTTTTTGTTTTTTTGATTCTTTTTATTTAAAAAGATCGAGGGGACGAAAATCCCCTCCGAAAATACCGAGGGCAATCTTGTCCCCTTGGTATTTTCCGAGGGGAATTTCATCCCTTCGATTTTTTAATTTAAAAAAAATCAAAAAAAGAAAAAAAACTCATATCATTTTAGGAACGTGGGGTGGTTTTGACCCGATTTCGACTGAAAAATATCAACGAGCATGTGCGTATTCACACGTGTCGTATAATTCGACGAACAACCAATATACGATCAATCGATCAACTTGTTCGGTTGGAAACGCGAAACGACGAAGGGTCGTGAATTTGTGAAGGCAGCAAGGGGTGCGTTTCGGTGCCATAGAATCACGAGGATCGGATGTCGATCGTTAAATAAGCGTTTTCTATTTTCTTCGACTTTTTTATTTAAGAAAACCGAGGGGATGAAAACCTCCTCGGTATTTTAATTAAGAATAAGAAAAATAGAAAAATTATAAAAATAAAAAAAATCCTATCATATTAGGCACGTGAGGTTCGATTGAAAAATATCAACGAGCATGTCCGTATTCATACGTGTCGTGTAATTCGACCAACAACCAAGATATGATCGATCAATCAACTTGTTCGGTTGAAAATGCGAAACGACGAAGCGTCGTGATTTTGTGAAGGCGGCAAGGGGTGTGCGTTTCGGTACAAATCAAGAGAATAGTTGAATGAGTATTTTAATCGTTGAGAGCTAGCGCCAGATGGGTCGGGAAAGTGTCCTAAATCCTGTTACACACCTAGTAAGCCGTCAAAAGTGGCGATTTGCGATTGGCCCGAATCCCTTCGATTTCTAGATGGGTGCGCTTCAAACTTGGGGTGTTCCGTCGACAAGAAGGAATCACGTTTGATTGGGATAAAAAGTCATGATTGTCATGTATTCATGCAAAGGTAGATACCAATAGCCTTTCATGAACTGCTTTCTCCAAATGCGTGGAAGGCTCTAACCGAATTGAGCTGTTTTTCAAGGATCTCACTGTTAAATAATTAGCTTAGTCAAAGTGTATATATCGTTTCCTTATTTGTAGGATAAGTTTATTGTTTCCTAGTTTATTGCCTAGTATTATGGCTGAATTATTCCATGTATATTGTATAAATATCTATAAGCAATGGAGAAAACACTCAACGAAAAACATTCTTTTATGGTATCAGCAGTCTAGGGCAATTTTCTTCCGCTGCACCCTAGCTTTTCCGCCCTTCTTCTTCTTAAATTCTTCTTCTCTTCTCCGTTTTCTTGCTATGGGGAACCAAAATCCTCGTTTCACCCCGCACTCACTGTGACGAGTATCAAGCACAACATCCCGATTGTTCTTGAATTCGAAAACTCATAATATTCTACTTGGGTGGAACTCTTCAAAATTCACGCTCGTTCTCACAGGGTTCTGGATCATATTATTCCTCCTACGTCTAAGGATAGGGGAAGGAAAAGGCTCCTCTCACTGATGAAGAGCAGGAGTTATGGTCTACTTTGGATGCAGCCGCGATCTCTTGGATTTATGCCACAATTTCCAACGATCTTTTTCAAACCATTATCGAACCTGATGCTACGGACATGGAGTCTTGGGTTAGGTTGATTGATATATTCCTAGACAATCAAAATTCTCATGCTGTAACTCTAGAACAAGAATTTTCCACTACAAAAATTGAGGATTTTCCCAATGCTTCGGCTTACTGTCAAAGGCTCAAGGGTCTTTCCGATCAGTTGTGCAATGTTGGAGCACCAGTGGACAATAATCGACTAGTTCTTCAGTTGGTTTCAGGTCTAACCGAACCTTATAAGGGCGTTTCCACCCTTATACAACAGAGTTCTCTTCTAGCTCTGTTTAACCAGGCTCGTTCGATGCTCACGCTTGAAGGGGCGGGGCTCGCAAAGCAAGCAGCCACAAGCTCGGTGGGGCGTCGGTTATGGTGGTTCAATCCCAAAATTCTGATGATGGATATGATAATGGTTCGCGTGGTCGCACCAAACAGAAGACCTCGGGTGGCCGAAAATAGACTAGTGGCAAAGGTGGAAATTCCAGTGGCAAGGGTGGACATTCCGGTGGCAAGGGCGGCGGCCGAGGAGGCTCCGACCAACAGCAGCAGCAGTGGCAGTCTCCTCCGGCCAACTGGCAGCAGCAGCAGTGGGCACAATACCCAGGTTAGGGATGGGTGCCTCATTGGGCTACCCCTCCATGCCCATACCCCAACCAGGGCTGGGCTCGTCCTCAAGGCCCACCCAAGCAGCCTGGTCTTCTGGGCCCCCATCCACATGCTTATGCAGCTTCAACCCAGCATATGCATTACGCTCTAACGAACATTGAGTCGGCCATGCACACTATGACGTTGAGCCAACTCGACCCCTCGTGGTACATGGACACTGGAGCCACTTCTCATATGACATCCTCCAACGGTAATCTCACGTCTTATTTTAATTTGAGCAATCATCCTAATGGTATTTTAGTTGGAAATGGTCATATTATTCCTATTAATGGTTGTGGTCATACTACACTCTCTTCCCAAAATCCTCCCTTATCCTTAAACAACGTTCTTCATGCTCCCAAACTCATCAAGAATCTTATTTCCGTTCGAAAATTTACCATCGATAATAATATGACTGTTGAGTTTGACCCTTATGGTTTCTTTGTGAAGGCTTATCGGACGGGGAGGCCAATAATGAGATGTAATAGCACGGGTGATCTTTATCCTCTCACCAACACCACATCCACATATTTCTCTTCATCTTCGAGTTTTGCTGCTTTAGCGCCTTCTCTTTGGCATGATCGATTGGGTCATCCGGGGTCGAGTATTTTAGATACTCTTCGTAGTAATAAAAGTATTGATTGTAATCGTACTTCCAGTTCTAGTATTTGTCATTCTTGTGTTCTTGGGAAACACATTAAGCTGCCATTTTATTCTTCTATGTCATCTACTACTTTGCCGTTTGATATAATACATAGTGATCTTTGGTCATCTCCCGTTTTGAGTTCTTTGGGACATCGTTATTATATGCTCATTTTGGATGGTTTTTCTAAATTTGTGTGGACCTTTCCCTTGGATAAAAGAATCGGATGTCTTTGATAAATTTTTCGCTTTTCACTCTTATATTCGCACATAATTTGAGCATCCTATTAAGAATATCCAATGTGATAATGGGCGGGAAAATGATAATAGTTCTTTTTAGGCATTTTGTGTGTCTAATGGGTTGTCTTTCCGTCTCTCTTGTCCTCATACGTCATCATAAAATGGTAAAGCCGAAAGAAAACTAAGGTCACTTAATAATATCACTCGCACTCTTCTTTCTCATGCCTCTTTACCACCATCATTTTGGCACCATGCTTTACAAATGGCAACTTATTTGCATAACATTCTCCCTAGCAAGTTTTTAGGGAACAAGTCTCCTCTTCATGTCCTATATCGTAGGGAACCTTCATATTCTCACTTACGGGTTTTTGGGTGTCTTTGTTATCCTCTATTTCTTTTGACCACGATAAATAAGATCCAACCCCGTTCCACTCCTTGTGTGTTTTTAGGATTCCCTCCGAACCATAGAGGTTATAAATGTTATGATCTTCCATCACAAAAAATCATCATATGTCGTCATGTGATTTTTGATGAAACCGTGTTCCCATTTGCTAAGTTGCATACTCCTACTGCCAATACTTATGATTTTTTAGATGCAGGCCTATCTCCATATCTAATTCATCATATGCAGGATTCCTCATCTACTGGGCCCGGTAATACGCCCCAACCTTCTTTGGGTGAGAATGACTCTCCTTCCCCACCCCATTCTTCACCTCCACCTTCACCAGCCCAGCTCACGACCTCTCCTCCTCCAGTTGGGCCGAATTCATCAACCAGCCCACAAACTGCACCTGTAGCTACCCCAGCCCAACAGGACTCGCAGCCCACTGTCTCTCTTCCACCATAGCCCACCCCTCGTCCAACTATGGCCACGCGTAGCCAACATGGTATTTTCAAGCCAAATAAAAAATATTGCAATGTTGCTACAGTTTCTAAAGTTATGAAATCCCCTATTCCTCGTAACCCAATTGATGCTCTTCGTGATCCTAATTGGAAATTGGCTATGGATGATGAATTTAATGCTCTTATTAAAAATAAGACGTGGGAGTTGGTGCCCCGTCCGCCTGATGTTAATGTCATTCGTTCTATGTGGATTTTTACTCATAAGGTGAAATCTAATGGTGACTTTGAGAAGCATAAAGCCCGTCTTGTAGGTGATGGAAAAACTCAACAGGTGGGCATTGATTGTGGAGAAACTTTTAGTCCGGTGGTCAAGCCAGCGACTATTCGGATTGTTCTTAGCCTTGCTTTACCTAAGGCTTGGCCAATTCATCAACATGGTGAGCTTAATGAGACAGTGTATATGCATCAACCTCTCGGTTTTCGTGATCGCACTAAATCGTATTATGTGTGTTTGTTGCGTAAGTCCTTATATGGACTTAAGCAAGCACCCCGGGCATGGTACAAAAGGTTTGCGGATTATGTGTTGTCCATTGGTTTTATTAATATAAAGTCTAATAATTCTTTATTCATCTATCGGTCGGGGTTACAAACGACATATATTTTATTGTATGTGGATGACATAATTTTGACAGCTTCGTCTCATGCTCTCCGGTGTTCTATTATGTCTCTTCTTGGCTCCGAATTTGCAATGAAGGATTTAGGTCCTTTAAATTATTTCCTTGGCATCGCTGTTACTCGACACAAAGGGGGTCTATTCCTTTCACAACGCAAGTATGCGGAGGACATAATTGAGAGAGTAGGTATGACGGCTTATAAACCATCATCCACTCCGATTGATACCAAGCCGTAAGTGGGTGCGTCGGACACTCCCTATGCTAACCCGACTCACTATCGCAGCTTAGCAGGGGCATTGCAATATCTAACGTTCACACGACCCGACATATCATACGCAGTCCAGCAGGTATGTTTACACATGCACGACCCCAAGGATTGTCATATGGCTGCTCTTAAGCGAATAATTCGCTATGTTCAAGGTACTAAGGATCATGGGCTGCACTTATATCCATCCTCTACCTTGTCACTTATCTCCTACACCTATGCGGATTGGGGGGGATGCCTCGATAGAAGGCACTCTACCTCGGGATATTGTGTTTATCTAGGGGGTAATTTAGTATCTTGGTCATCAAAACGCCAAGCTACACTCTCCAAGTCAAGTGCCGAAGCCGAATATAGGGGAGTAGCAAATGTGGTGTCCGAATCTTGCTGGCTTCGAAACTTGTTACTAGAGTTACATTGTCCGCTTCAAAAGGCTACTTTAGTGTACTGTGACAATGTAAACACAATCTATCTCTCGGGTAATCCGGTGCATCATCAAAGAACCAAACACATCGATATGGATATACTCTTTATTAGGGAGAAGGTTGCGCGTGGTGATGTCCAAGTACTTCATGTTCCTACTCGACATCAAATTGCAGACATTTTTACTAAGGGACTTCCACGTATACTATTTGAAGATTTTCGGGATAGTCTCAGCGTCCGTGGCCCTCCCGCTTTGACTACGGGGGTGTGTTAAGGTAATTATGTAAATAAATAGCTTAGTCAAAGTGTATATATTATTTCCTTATTTGTAGGATAAGTTTATTGTTTCCTAGTTTATTGCCTAGAATTTGGCTGAATTATTCCATGTATATTGTATAAATATCTATGAGCAATGGAGGAAACACTCAACGGAAAACATTCTTTTACTCACGTCAACCGTCATTCGCAGCGAAGATATGAGTCGTCTAGATAGTGATATTTCGTTAATATTATGTCAACTGGAACTGATCTTCCCTCCAAGCTTTTTTTAATCGATGGAGCATCTGCCCGTTCATCTTGCGTATGAAGCGGGAATTGCTGGCCCAGTGCAGTATAGATGGATGTACCCGTTCGAGAGGTATTTTCGCAAACTAAAGAACAACGTGAAAAATAAGGCAAGTGTTGAAGGGTCGATAGCAAACGCATATCTAGTCGATGAGGCGTCAACTTTTAGTTCGTGCTATTTTGAAGATCACGTTTCAACTAAAAGAATAAATTTGCCTAGAAATGACGACGGATAGAATGGTGTGGATGACGTTGATGAAATTTCCTCGGTGTTTAAGAAATATGGGGAGACGTTTTGTACAAAGGAAAAAAAACTCCTAACCGAACCAGAATACAATGCCGCAAGGATCTACATGTTGCTAAATTGTGAGGAGGTTCAAGAATATGTTAGGTATGGATACTCTTTTCAATTTATACTTATATATATATATATATATATACATATATATATATACACACACACACACACACACACACACACACAAATACCTTTTTATTCAATTATCTAACGAATGATGTAGTATTTACACGAAGAGCGTTCAACGTCTCCAACTAAACATTACCAATGATAGGCTCAATGAAAAATTAGAAAATGAATTTGTCAATTGGTTAAAACATTACGTAAGACGTTCGATACCAAGATGCATATCATATAATCACCGTATGTATTTATCTAATATATTTCCTAAATTAAAGATAATTCTTCAATGTCATAGGCTAGAGATCGTTCAAACAATGTGATCAACGTGAACATTAGGAGCCTAGCTGAGGGTCCATCAAGATGTGTGCAAACGTATACCAGATGTAAGATAAATGGTTATAGATTTCACACAATGGAGCACGGATCTAACAAAGCAACATCGAGCAGTGGAGTATACATTAAAGGGTCAAACTATGAGGCAATCAAGTATGATTATTACGGTCGTCTCATAGAAATTATACAGCTCGAATACACCGTCCGAATGGAGAAAAACATACTATTGTTCAAGTGCGAATGGCTTGATCCAACTCTTACAGGCACAAAAGTTAATCCACATTATAGGTTTGTCGATATCAATCATAAGTGTAGGTTCAATCGATATGAACCTTTCGTACTTTCTTCCCAAGTTGTAAAGTATACTATTGTGCGTAACCAAGTTTGAAACGAGATAAGTTGGACTGGTGGGCAACGTGTAAAATCAAGGCGAGATCAAATGTTGGGTTTATTGAGCCTCTACCAGAGAAATCATTTCAAGAGGAAGTTGTAGATACACACAATCCAATTCAACTAGACGATGTCGATTTCCAGTTGCATGACCCAAATGACAATGACGTGGATAAACTTGGTGACGAGACAAATGATGACGTAGAAGAAGAGTTACTCACCGATCAAGATACAGATCAAGACACAGACGAAAATGAGTTTGGTGATAACTTTAATAGTGAAAGTGTCAGATCAGATGATTAGTTTGGTTGAAATATATGTAAATTATTCATATTGTAAAATACACTTTTTTAAAAAACTAATTTATTTTATATTTATAAAGACGTTTGATATATAATATATACTTGTATTTTATAAAATGCTCATTTTATCTGATAATTTTATCAGATGCTGAGAAGTCGTGGATCCAGCAACGTAGGTTGATCTATATGTAAATTATTCATATTGTAAAACACACTTTTTTTAAAACTAATTTATTTTATGTTTATATTTATAAAGACGTTTGATATATAATATATACTTGTATTTTATAAAATGCTCATTTTATCTGATAATTTTATCAGATGCTGAGAAGTCGTGGATCCAGCAACATAGGTTGATCTATATGGGGTCGGCTAATCATTTAACTGATTTCGATGACGATTACATGGGCACTGGTACTGATCATTAAGTGCCGACCGCGGATACCACCAAAACCGACACCGTCCGATGCAGGTATATCACGACGGCAGTTGGTTCAACCACAGAGGGGGGGAGTTCTTGTTTATATCGTCAGGAAGAAGTAAGTAAATTAATAATTTTAAAATTTTAATCATCGTTATTATTAAATTATACTTGTAACCACAAAAATAATTATAGGCTACATAGCAGACAGACCAGGCTGACCAACGTATTTCGGGAGATTATGGAGAAGGATCTCCATCCCATCAGGTGGTGCTATGAGGCAGTCCCTGAGGACACTCGTGATTTCTGGTGGGACATGTTTCAGGTAATTATTATTTTATGTCCAAATTTACTAATCTTTACTATTGTAACTTGAGAATCATGTATCTACTGAATTGTAATTATTATTTTATTTTGTAGGATATTTTTTATTGGGACACGGACGAGTATATTGTAGAGCAGATACAAAAAGCATTTAAGGTAACGATGTTGGAGAAGTATGGGAAGCGGCTGAATGAGTATAAGCAGTATCAGGACTCTCATAGTGGTCAGCTACACCCGCCCTTACAGGGAGGTCTGGAGGTAAATGATTCTATTATATGTTTTCTTATTAAATTAGAATTTTTTATTTATTACAGATAATTTATATCATCTTATATATCATGCATTTCAACTAGGGTTTGGAAGGTTGAGTGGGATAAGCTCGAGAACAAGAAGAAATACAAGTAGTGCAGCCGGAACAGGAGGAGCGAGCCTGCTGGTCCGAATACTGGGATATCATAACAGAGGGGGCGAGATCTGCGGTCGATTATGTTTTGAATATCGTAAGTAATTTAACAATATAATATATTATTTATTTGTTTATTTTTAATGTTAATTATTTGAAAATTTTATTTGGATACAGGAGCGGGAGACGGGTGCACCGACCAATACGTACAAGGTTTTTGTACGTACGCACAGGAAGGACGATGGCACGTGGATCGATGCGAGATTCAACAATATTAATGTGAGTCTCTTTCTTATTTTTAATTGTTCTTTGGTTTTAATGTAGAATTTACTAACGAGTTGTATTTCAGGAGGAGTACGAGTGACATCTGGAGGAGCTACGTGCGTCTTCCCAGGATCTGGTTAGTGAGGTTGACCCTAACCGAGTTTTTTTTTGACGTCGTTGGGTCGAGCAAGGGACAGCACTATAGCACCGGCTCATTCGGGAAGGTGGTGGCTGCTGTGAAGGTTTTTTTCGGACGCAGCTCTTCTTCCTCCTCCCACTTGAGACATCTCGAGACGCAGCTCCAGGCGCAGAGGGAGGAGTTGGAGGCCACGAGGCGAGCTCAGAAGGTGATGGAGCAGCGATACACCGAGTCTGAGCGACTACGTGAGGAGCATCGCTAGCAGCAAGAGGCATTTTAGGCGCTGATGAACGCCAAGATGGCCGAACTGCATGCTCGTTTCCACTAGTACCCCCCGCCGCAGCCTCCCCCGTCATAGGATAATTTTATATTTTTATAAGTTTTGTTACTAAACACTTTTTCGAACAAATATAATAATTATAAATTTCCAAATATTTTTATAATAACTGATTTATTTATTTATATGTTTATTAAAGATTTTTTTTTTTGAAAATTTTGGGGTCTTTTTTAATAAATAAACATGAATTAAAATTAATATTTAAAAATATTTTTTTAAAAAAGAATGAAAGAAACCGAGGAAAAATATCATCGGAAAAACCGAGGGCAAGAATCCCTCGGAAACTCCCTTATTTTTAAAAAGATATATATATATTTAATATTTTCCAAAAAACCGAGGGAATACCGAGGGTTTTATATCCCTCGGTCTTTTCCGATGGCATATTTTATCGGAAATCAAGGATTTTACCGAGGGGAGTGACCCTCGATAATCCCTTCGGTAAAATCTTCCGAGGGAAATTTGCAATAAAAAATTTTTACCGAGTAAAAAATTCTCTCGGTAAATTGATTACCGAAGGATTTTAGCTTATTAACGATGGAAAATTCCCTCGAAAAAATACTGTTTTTTTTTTT
>BMAC01000118.1:871039-882138 GCA_014905375.1 Phtheirospermum japonicum
TGAGTATTTGAGCCTGATTGAAAGTTTAAATATGTGTATGGGCCTAGTGGGCTGTATGCCCGGGCTTATTTCGGTAATATATTGAGAAGTTTATTGTTTATGGGAACTTGCTATATATGAGAAGTCCTAATTGAAAGTCGGTTAGAGAGTTGCGATGAGAATGGAATTCTGGTTATGTAAGGTAACCCTAGATAGTGGAGGATTTCTCCTATCTCTATAAAAAGAGGCATGTGCCTCTCATTATTCTAAGCTTATGATATCATAATTGCATCTTAAATGATTTGAATGAAGGGATTGAGTGTTGTGATTTCGCTTATTAACTTAAGCGTCAGAGAGCCTTAACGGGCTCGAAATCCGGCCCGTTCTAGGCGTTGTTTTGTAGGATCGGCGAGGTCGCTGTGACGATTGTGGAGGGCTTAGAGGTCGCTGTGACGAGTTCGGAAGCAGTGTTAAGTCGCTGATCTCTTTTGAGGTTAGTGCCCCCTTTATTTGGTGGTTCAACTTTTTGGACTTATCAGCTGGGGTCTAGGTTAATTAATAATCTCATTTAAATAATAATTTTATATATTCCCACTTAGGAGCAACGTATTTAGTATTTCAATTATTTAATTATTTTGTTAAATTCATTTAATGTAGATTTACTCTACGTGCAAAAATTATGTAAAGCATTTTTTTAAACTTTTAATTCACCAAACAAGCTATAATCAGGTGGGTGAAACAATTCTTTAAAATCCCATGTCATATAAAATGTGCACAAACAGTTCTCTAGGAGCTCATGTCATATAACATGTGCAGTTAGTTTATGATTTTACAGTGTTTGTTGGGAGTTAAAACGTTCCTTGATGATCTCAGGATGCATATTCTCAACATCATTCGAATTCTTGTCTACCAATGGTTTGAAACTTTGTGTATTATCACGTGACATCTCGACTTGCATTAGTTGGTCAGTAAATCGGACAAATTGTTTGTAGTTATTATTCCACTATGTATAACTTATTCTCATCTCTTGATGATTAGAGCCATCGACGGGAATGAACCGTATATTTGATGTATTTTGGAATATGACGCTCCATGTGTTGAAACCCACTGTGAAAGGGATATCATATGGAAGAATATATAACTTTCATGGTGATTTGGGACACAAAGGAATTTGGTGTTCGATCAACGTTGACCCTAGGCTTTATCATAACCTGACATGTCACACGAGCTAAGTACTACGTCCGTGTGCCATCTTACAGACCACAATTGAGTAGGTTCTACGCATAAGTAATATGTACGTGAGCCACCTATATAAACCATAATTGAGTAAGTGTTACGTATAAGAGTCATTTATAGAGTCTCGTTCCACTGTGCCGAATCTTATGCCTACTTGAATTTGGGGGGGAAAATATTTTGCATCCCGTACCATATGAGATCTTGGTGCTTGCAATCTTAAAGCCTTCGGAAAATCTCTAATGCGACATGCATGTGCCATTTTTAAGGGCTTTTTCGTTGGGATCTAGTGTTTATCAAGGGGGTTTGACAAATTTGTTAATGCTTAACCCGCACAATTTGAGTTCAAAAAAAAAAATCAAGATATCGTTTGTTCAGTTTCAATTAACTCACAAAACCTATAAATCGCACGAACAAACAGACTGTGGGCAGTCAAGTTCGATCTGACACCCTAATAGTTTATTTTAAACTAGTTTTTCTCCTTTAAAATATTGCATTTAAATTTTCTTTAGAAACTCAGAATTTTATATAATTAAAGGTAGATAGATATATGCAGTTTTATCTATTAATGAAATATTGCAAATATTTTACAAGTTTAAAGTCTTGCGCTAGTCTAACCATCATATTTTTTGAGAGGTAAAAATGTTAAAATATACGTTTGATATGAATATCTTTTTTCCTACTACATTCATAAAAAACCTCTTTTATCTCTTAAATGACCTAAATACCCCCACTTTTTATCTACCTACTACCCACCACCCCATCCCACCCCCTACTATCCTTTCATCTGGGAGAAAAACAAGAGCTAAAAAAAAAAAGCAGATGTCGTTTTCATTTTCTTCCCAAAATTTCAGACTTAAAAAAAAGAAATGGAGTCATCTTTTCAACTAAGAGTCCGAATGCCATCCCCACCTTTAATGAGAATCCGGCCATTGCCACCGCGATCGCAATTTCACCCCCACCGCCGCCGTCACAATTCCAACACCCATTGACACCGCTGCGACTCCAGTATATTTTGCTTATCATCACCGGCCCCTCAAAATCTCCCACAGTCCCATGGCGAAAGATAATTCCCAAGCTTCTCCTAACATAGTCAAACATCTTTTTTCCTACTACATTCATAAAAAAACCTCTTTATCTCTTAAATGACCTAAATACCCCCACTTTTTTTCTACCCTACTACCCCCACACCACACCCCACCCCCTACTATCCTTTCATTTGGCAGAAAAACACGAGTTAAAAAAAAAAAAAAAAGACGTCATTTTTATTTTCTTCCCAATTTCAGACTTAATAAAATAAAATGGAGTCACCTTTTTCAACTAAGAGTCCGAACGCCATCCCCACCTCTAATGAGAATTCGACCATTGCTACCGCGATCGCGATTTAACCCCACCCCACCCCCCACCCCCTGCCGCCGCCACAAATCCACCCCCATTGATAATGCTGCGATTCCAGTATATTTTGCTTATCATCACCGAACCCTCGAAATCTCCCATAGTCCCATGGCGAAAGATAATTCTCAAGTTTCTCCTAACATAGCTTCATCATTTCTCAAAATCTAACATACATTCTCTCACAATATTTGGGCGAGACCAGCTCATAGTAGAGACTAATTTTTACCATACCCATTTGCCTAACCCGTCCGTTGCCCGCCTCACCTCTAACACTACCTAAAGAAAAAAAATCACAACATTTCATTTCAGCCCACAGCCCCCTCCCCTCTGCTTCGTTTCTCTCTCGCACTCATATTTCCCAGGCACAAATTTAACCAAAAGATATATATAACTTGAGACCTCATAGACCACTCGTTTTAAATTCATAATTGAATTTTCTAATATTTCGATCACCGTAGATCAGAGGTCAAAATTTACAAATTTCAATTTTGACATGCGATATACGATGATTCACCAGGCTTATTTCGGATCAACAACCATCGCTCAACTCCTTGTGTTGCAATTTACGATATCTCCAATCTATATTTTTTAAACCAATGCCGGAATTGGCTCAGCGATAGTAGGCTATTTCTTTTTCTCGCCATTCTCTCTCTCTCTCTCTCTCTCTCTCTCTACCATTTTGGGATTTTGAGTTGGGCTTGAATGCTGGCTGCGTGACAGAGTTTTTGCACATGTGTGTTGATTTTTTTTACATCTTCAGTTAAATTCTCTGATTTACCAGAGAAAATTGTGTTTAATGAGATTGTTAGATTTTGTGTAATTAACTTTCATTGTTGTTGGACACTTCACTGTGTATATTTATATCAATATTTTTAATTAGCGGTTGGAATCAATACTTAAGTTTAAATTTGGTTGCCTTTAAGAGGTTTTGTGACTTATTCTTTTTTTAAATTATATATTTCAGAATGGAATTGTATACAAATGAGACGGAAATTTTTATGATTATGAAGCATCCATTTGGATGATGGCCTCCAACTTT
Organism: Phtheirospermum japonicum; assembly: GCA_014905375.1. Classification (NCBI taxonomy): domain Eukaryota; kingdom Viridiplantae; phylum Streptophyta; class Magnoliopsida; order Lamiales; family Orobanchaceae; genus Phtheirospermum; species Phtheirospermum japonicum. Next base: position 874,686 of record BMAC01000118.1, read on the forward strand.
CATATGTTTCATATTTTTTATGCTCTGTATAGTCCAATATTTGTGTGATGGTATTTGACAAATAATGAGGATCTCATGAGTCGTTTGCAATTGATGTGATCAAGTAATTGTATTGAAAGTCTCAACAAATTAGCTAAACGCTTCACAAATTCTGTAAAAGTATTACAAAACTATATGATAGTTCTAGATAAATATATTTTAAATTACATAAAAGTATCATAAATTTATTTCAAGTTATCACAACTTTAGTTAATATTTATTATAGTTTTGAATAAAAGTATTATAACAAATTGCATTAAGAATTTAAAAGTAACACAAAACTAGTTAAAAGTTTAATAAATTCATGTGAAAGTATTGGAAATTGATATGGTATTTTCATATAGATATACTCCCTCGTCTCATTCTATCACAGAGATTAAAAAAGACGATTGGTGTTATAATTATAGGTATCAAATGACCATAATATTCTTTTATTTAAAATAATTAAAAGTATGAAATAATAAAAGTAGGGGTAAAAGCAGTAAAGTAACCTCTAATTATTAGTGGGAAAGTAAAAAGTAACAATGATTCTCTCGAAAATATAACTGAGACAGATAGAATGAGACAAAAAGTTTCAAAATTGCTACAGATAGAACGGGACGGAGGGAGTATCAAACATTGATTTAAGTGTATCACAAACCTAGTTAAAAGTATCACAACTTCACGTATAAATATTGTGTATTTACCCCTATATGGAAATATTACTATAAAAGTATCACAAATATATTTAAAAGTATCACAACATTAGTTAATAATATTACTTAGTATAGTTTATGTAAAAATATCACAACTTGAATTTAAAGTTCACAGTTATTGAGAGCATATACAATATATTATAAGTCTTTATCGAATATTACAAAATACAGTAAAGTATTAGAAAACATGTGATATTTTTATTATATTTTATGATACGTGATCAAATTTTTGTGATACTTTTAATTATCTAAGTGTATAGGATGTAAGGAAAAAGAATATAGACAATGTGATAGTTAACTATTTTGTAATATTTAACAACATTTTTATGAAACTTTGATTAATAAAAAAGATAATAAAAATATAATGTGTTAATTTTACTCAATTTTAGAATACTTTTAGTTGAATTTGTATACTCTTAGTTTTTAAATTTTAGTTGAATCTGTAATACTTTTGACTAATCTTGTAATACTTAAAACTGGGCATATTCTAACTTTTTCTCTGGCGATTTTTATTTTTTATTTTTAATTTGTATTGACAGTTTTGTAAAAAGTTTGACATGGTGAATCGATGTAGATCAGAGGTCAAAGTTGATGATTTCGTGAGTTTTGACCTCAAATATACGATGAATGGAGTATTAGATTTTAGATCAAATTTTGAATTTGGAACGATTGAATAAGAGAGACGAGACTCTTCCAACTATATAATAAAACTATTGTTTGTGACCGCGACGGTTGTGTCCGGCGGGCAGCCGGTGGATAGAATTGTACAGCCATTTTGAATGAAAGTCTTTGTTGTTGGTCATATTGCTCCATGATCTTGCTTGGATAAGGTTGATTCCTGCGCAACCATGTTGATCCCTTTACCATTTTATTGTAGAAATATTTAACAGTGTGAATATATGTGAAACGCACTATGGAAGAAACAGACAATCGTCGTGAACCCTTTAGAACAGAGTTCATACACTCTTGAAACATTAGTAGTCAAAACTCCATAACGTTTCCCACCATCATGGGACAATGTCCATTTTATCTTATCCATCTGCTCCAAGTAAGCATGAGCAGGTTCTAATATCTTCTTAATCTCCTTCATTGTCTTTCGAAATAACACTGGTGAAACTACAGACCAGGCATGCCAATATAAATCCTTCACTTTAAAACTTTTAAATTGGCTATGAAGATTGGCACAAACATGTCTCAAACAAAAACGAGGAAACACCCAAGGGTTGGTACCCAGCCATTTGTTTAATGCAGTTGATAATTACTGGATGACGATTTGATATGAGGCAAACACCCTCTCTACCACGAAGAACGTGTATGGACACCATTTGTATAAATCAGGACCACGAAGCAAAAGTCTCTTCATCTACGATTGCGTAAGACAAGGGCCATAATCGTTAATCTGTGTCTAATGTCACTGTGACAAGTATCTTATATATGTACTTTGTGTACAGGTGTGTACCATCCACACTAAGAATTGGGCGACAGTAAATGCATCGATACATGGCTTGGATATCTTGAATACATAATGCATAGTGAATTGAAATTTTTGCACTTACTTTTTTATCCTTGTTAAAATATTCTCAAAAATACTTCTAGTTTATTCATATCATTTTTTTCTTCATTCTTAAATGTCACAAAAAAAAAAATTGACATATGAATTTTGGTTTTGATTTATGATTATATCTATTCGACATATGAATTTTGGTTTTGATTTCTAATTATAATTTTTGATCCATGATCGATTTATGTGTATGATTTAATTGAGATGTCAAGTGAAGTTTTATAAGCTACCGAAAATGAGTTGTGGTGATTGTTTAACCTTTACAGAGGCAAATGATATTCTTCCCCAGTATGTATATTTTATTTTTTTCATGCTTTCGATTTTTTTGTTGAGTTTTTTTTCCAGTCTTCCTCTGTGCATGTGGTTTTTCTGTTTTGACGAGATTGTCTAAAATTTTTAAAATGCACGATTGTTGTGTGTAATTTATGGTTTAATCCATAGAAATCAAATAATCGTTCATATGAAATTGACCTTTAATTTTAGAGTTCACAATGGTCCGTAACTCAATTTTTAAAATCTTCATTCTGAGTTTGTCCTCATTATATTCCCACCAAATTAAAGTGTTTATTTTAATTTTTATCACATACTGATTTCTGGTTTCATATTTTAACTACCTAATTTTGAAAGTGGAACATATATTTATTTGATTTGTTGATATTATTTACAAGATTAAAATGCATGATACATTTCCAATCTTTGGGGTTATTTCAACGGGTTACAAATTGTATTATGATATGATAAATTATGATATGATATTACACATTTGGAGATATTATGATATATTTGCAATAATTGGAGTATGTAACTAAATATTAGTAATGAATTCAATCAAAATATAAAAATAAAATAAAATTATATAATAGTAGTTAATTAATGTTTATTAGACAATGACACAGTGCGAGAAGATTTGAGAGTATGACACCTTTTGAATTTTTCAAAGTATGTAACTATAATAATTAAAAGAATTAATTTAAACATAAAAACATAAAATAGGTTAATAGTAATTAATCAATACAGATTAGAGACGGGTTGAAAATGTGACATCTTTTGAATTTTTATATGTAAATATAATTATTAACGAATTTAATCTAAATTTTAAAATATAATATTAATTAATAATTATAATAATTAAAAAATTTAACAAGGCACGGGTTAAGAACACATCTTTTTAATTTTTAATTTTAAGTTTAAAATTTTATAATTTTCTCAAATATATTTTATATTTAGTTTTTTATAAATTTATATATTCCCGTGCATATTATGCTAGTTACAAATTAAATGGACTCAAAGTCCTCCTCTGCTTCCAACTCTGAATCCAACTCTCATCTCCTCTCCTCCCTGAATCCACACTCAAAGGAGGACCACAAGCTCAGGRCTCGGCGAAAGAGAAAGTATCAGCATTAAGAAACTTCTTGGGGTTAGCAGTGAAAGAAAGAGCCCGGCATTCATATTCATAGTTGAGTCTACTAAAAGCGGCAGATAAGAAAGTCTCGACTCTGAATCTTCTTTGTACGAGGATTATGACGACCCAAGGTACTAAAATCTCTCCGCATGAATCAAATTATTTTAATTATTTTTTTAATGTTCCTCTGCTATACGCTTTCGTAATAGGACCGTTGATGTATCTGTCGATGCGTATAGTACCCCTCACTGCAGTTGTGGTGGTCCATCATCAATTGGATCCCAATCTTCTAATACAGGTTTTATTTTCCTTCAATTAATCAATATACCTTGTGTTTTTTTTTTTTTTTTGTTTAATGTGTGTGTGTTTGTGTGAGTATATATATTTGTCAGGAAAAAAGTAATACCACTGGAAAAAAGAGGAGGACAAGCAATGACGAAAATCCTGACAATCAACTCGGTAATTAAGTCTTTTCAAGTATCATTCATAATCAATTTGTTGTTGACAAGTTCAATAAGTCGTTAATTGATCATTTATACTATTAGTTTGTAGCATCCAATTTTTCTTCAAGTGCCAATGAAGACATATTATTGGAGATATCTCTTAGACTCCCAAACTGTCGATACGTTATTCAGTTCAGCTCAGTTTGTCGCCACTGGCATCAATTGATCTCCCAACCCCAATTTATTCCGAGGTTCATCCGCTTCCATCGTAATCAGGACCAATCCTACACAATCCTGTTTCGCCGGGTTTATTACTATGATGGCGAATACCCCGAGTATTATCAAGTGGTTTGCACGCTTTTCTCTAAAGACTCTTTGCTTCTCCATGGAAAGTCAAAGCCAACGTCATCGTCGTGTAACTACTTTGACTTCTTGCCTTCATTCATGATCATGAGAGCATCCTGCAATGACTTGTTGCTCATGTCGCCTGATGCACGCGGTAATCCTCCAACACTCCCAAGCCCTAAATTCTACATTTGTAACCCAATAACTAAAAAGTGGTTTCTCATCCCAACTGACCCTCATGGAGTCAGGATTGGGTTCGCGTTATTAACCGAACCCAATAATGCTTACAAGGTGGTAGTGATCCACTCTCCCAGGCTCCATTTTGACGATGATTATGTAACTAAAGTGGTAGTTTTTTGCTCTAAATCAAGACAATGGAGCGAATCACGTTTCTCATTTCCTGTACGCGCGACTAGGGACTATAGTTTAGAGATTAAGGTTGTAACGTGCAATTGGATTCTATATTGGATAGATGGTTATGAATATCTTGATAGGATTCTTGCAGTAGATTTGTTGAATGATAGGCGTGATGTCATTGGCATGCCGGATGGTGTCATTCATTACTACATGTCTCACTACAAAAAAACAACAAATTTTCGAGGGATTTTCCGAGTGAACAGAGTTCCCTCGGAAATTTCCGAGGGAAATAAAAATCCCTCGGTTTTTTCCGAGGAAATTACATTCCCTCGGAAAATCCCTCGGAAACCAGGATCGGCCGGGGTTTAATTTTGTTTATATATAATATTGTTATTGGTGTTGTTGGTTGTATACCGTCGGATGTTGACGTGTGGGTGACGGCGCCGGCCGGGAGGTTTTGTCCCTCCAATAGCGGGTTTTCAAATCTTATTTTTAAAAACGTGATAGGGTGTCACGGTATTTTATTTAAGTTTTCAAAATATTTTTAGAAAAATGTGACGGTGGTAATTGCTTATTTGGAACCTTGGCGAAGTGACGCGATGCATATGAATCACTTGTTTTAGAATTAATAACATATTGAAAAATTTGAAACGAAGTTTCGAATTATTCCACTTTTCCTTAGATCCGTTTGAGATTTAGTATCAAATATAGAGTTTGATACTAAATTTCGAATTGTCCCATTTTTGGACAGTTTGAGAATGTGACTTGTAGTATGGAAACTTATGTGTATGTTTTTTTTTTTAGTTTTGAAATTTCGGTTTCTGCATCTCTCTGATTGTTCTCGGGTGCACTGAAATATACGTGCACTACGAGAACTGGGGGGAGATGCTGCCGAAATTTTGAATCTAAGAAAAATACATATGTTAAGATGATACATACTATTAAAATGTCACGTTCTTGAATGGGATAGAAGCCTTACCAATTATAAATCGAAATGCGTTTGGTGTCTAATATATACTGGTATTTTGTAAAATACTCGTATTATTATCTAATAAATTTATCAGATGCCGTTGCGTCGAGGATCCAGTAGCGCACGTCGATCGGATATGGGGTCGGCCCATCATTTATCTGATTTCGACACCGACTACATGGGTCTCGGTCCTGATCATCCAGCGACGCAGACCCCGACGCAGACCCCGACGTCGCATACACCTTCATCAGAGACCCCGTCCGACGCGGGTACATCACGGACCCGACGACAGTTGGTCCCACCGCAGAGGGGTATGACTCAGGTTTATATTGCAGGAGAGAAGTAAGTAAAATCAATGATTTTAAAATTATAATTATCATTATGTTCGAGGGAACGAAATTCCCTCGGAAATTTTCCGAGGGAACACCGAGGGAAATAAAAATCCCTCGGTTTTTTCCGAGGGAATTCCGTTTCCCTCGGAAAATCCCTCGGAAATCAGGCATAATGATAATTATAATTTTAAAATCATTGATTTTACTTACTTCTCTCCTGCAATATAAACCTGAGTCATACCCCTCTGCGGTGGGACCAACTGTCGTCGGGTCCGTGATGTACCCGCGTCGGACGGGGTCTCTGATGAAGGTGTATGCGACGTCGGGGTCTGCGTCGGGGTCTGCGTCGCTGGATGATCAGGACCGAGACCCATGTAGTCGGTGTCGAAATCAGATAAATGATGGGCCGACCCCATATCCGATCGACGTGCGCTACTGGATCCTCGACGCAACGGCATCTGATAAATTTATTAGATAATAATACGGTCAAAACCAGTATATTGACTCACTAGATCGGAACACCTACATTGCACGATGTCAATTTTTGAGTCATATGCGTGTTCGTATCTCCAACTACGATTCATTTACCATCCTAAGATTTTTGAGTGTCAAGCGTGTCTAGATTTAAAGAAGGTGGCAAAATTTCGGCAGCATTACGAGAAGAATAGGTGATTTCGATTTATAATTGGTAAGGCTTCTATCCCATTCAAGAACATGACATTTTAGTAGTATGTATTATCTTAGCATATGTATTTTTCTTAGATTCAAAATTTCGGCAGCATCTCCCCCCAGTTCTCGTAGTGCACGTATATTTCAGTGCACCCGAGAACAATTCGAGAGATGCAGAAACTGAAATTTCAAAACTAAAAAAAAAACATACACATAAGTTTCCATACTACAAGTCACATTCTCAAACTGTCCAAAATGGGACAATTCGAAATTTAGTATCAAACTCTATATTTGATACTAAATCTCAAACGGGTCTAAGGAAAAGTGGAATAATTCGAAACTTCGTTTCAAATTTTTCAATATGTTATTAATTCTAAAACAAGTGATTCATATGCATCGCGTCACTTCGCCAAGGTTCCAAATAAACAATTACCACCGTCACATTTTTCTAAAAATATTTTGAAAACTTAAATAAAATACCGTGACACCCTATCACGTTTTAAAAATAAGATTTGAAAACCCGCTATTGGAGGGACAAAACCTCCCGGCCGGCGCCGTCACCCACACGTCAACATCCGACGGTATACAACCAACAACACAATTACAATATTATATATAAACAAAATTAAACCGCGGCCGA
>BMAC01000118.1:891088-921355 GCA_014905375.1 Phtheirospermum japonicum
AATCCGACATCATGTGATTGAGGTGAGTATTTTAATTTTGAATATGTAATTTTCTTCTCTTCTCTTCAAATTTCAATTTCTTATTCTCTGGCAAGCTGTAGTGTTTTAATGTTTGCGCCATTTTTCATTTTACATGTTATTAATTAGCATGAGAATCCGACAACATGTGATTGGGGTGAGTATTGTTAATTTTTGAATTTGTAATTTTCACTACAATTTATGATTTTGGTTTTATTATTTCTGGGTTGTTTGTAATGTAGGATTATATGGGAATTTTTTGAATTCTTTATGTTGTTTAATTCTGAAATTGTACAAGTTCTTATTGGATAGTTTGTGAATTGGGTATTTTATCATTTGCATAAGTAGTATTATTTATGGTGATGATCAAATCAATTTGGATTTTGGGTGGGTAATTTATGATTTGGGTGAGTAGTATCATTCTAATAATTTGTTCCATTTATGATTTGAGTTAGTATCATTTCTAGTTATTTCTCCCACATTACTAAATCTTGTTAGGGTTGTTTTTTAATAAATTGTTTTGTAATTCTGAGTGAGAAGTATTATTTTTGATATTGTTTAATTATGGATGTCGTCGAGTGTTGATTTGATTGGTTTGTAATTTTGGATTATTAGTTTGTTTATTTTCTTGTTCAATTTGTAATTTTTATGAGTTGTTTCTTTTTTCTTGTGCAGTTTGTGATTTGATCAAGTGAGTAATTTTTTCTATTTTGTTTAGTTTGTGATTGTGTGAATAGTTTATTTTTCTTAAACCTTTTATTTAGGAATTTCTTCAAGTTGCAAGTAGTGTAGTTTGTAATTACTATAATTTTTCACATAGTAGTATGTAATTGATGGGTAAGGACATATGTAATTTTTCATGGGTCTAGTTTGGATAGGGATAGGGATTCGAGGTGACTTGGTTTGGGGGCAGCATGTGATTGAGAGAACGACGACCTTCTCGAAGTCAGAAAAACTTCAAAATACAGTCTGAAATGTACGATATTTTTAATTTAGTGTAATATTTTGGTTTGTAATTCATTAAAAAATTGCATGTTGATTGTAATTTAATATGAAATATTTAGTATGAAGTTACATTTTTTTTTTGCAAATTTGTATTTTTCTCTCTCGTAATTTTGTCACTATTTTAATCATAATTTGTAATTTAATTATGGAATTGTATGATGTTTGTGATTTCGTACGATTTTTGTAAATTATTATGGAATTTTTGTGAATAGTACTAGGTTACAAAGATTTAGTATGAATTTATGAAATAATATGGTCAATGTTTCACATAAATACCCTTTTGTGGTAAAATGGAAAAATGCTTTTCCTATGCATTGTGCGAGACAATGGTAAAATTCTTTTCATATGGCACATTAGTCTCAATAGACGCGGTCAAGTTTCGGTTTTAAATTTGTAATAACTAAGACGATAATTTAAATGACGAGCAATGAAATCAAAAACTTTGAAAAGATTAAGAAAACAGGTGTTTAGGGCTCTAAAATCGTCTTCACGATCAATTGACATTTCATCAAACACTTAATCTACGAGTTGGGTTTGTCAATCTTAACTTATAAACTACACACTCAAAAATCTCAATTGATGGTTCTAAACTCATCTAAGCACTAGACCCGTGAATTTTAACCAACAATCATCAAACAATCTAACAATACAAACTCAACACAAATATGAACACAGTTGAATATAAAAAGCTTGAAATAACACAAGAAATCAACAATGGTGAATAATTAACCTTCGTTAATAAATAAATCATAACTTCCAACAATTAAAATAAAACTCATACGCAAGAGAATCGATTTTGTCTCAAACATATATTGAAAATAACAAGAAAATGCAACAAATCAATAACACAAGGTTACCTAATTATAAAAGTTCTAATAATCTTCAAAGTCAAAGGATGAGAGCTAATAAAGCTTGCTTGATGCTACGTTATGATTCTACGAGATAAGCTAATCCACTATGAATTCGATGCTTGAAAATGAAAGAAAAATGAAGAAAAACAAGAGAGGGATTTGGGCTTTTCAAACCCTAAGGGGTTCAAGAGCTTCTTATTCTAAGAGAAAAAGTTATATTTATAAGGGTGAAATGAGGGCAAAATAGTCATTTTGTCCAAAATGACCAAAAATGGCTTGACCACCGATACTGAAAAATAGCCCCGATGGCGCGTCGATAGCACGCGTTGATCGATGGTTGTGCTTCACGGGTTCGAGTTGTGTTTTTGTCAAATCGAGTCAATTGTGATTCTCGGGAATGCTCTTAGGCTTGATCGACTTCCATAAAATAAAGAAAATCAAAATAACATAAAAAACTATAAAAATTAAAAGAGAAATACAAAAAAAAACACTAAAAAGATGACAAAAACTACGAAGATGCAAAATAAGAAAATACAGGACAAAATACGACTAAAACCCGACTAAAGCACATTCGACAAGACACAAAAATATATAAAAATCACACAGAAATATGTACAAATCAACTCATACGATATATATTTTACTTCAAGAGTTTGATTTGGAAATCAAATATAAGAAGGGTGCCGAGAATGTCGTTGCAGACCATCTAAGTAGATTAATGCATGTGGAGAGCGAGTTGCAACTCAACGAGAGTTTTCCAGACGAGCAACTGCTCACGATTGAGAGTTCCCAACAAAACTCTATATTATCGGGTCACCTAATAACAACATCTTCAGAGCCCTGGTACACTAACTTGGTGTATTTTCTAGTCGTACATGTTTTCCAACCGACATGGTTAACAAGGAGCAGATGGAGTTGGAAGTGCTACCTTAAAATTAAACAAGGGCGTAAGAAGTCGACCCAACGACTTAAAAAAAGGCACTAGATAAGAGGCAACCCATCATTTTTTTTTATCTTATTTATAATATATTTTTTATTATTTGTTTAATTCTATTTTATTTTTTTTTCTTTTATTATTATTATTTTCTTTCTCACAGTTTGTATACTGCAACTTATCTAGGTTTGGAAATAGGAGCTAGCTCAACTTTTTCACGTTGAAGGGAGAGAAAAGTTGCATGGTTGGAGAATTTAGGTGATTGAGGTTATTTTGTGGAGAAAAAAAAGATCGTCATTGTTGTCCAGACCCGGGACCTTCTCGCCATTGACTCGGGTGATTTCTATCCCTGCTCTTCCCTCGTGTTGAATATATATTTGATTAGTATTGTTTTATGTTTGCTTGAGGACAAGCTAAAGTTTGAGTTTGGGGGGGGGGGGGGGGGGGTAAGTTAATGGTTTATGATGGGTGGGATGTTTGAAATTCTTTCTCATGAGTTTGTTAATGATCTGTGACAATGTGTGATGAGTTTCTTAATGATGAATGATTTGTAGTTTGCAAACTTTAGGAGTAGTTTAAAAAGAGAAAAAGAAATCAAATATCAAAAAAAAAGGGGGGGGGGGGGGGGGGGGGGGGGGTAGCAGACTGTTATTAGGTGACCCGATAACAGCCTAGTACGTGACATTTTTGATGATGAAATGAGAGTTGGTTATTAATATTGATGGTACTTACTTGCATTACTTGTGCGAAATATGTTTTTATTAAAGTCTTTAGTCACAATTTGATTTAAGGATCAAGAGCATGATTGTTAGTACTTTTGTGATTTATTTGTGGGGCATCAATTCTAGATTGTTTGCATTGTTGAGGTGTCTTTGTAGTTGTCGTACTCAATGCGAGTTTATGTGGGGCCTTGAAGTTGACAGTTTGTATGAGAATATATCATTAGTTGAAATAGAAGTTATTCAAGTCCAGTTGGAGGATACTGGCAGGCTATAGTCGAAAAGTGAAAAATAAATAAATAAAAAAACAATTGAGGTGTTGAAACAACTATCGATCCATGGTTTACCAAGTGCGTTTTTCTTATACCACGACCGCTTTCCGACGGAGACAAGACCAGCAGGCTGACATTTCACACAAGTATGCATACACTCAAACAACGCATAGTGATCTTAATTATAATAAACCTGAGGTGAAGCTTGACAAAACGAATGCCTAACTAATATGATCCTCTTGTTCGACGTCCTGATATTGATTATTGAGTTAAAAAGGGTAGTGCAGAACTGCATGCCTCAATAAAAAAAAATGAATTACTAATAAAAGGGTGGATGAGATATTTGATCGCAACCAAGAATGTATAGTAGCCAAGCTATCAAGTAACGAGGGTGCATCGTAGTACATTGATGTGACGTATACAAAAAGGGGTTGTCAATCCACTTTGATCACTTTAGTCGATACGTGAAACACTTGCGATTTCTAAAATAATGAGGGTGTTTAGAGTCTGAATGAGTTCGTTCGAGCTTACTAGTTCATAAGTGTGAGGACCTGAGCAAATGACCACTTAATTTTCTTGGGTTATTTTTCTTGTGTGGTTTGTACTTTATTTCTAAATTGCTTGAGGACAAGCAATTGTTTAAGTTTGGGGGAGTTTGATATGCGAGGAATTATGTAGTAATTAATATTTTATAAATATACTTTTATGCACTTCATATTGTCCTATATATCTATTTCTCGTGTATATATTCCTTGATGTAAGAGGCACCAATTGCATATTCTTCTTTTTTGTAGTATTATATTGCTCGGTTGGTGTGACAATGATCGTTGAGTGGTTTATGGGTTGATCTTGGTGACACGAGATTAGTATTGGGACACTCGATAATAACAAGAAGGCCTCACAAGGTTATTGGGTTGACATTTGAGCCTAAGAGGCAGTGAACCCTCTTATATACATTATAAGCATGCAGCCGCAAGGAGGTGTGGGGAGACACTTTTTGGAAGCAACTTTTGGAAAAAGAATCTTACCTTTTGAAGACAAGGTAGCCGACTTTGGGGGAGTATAGTCCTCTGGGGAGAATATTCTTGGACTTTATTTAGGAAGATTGGAGAGATCAATCTACATCAGAGATATAAAAAACCACGAATTGGAGTTCCAAGAAGGAGTAGCACATAATTCCACATAGGCTTCATCGTGTTCCTTCTTTCTCCTTATTTATCAAGAACAATTGTCTTATTATTTATTTTTATTTTATAATCACGTGAACACCATGTGTGAGTAGTTTAATTAATTCTGGTCCTTGTGATGTTGAACACCATCGATTGATTATATTCTAATTAATTCCCGTAATATTTATTTCGTTATTCGTATGAAATTGTTCGTGTTATTCTATTTTCTTGTCAAGGTTATTTAGTTTATAATTTAGATTTATCACATAGATTATTGTTAGATATCAATTGCTAGAAATAGGGCTATAATCCTGAATTGTTGTAATTTCTATTTCGCTTGTAGCAACTAATTATCGTGCACTATTAGGGGTAACACAATATAAGTTAAATAAATCAAGCTTATGAGTTTATTGCTTAGATTATCCATATTGCCTAGAGTCTAATGCTTTTATTGGGTTAAATTTACAGAGCTTATTTTAGATTGTCCATTGATTAGGTTTAATCAAAGAGCTTGTTTGGATTAAATATTCGGTAAGGGTAAATTCGAGTAGCAGAGCTTATTGCTATTTAGGGCTAGTATTTCATACGAAAAGTGAATTATAATATTACAATTGGTTAGATGAATCAGCCGAGGGTAGAAATTGAACTTGGACCCGATCTTTCTCTTTATTATTAATCTCATATTAATTCTCGTACGTATTTTGTTTGTTCGAATTTATTTACTCTGTCGTTGTTCGTCTAGTTATTTGGTTATTTAATTCTAATTAGTTAGTTCATCATTCTTTACCTCCTTTTATTATTTTAATCAAATATGAGTAATCACAAATTAACCCACACTACTAGTTAGTGGAGGAAAGTTGATGACAAATAAAAATATTAAGTTTTCCGTGTAACAATGCGCCCTTCAAAGGAAGGACCCCTTGGGAGCAGCCAATTAGATTTTTGTGTGTGGTGTATGTTTTGAAGTGTAATCGTTGATACATATCTTCTAATAAGAATCTTTCGCCAACTAAGAACAAGTATAAGGATTTATTTTAATAGTCAAAAATTTTAAAACCTTGTATTTTGTTATTTTAATTTTGATTGTTATTTATTTAAACTCTGCACAAATTAACGAATTAAGGACTTGAAATTCATTCATAGAATATTCTACTAACATTGTTTAGAAATATATTAAATGTAGGTGATGTGAACAACCTTGTTTCTATCTTATTTATCCAAAAGATTATGATGTGATTTTCATGATATTTGGCCTTGATACGACATCAAGTATTTAGGTCAGCATGCATATCAAGTTAGGTCGGTTAAATAAGGAGCGACCTCTTTAAAGGAGTTATCGAGCTCTTGTAAAGCTAAGATGATAGTAATATCTCTAAAATAGTTCGATTGAGAGAGTTGGACTTTATATACACATAACTTGATATGGTTGCGGTATGGGCCCCGACGGGCTGGTATGATTTGATATAGTATGGGCCCCGACGGGCTGAAGGTATATGGATGGTATATAACCCATGGATCTTATGGTAACTTAACAAAAATATGAGAGTATTAACAGTTATGATAACTTATCATAAAGGATAAATCCTAAATCTAAGTCGGTGGGTTATTTATGGAATTATGGTAAGAATAGAAGACAGAAACCCTAAATTAGGAACACGTCTCTTGTCTATATAAAGAGGACAGAAACATCAATTCTACTATAAGTTGGTTATTCCTACTTTCACTAAGTTCTCGTTTGATCACTATATAAGGTTACTGACTTAAGCATTGGAGGGCCTACGCCGGGGTTATGTGGCTTGGGTTTTGTTTTGTAGGTCTCTCAAGTCAGAGAAGACAGTTCGGAGGGCAGCGACATCTTTCTTGGTGAGTCAATCTTTTGGATCGCATCAGGCCTGAATGTTTTTTCGTATAGGGTTCCAAAAGATATATTACATGATTGGTGAGCTTATGCGTTGTTTGATTTAATGTTCGAAATATCAAGTATTTCGAATATTGGATATTCGTTTGATTTAAAATTTAAAAATCAAATACTCAATCAACATTTTCTTACACCTAATCTATAATATACTATCATATTACCACATGTACTATAATATAACATCATTCATTCTCTTACACCTAATCTCTGTTGTATATTATCCTATTACCAAGTATATTATAATACGGCATCATTCATTTTATTAAATATTTAACATAAAATACAATATAATAATTCATTCTCTTACACTAATCTCTATTATATTACATATATTATAATATGGCATCATTCACTTTTCAGATATTTAACATAAAAAATAATATAATAATATATTGTTATTAACTTTTCAAACATGAGGGCTTGTTTGTCCTAGTTAAGAATACCGGTTCGGTATTGAATACCGAATACTCGCTTGGTTTAAGAATCAAAAATCAAATACTAAACCAATAAATTCTTACAACTAAATAATTTAATACTACTAAATATAATATTATAATACAACATTATTCACTTTTCAAACATGATTTGACGTCAAATGCTATATCATAATTCATAATCACCTACTTTACAAACACGTTTTAATGATTAACATCTACAGTACTATTCACGAAATTATAATGATAATCCAAACAAAATAGGCCCTTGAGATTCTGATTTTTATAACTAAAAAGAATATTTAATATTAAAAAATTTTAAATACTCTGAGATTTTTAATACCTACGGTTTAAAACCCCAATAAATGCATGTCTAGGGGTGTGCACAGATCGTTTAACCGATCGAACCGAACCGAAATGAAAATTTTGGTTCGGTTTTCGGTTTAGTTTTTGGAAAAAATCGGTTTTCGGTTCGATTAACCGAACCGAAAATCGAATTTAATTTTTATTTTTATATTTCTCAAATAAATTTAAAAAATAATCTTAAGTAAAGCCGAATTGAAAAGCTCAAATCCACCACCACTGAGTATTATTGTATTTCATAAAGTGACTTTTCTCTCATGAATCCACCTCGTCTCTCATTCTCCGAATAGGCTGTCTTCTTCTTGTGAATTTCCATCTGCTATCCATAAGGTTACTAATTAAAACACCTAATCCCCGCTTTATATTCAATATGCGGTCTTCTTGCAATACTCATTTTTTTTTTTTTAATTATTATTATCATCATCATCATCATCATCATCATTATTATTATTATGGGGAGATTGGATTGATTATGTAGTTGATTTTTGTTTCTATGATATGTTAACAAGTACGAAAATCAATGGTACAATGAGCATGAAGTAGATAGGTGCTTTCATTTTTTTAATTTTTTTATATTTTTTTGAATAAATAAAAATAAATATATTTTTTATATTAAAATTTTCGGTTGACCGAGAACCGAACCGAATAAACTGAAATTTAATTTGGTTTGAACCGAACCGAACCATGTATTACAGTTAAGTTTTCGATTTCTCATATTGCCGAACTTCAGTTTCGGTTAACCGAAACTTCGGTTCGGTTTGAACCGATGAACACCCCTATGCATGTCCAAACAAGTGCTAAAGAATATGTAGGCGATGAGGCTCATGAATCATTTACTCCTGAGCATTCAGCTTAGCCTATACTAGTTTCCATCTCTCTCTCTCTCTCTCTCTCTCTCTCTATATATATATATATATATATATATTATATATATGTGTATATATATATATATATATAAAGAGAGAGAGAGAGAGAGAGAGAGAGAGGAGAATGTCATTGACATAATTAACATTCTTACTCGTAATATTTGAATGTGAGAGTTGCCAATTCATGTAGTATACATCTCTGCAAGATCAACGAGTCCAGAAATGGTGTGCAAGAAAGAGCATGTTTGCAATCGACCAAGTAGGTCATGAAGAAAATATGCAATTCCAAAAACCTACTTTAGTAAGCCACAAGAGGATCGTAACTCTAGTGGTCCCACTTGGATTAAGTTTAAAAATAGGTTTTACACTGGACCAAGTCAAGCAAGTTTGTTGTCCAAGTGGATTACGCGTACGGCCAGGTCAACCTGATTTTATGGGTTGGCTCAAGCCGAGCGTTTGACGGCCCTAGGTTTCTCCACGGTACTATCAAATGATAACCTTCTTCCAATAGCCTACTATCACCTCTTTTCAGTGGTGGAGTTAGACGAAGTTTATAGGAAACTTGCTACACTAAAAGTACCTCGAACAAGGCTTCAAGGTTGCAGTTTAATGTGTGAGGTCGCATCGTACACTTAATATTAATTGCTATAGTTTGACAAACATAGCTGTTGTAAATTGGATTAATTCTAATTTAATGGTACAGTGTAAATTCGTGTTAACGAATTGTATAAGCTTAATCTACGTGTCGTGTAGATAATTATAGCTTTTTGAATTTCTCAAATCCATTTATTGGTGAGTGAGAAATGGTGTTTGGAAGTTGAATGGGTGCTTTTATGCTTTAATGTTTATCCCACATTGAATGTTAGTCAATGTGGAAGAGAGTTTAAAAATGATTACATTTTTTTAATGTACATCAAGTGGGCCAGAGAGTGTTGTGGGCTTTGTGTAAACGAAGCTCACGCGGGCTCTTGGACTTGGGTTCGCCAGTCCTCCTTCGGCGAAGCCGAGCGATTCCGAGCCCGGACCCGGACCCGAACCTCGGACCTCGGTCCTGGGTCCTGGGCTCTGGGACTTGGGTCTTGGGTCTTGGGCAATTGGTCCGAATTGGCTGGTCCGATTGAGGTGGTCCGTGTGAGGTTCGGGTTCTGGCTCAACCCTGGTTTCTTTTTTGAACCTTCACGCACCTGTTAACTCCTGACCGTTTCGTAACGGCTGGCACCTGAACGTTCAGACGTTTCCAAAACTTTTGAATTCAAACATGCAATGTCTTTGCACACTGAACCAGTCCAGCTTCGTGGTGACTATTGCTGCTGGTTTGAATGACTTTAAGGACGTCATAAATGGCAGCTGTAACCCCTGATTTGAACCCCTATAAAAGGGTGAGGCTCCTGCATTTGTTTTTGCACTTTCCATACACGAAGATAACACCTGAAAGCATTAGACTCTCAGCATTTCTGCATATTCTTTTTCTTATTTCCCAGCTCAGTCCAAATTCGACCAGTTCGTCGGAGTTTTGGTTTCTAACGGTGCGATTAAACCAAAGACGTAGTCATTTTATCTTTGGGAACGATTTGCCAAAACCGAAGAAGCACTACCGGGGCAAATTCATTTTGCGGAGAGAGTGTCTTACTCGACTCGACTATCTAATCGTTTTCTGTTTCTTTTCTTCTTTTTCAGTTTTAGTGATTATTACAATTTCCTTGTTTGTGCTCGAATTTTTGTAATTATTCCAACAATCACAAAACGAATTCTGTTTGTAATTTTAATTTTCTGTAATTTGTAATCACTACTGGGAAGATGTCAACCTCCAGCATTCCGACAAGCGACACTATTCTGGCCATCACCTCCACTACTTCGGCGACGAACACTGCCCTCGCAGTCACGAACACCACGACAATTGGCATGTCTATGCCAATATTGAACACTACTCAAGCAGAGATCATTCTCAACCCAGGAACACTCAATTTCTTACTCGAGACGCTGACGAAGCACATGACCCAGTCGAACCCATCCACAGCTTCGGCTGCTGGAACGATCCCTTTTGGGATAGGGATTTCGGTCCAAACTATGTCAGCTCCGGCTGTGACCCATCCCATTGGGTTGACGGAAACTTCGGTTCCGAATTTGTTTGCAACTGCTCCCCAAACAGATTCAACTGTTTTGAATACCCATTTAACGGGTTCTATGGGGACTTTTGTACAAACGATGAACGCGCCGGTGCACTCCTCTCGGATCATGCCCACGGCGGAGAAGCCTCCAAAATTCAATGGGAAAGGCTTCAAGAGGTGGCAACAAAAGATGCTATTCTACCTCACGATGCTTGGCTTCGCTAACTTCGTGAAGGAAGACGAACCACCTATTCCGGACAAGGATGAGACTAGTTTCCATGTTCACGCTGCTTACGATAATTGGCACAATGGGGACTATCTGTGTAAAGGTTTTCTTTTAAGTAGCCTAGAAGATAGCCTGAGTAATGTGTACTCGGATGTAAAGACCTCCAAGAAAATTTGGGAGGCACTTGAGAAGAAATACAGTTCCGACGAGGCTGGAACTAGGAAATTTGTAGTCACGAACTTCATGGACTACAAGATGGTTGACTCTCGCCCGGTTATGGAACAAGTTCAAAAGTTCCAAATGCTGGTGAATGATGTCCACGCCGAGGGGATGATTCTTCCAGATGCTTTCACGGTCGCTACCATGATTGATAAGCTTCCACCAAACTGGAAAGACTTCAAGACGTACCACAAACATAAACGAAAGGTGATGTCACTTGAAGATGTTATTCGGAAGGTACAAATTGAGTCGGAAGTTCGATTTCAATACAAGAATTCGAAAAGTTCGGATGAACCTCGAGTGAACTTGCTTGAACGAGGAGACAACTCGAAGAAGAGGCCGCGTCCCGGCAACTCGAAGCCTAAATCTCCCTCTTCTAAGAAGTTCGAAGGCAATTATTACAATTGCGGTTATCCTGGACACACGTCTAAGAACTGTCGCAAGCCTAAGCAGAAGAAGGCCAAGCCGAGTGCCCAACTAGCCGAGAGGGAGCTGACTAGTGATGACCTCGTTGCGGTTATCACTGAAGAAGCTAACATGATCGAGAACCGTGGTCAATGGTTCATCGACACTGCTGCAACCGCCCATGTGTGTGCTGATCGGAGTTTGTTCTGCAAATACCTTCCTTGTGAGGGAAGGAAGTTGAACATGGGAAATCAAGCTTCTTTGGAAGTTGATGGTACTGGTACGGTTGTCCTCAAAATGACTTCCGGCAAGGAGATCACTTTGAATGAGGTGCTGCACGTTTCGGACATCCGGAAGAACTTAGTCTCTGGTTCAATACTAGTTAGTCGTGGCTTTAGACTTGTATTTGAGGCTAATAAGTTTGTATTGTCGAAGTTTGGGACACCACTAGGTAAGAGTTACCCTACAGATGGTTTGTTCAAACTAAGTGTAATGGCTATACGCCCAAAACAAGTTATTAATAAAATTGCCTCTGATTCCTCTTACTTGACTGAGTGCTCTAGYTTATGGCATTGTAGATTAGGCCACGTTAATCTAAATGCAATAAAATATTTATCAAATCTCAATTTACTTAAGGTGAATGAATTTGTTAATAAAAGTAAGTGCGAAATTTGTGTAGAAGCAAAAATGACTAAGTTGCCGTTCAAATCGGTAGAAAGGAGCACGACACCTTTAGAATTAATTCACACGGATGTATGTGATTTAAAGTTTGTGCAAACTAGAGGTGGTAAAAAGTATTTTATTACTTTTATTGACAATTGCACAAGATACTGTTACCTTTATTTTTTGAGAGGTAAAGATGAGGCTATTGAAGCTTTCAAGAACTTCAAAAATGAAGGCGAAAATCAACTTAACTGCAAAATCAAATATATCCGGAATGATAGAGGAGGAGAATACATAGCTCCGTTTGAGGAGTTGTGCAACGAAAGTGGCATAATTCATCAAACTACAGCTCCGTACTCACCTCAATCAAACGGAGTTGCAGAACGAAAGTGGCATAATTCATCAAACTACAGCTCCGTACTCACCTCAATCAAACGGAGTTGCAGAACGCAAGAATCGTACTTTGAAAGAGATGATGAATGCGTTGTTGATTAGTTCTGTGTTACCTCAGAACATGTGGGGGGAAGCTGTTTTAACAGCTAACTATATCCTCAATAAGATTCCACTTAAAGGAAGGGACGAAACTCCCTATGAGTTGTGGAAAGGAAGGAAACCTTCTTACAAGTACCTCAAAGTGTTGGAGTGTTTAGCGAAGGTAGAAGTGCCTCTACCGAAGCAGGTGACAATCGGACCAAAAACGGTTGATTGTATTTTTATTGGTTATGCACTGAATAGTAGCGCCTATCGATTTATAATCCATAGGTCGGATGTTCCGGACATGAATGTCGGAACCACCATTGAGTCAAGGAATGCAATATTCTTTGAAGATATCTATCCTTGTAAGGACAAAGTTGCATCCAGTTTTAACACTGGTAATGTTGAAGGAACTACAAGTCAAGAACTTGTGGGGGTTGAACCAAAGTCTCGTAAACGACCTGGTTCAGAATTTGAATCTCCAACTCCCAGGAGGAGTACTCGAGCTAAAGTTGCGAAGGACTTCGGTCCCGATTATGTGGTTTTCATGTTGGATGAAGAACCAAACTCTTTGAAAGAAGCTTTCTCTCAGACTGATAGTTCATTTTGGAAGGAAGCTGTACAGAGCGAGATCGATTCGATCATGCAGAACCATATGTAGATTCTTACTGATTTACCTGAAGGTTGTAAACCTTTAGGAAGTAAATAGATTCTGAAACAAAAGTTCAGAGCCGATGGATCAATCGATAAGTATAAAGCTCGTTTGGTTGTGAAAGGATTTCTCCAAAAGGAGTCTCCTGTGACGAGAATTACCTCTATCCGGGTGCTTCTAGCGATTGCTGCTTTGCACAATCTAGAGATTCACCAAATGGATGTAAAAACTGCTTTTCTAAATGGCGATTTAGAAGAGGAAATTTACATGGAAAAACCCGAAGGTTTTGTTAAACCTGGACAAGAAAGAAAGGTGTGCAAACTGGTTAAGTTATTATATGGCTTGAAATAAGCACCTTTACAATGGCACTTGAAATTTGACGAAGTGATGATGTCAAATGGCTTCAAGATAAACGAGTGCGACAAGTGTGTCTACATTAAGAATACTAATGACAAATTTGTTATAGTATGTCTTTATGTAGATGATATGTTAATCATGGGCAGCAACCTACAAGTGATTAACGAGACGAAACTCATGCTTAAAAGAAATTTTGACATGAAGCATCTGGGAGTTGTTGACACTATTCTTGGCATAAGAATCATAAGAACTCCAGATGAAATTGTATTGTCACAATCTCATTACATTGAGAAAGTGATCAAGAAATTCAATACTAACGATAGTCTTCCAGCAAAGACACCTATGGAACTCGACGTTCACTTAAGTAAGAACAGAGGCGATCTCGTTGCTCAGAAGGACTATGCTAGGATCATTGGATGTTTAATGTACATCTCCAACTGTACAAGACCTGATCTAACTTGCTCGGTAAACAAACTGAGTCGATATACAAGCAACCCAAGTGGAGAAACCTTGAAAGCACTTGTTAGAGTTTTGAGATACTTAAAGTATACTCTAAACTTTGGACTACATTATGGTAGATTCCCCAGGGTACTTGAAGGTTACTGTGATGCAAACTGAATATTCGACACTAAGGACTCTTTGTCTACAAGTGGATATGTGTTTGTAATAGGGGGAGGAGCTGTTTCTTGGAGATCCACTAAACAGACATGTATATCCCGATCCACCATGGAATCTGAGTTCATCGCTTTGGACAAATCGGGTGAAGAAGTAGAATGGCTTCGTAATTTTTTAGAAGATATTTCATGTTGGGAGAAACCCGTGCCGCCGGTTATGCTTCACTGCGACAGTCAAGCTGCAATTGGAAGGGCAAGAAGTGGTTTGTATAACGGTAAGCCTCGACATATTCATCGGAGACATAACACCGTGAGACATCTGTTATCGAGTGGGATTATCTCAGTTGACAACGTAAGGTCGATAGATAATCTAGCGGATCTATTCACTAAGAACATAGCTCGAGATCAGATGTACAAGTTGCTTGAAGGAATGGGAGTGAAATCCACATCTTAAAGATGATTGTAGTGGAAACACAACCATGATGAGTGGAGACCACACAAACTTGGTTCAATGGGAAAACTAAACTGCAAAAGTCTGGGTAAGTAAAACTCTACGACCCTATTCCTTAACGCAAAAGTAGAGTTTATAATCTGTCACGTGGTGAGGTTAAATCTCTGATTTTTAATGATTCTTGTGCAGGTCTTTGACTTGAGTATGACAGAATACTAATTTGAAGAATCACCTATGTAAGCGAGAAGTGAGGGCCGCTTCTACTGAAGCTTATGAATCCAAAGAAGATGTCCATGGCCAGAAACGGACACAAACGTGAGAACGAAAGAATTTTGAAACCTTAGTGGGTTGGTACTATTGTCTAGTGTACACAAAGGGGAATAGTTCAAGAATTATGTTCACTAATCCGCCGGTATGCTCGGTAGTATTAACTAAGGAGGGTTTAAGGCCACAAGCCACCTATCCCTATTCTCTATTGTCTCTTAAGGACTGAGCTATGTATTTGCATTCATGCATTACGTTTTTGGAGTTTCTCACTCATGTGGGGGATTGTTGTAAATTGGATTAATTCTAATTTAATGGTACAACGTAAATTCGTATTAACGAATTGTATAAGCTTAATCTACGTGTCGTGTAGATAATTATATCTTTTTGAATTTCTCAAATCCATTTATTGGTGAGTGAGAAATGGTGTTTGGAAGTTGAATTGGTGCTTTTATGCTTTAATGTTTATCCCACATTGAATGTTAGTCAATGTGGAAGAGAGTTTAAAAATGATTACATTTTTTAATGTACATCTAGTGGGACAGAGAGTGTTGTGGGATTTATGTAAACGAAGCTCATGCGGGCTCTTGGACTTGGGTTCGCCAGTCCGCCTTCGACAAAGTCGAAGGCGGATCCGAGCCCGAGCCCGAGCCCGGACCCGGACCTGAGCTCTGGGCTCTGGGACTTGGGTCTTGGTCAATTGGTCCGAATTGGTTGGTCCGATTGAGGTGGTCCGTGTGGGGTTCGGGTTCTGGCTCAACCCTGGTTTCTTTTTTGAACCTTCACGCACCTGTTAACTCCTGACCGTTTCGTAACGGCTGGCACCTGAACGTTCAGACGTTTCCAAAACTTTTGAATTCAAACATGCAATGTATTTGCACGCTGAACCAGTCCAGGTTCGTGGTGACTATTGTTGCTGGTTTGAATGACTTTAAGGACGTCATAAATGGCAGCTGTAACCCCTGATTTGAACCCCTATAAAAGGGTGAGGCTCCTGCATTTGTTTTTGCACTTTCCATACACGAAGATAACACCTGAAAGCATTAGACTCTCAGCATTCCGGCATATTTTTTTTCTTATTTCCCAGCTCAGTCCAAATTCGACCAGTTCGCCGGAGTTTTGGTTTCTAACGGTGCGGTTAAACCAAAGACGTAGTCGTTTTATCTTTGGAAACGATTTGCCAAAATCGAAGAAGCACTATCGGGGCAAATTCGTTTTACGGAGAGAGTATCTTACTCGAATATCTAATCGTTTTTTGTTTCTTTTCTTCTTTTTCAGTTTTAGTTATTATTACAATTTCTCTATTTTTGCTCGAATTTTTGTAATTATTCCAACAGTAGCATCTCGTGAAACTTTGTTTTCATGTCAAAGTCAAAGGAATACTAACATGTAAGCTTTGCTGGTGTGGTGTCTGGATCATGAGAACTATTTGTAATGTACATTTTTGCACTATATAATCACAAATTTATGGTATCTATTCCAAAATTGTACTATTTTTAGTACAAGGAACTAGATTAAGGACAAACAGGGTGATAGTAAATATTCAAAAAGAAAAATCTGCATAGTCGTGCTGGTACCAATGCCATACATAAGATTATGGGGGCCCGAGGCGAACTCTAAAAATGGTGCCCTCGAATTTTCTATCCAAACAAATTACAGTGTTGATATTTAAGATAAATACATTAAAACCGCTAACGGATAATTAAGCTATCAAAACTCCTCGGAGTAATTAACTCAATTGATTATGTTTTGCATATCTTCACAATACAACGTGAAACTAACATTTTTTGTTTAAAACTTTAATTTCCTCACAGGTCAGAATGATATGTAATTTAGTTAAATTATTTCTTTCTAATTTCTTCTAACTAATTAACCATCTCGTCATTTCTCAAGTTAGAAAATAAAACTATGAACAAATGACTAATTTTCTGAAAGAAAAAAAAACAATTAGCACATAAGAAAATAATATTCTATATTTCAAAACACACAATTATACGAAGAGGAATCCCTCAATTTTAAGCTATATACTAAAACACACAAAATGATCAATATCCATCTGTATGTGTGTGTATATATATAACATCCAAAAATCTTTCTTCCCAGATTAAGTTGGAATCAAGATGTCTATAGAATTATTCCTACGCAAATATCAAATGAAATTAACAAACTAACTCACATGAGAAAGAATACTATACCTAATCATTAAAAAATGTAGAGAGGACAAGAAAACTCACAAAATGAAAATAATAGAGAATCATCGAATACTCTTCAAATGAAAATGCATTTTGATGAAGAGTGGATAATTTTTAGGGCACAAATGTTATATTTTAATGCAATTTTACAAGTCCTTCACTTTTTATAGACCAATAAATACATAACTAAAAAGAAGAAGAAAAAACAAAAATTTGGGCCCTTGAAGTTTTTGGGTCTGAGGCAACCGCCTCATTAGCCTCCTATGGGCCTGGTTAGTACGATATATCATGTAACAATGAATTTGATATAATATAGTCAGACAAATTAGGGAAAATTGTTTTTGTATTTCATTATATTCTCCACTTTGTAAAAAAGAGTCTTGATATTGTTAAGTTTCAAAACGAGTCCCCTAAGTTAGTCAAATTATAAATAATATTCCAAATTCACCCTTTTCGGAATAAATTGATGATGTGGCATAATTAAGTAAATTTTTTTTATCATTTTCTATTTATTTTGAAATATTAAATGATAATAATGATGTATTATTCCTATTTTATCCCTCAATTTTTATTTTTATTTTTCTATTTCTTTTTCTACGTACATGGGGCTTCCGGAAAAGTAAATACATCTTTATATATCTTTAAATGATATGAGTCATTACACCATGGTCTTGGGTGTACCTTAAAACATGCACTCAATAATTTGATTTATCATTATATATAATTGGTACATAATATCTAGTAGGTATATATCATCATATATAGCTGAGATGTATCATTACAAACAATTAAAATTCAAAATTTAAAATCCTAATATGAAAAAATAAATTCTAAAATAAAACACTAAAAAACTAAATCCTAAAATGAATAACTAAATCCTACATTTATATCATATACACGCATAACTGATATATATCATCACATATAATTGACACACACACAAACACATATATATATAACTGGTACAATGATAGATTTTTGTCGGGACCCTAATTATACTCTACAATGGAAACTAAACCCTGAAATGGAAATCTAAGCACACAGGTTCATATAATAAATTGCCTGATGGAAGGCAAATTTGCTTATAACAATTAATAATTTATCAATTATAAGACAACATTAATTCAATAGGATATTGACAAAGCATTGTGGGTCAATAGGATATTGACAAAGCATTGTGGGTTGATTGTGGGTCAATAGGATATTGACAAAGCATTGTGGGTTGATTGTGGGTCAATAGGATATTGACAAAGCATTGTGGGTTGCAAATACGCGCACAAAAAAAAAGAGAGGGAGAGAGAGGAAGAAGAAGAATGATTTTTATGATATAGCATTAATTAAATTCCTCCTTATATTATTTTTTAATATTAAACTATAGAACAAGTAAAAGTGATTTCTGAATAAATGAGATCCCGCAGATCAGGACCTAACACAATAAAAACTTTTATGATGAAAAATGTGTGCAGGGCCAATGGTGTGTTCTTCAGCATATTTTGCATTTATTCTTTCTGAGATCGAGAAACCCACAACCCAAAAAAGTAAATATCAAATCCCAGCAAACAGTTTATTCATGAATCAAGAATCCATCCAAATTCCAAGACTCTAATACACCGACTCTCGATCAGAAATGTTAGAACCATCATCAAACGAAACCATTGAAGAAGAATACCATGCACAACAAACCCGTCTCCTCAAATCCATTAACTCCGCCATAGTCATCCGCCAAGTCCCCTTGGAGGGCATCACCTTGCAGCTCTGGCCCACCGCTGCCGCCCTCATCTCCCTCCTTAATCGCCACCGCAAACCCACCCATATCTCCTCTATGTTGGCCACCTCCACTAATCATAGACTCCGCCTCCTCGAGCTACACTTCGACATCGGTCCGGTCTAGGCAAGGTTTTTTAAAACCCGGAAAAAAAATGGCTAAAAAAATGGCTAGAGCCTAGAGGGAAAATTCTCATTTGATGCACTTTTTAAAACATAATATCCAATATAATCCATTTAAAATCTTATGTTCCCGTTTAGTTTATATTAATCCCATTATAGTATAAATTAATATGTACTTTCTCAATTATACTCGTATTTGTGAATGGCAAGACGACAATCACGTTTCAGTCTCTCTCTTCAAATCTGTTTAGTTTATATTAATCCCATTATAGTATAAATTAAGGGGCTTTGACCAATTAGGCCAAAAGCAAAGAGTCATATTCCATTTAGCCCAAACGTTTTTTTATATATTTTTTATATTTAACTCCTATATATACATTATAAATTTGCCCTATTGAAACTAAACTAAATTAATACAAACCCTCTTTATGATACGAGTTAAATAATACGAGACAAAAACTTCTTTATAATGCGTTGTTCTTTGATTCGATGTTCCACGCGCCATTACAATTCACGCAATTTTCAAAATACAATTCACACGATTTCCAGATTCGGAGCAGTTTGAATTTCATATTTTCCTTTATATAATTTCATACTAAATTTAACCATTCAAACAATTTACAAAATTTACTTTCCTTTATATAATTTCATACTAATAAAATTTCGTATTAAATTTAACAATTCACACAATTTACAGAATACTTTCCTTTATATAATTTCATACTAATAAAGTTTCGTACTAAATTTAACAATTCACACAATTTACAGAATAAGAGCAGGTCGAATTTCATACTTTCCTTTAAAACTTCATACTAATAAAATTTAAATGGATTTGATTGGTCCTTTTAGTATGATCAATTCACACCATTTTCAAAATACAATTCACACAATTCTCAGAATCGAAGCAGTTCGAATTTCATACTTCTTTAGAATTTCATACTAATTTGGAAAAGACTATTTCATACTAATTTCATATTAATTTGGAAAAGACATTTAGAATTTCATAGTAAGATTTTGATTGGTTCATGTTTTTGTAGTTGATGTGTTATGATTGAATTTCATACTATCTTTCTATATACAATATTCTGAAAAATTCCATACTTATATCTGAAAATTCCATACTTATTATTTTTTTTTAACGGGCATGATTGAATTTCATACATGTTTTTTTTAAAAATTTCATACATGTTTCTATTAATTTTTAGAATTTCATAAAATTTGACATTACAATTCACACAATTTCCCCATTATAATTCACACAATTCATACATGTTTTTTTTAAGAATTTCATACATATTTCTACGAATTTTATTTTAGAATTTCATAAAATTTGACATTACAATTCACACAATTTCCCCATTATAATTCACACAATTTTTAGAATTTTGTTGGAAAAGCCTCGTATTCATGTTTTGGAATTTGTTGTGAGCAGGCAAGTCGTTGAGAGAGTTTATTTAGGGGCAATACAGACAGTTTTTATTTATAATTATTAATTAATAAAATTAACTTGGCCCATTATAATTCACACAATTCATACATGTTTTTTTTTTAGGAATTTCATACATGTTTCTATGAATTTTCATTTTTAGAATTTCATAAATTTGACATTATAATTCACACAATTTCCCCATTATAATTCACACAATTTTTAGAATTTTGTTGGAAAAGCCTCGTATTCATGTTTTGGAATTTGTTGTGAGCAGGCAAGTCGTTGAGAGAGTTTATTTAGGGGCAATACAGCCAGTTTTTATTTATAATTATTAATTAATAAAATTAACTTGGCCTTAATGGGATAAAATATTTTAAAGTAACTAAACGGTAAAGAGAAGTTTTGATTTGGTTGTTCTTATGCGAGCTAATATGCTCGGAGTGCTGGTTGATGGGATTGTTAATAAGTCAGGGTTAATTGTTTTTAGGATACTGCGATCTCGTAAGACGAAGTGTGATTGGTGGTTGCGACCTATAATAACTTATGGGTTTTATTTCGTACATGGGTTTTGGTTTCATTACCCTTTGGGGCGAGCTGTGTGCATTTTTTCCCTCCGGGGCGGATTGTGTGTTTTTACCCTACGGGGCGATTGTTTTGTTACCCGTTGAGGCGGGCTCTGTGCGTTATACCCTTTCGGGGCGGATGGCATTTTCCAAATAACACTTGGCGAGTTATTTTCATGGTTTTCATATGKTTAGAAGTTGYGGTTGTATTATTATGTGTTTGGAAGAGGTATGATTGACCTACGCATCTTTTTCAAGATATTGTGTTCTGATATTATGGATGGTTATGTCTGTGCGAGCTAATATGTTTTATATGCAAGCTGGTTTTAGCTCTATCGAATTATTTGTGATTCGTGATGTGATCTCATGGTCTTATGAGGATATGAAATATGATTGGGATTGGTTACGATTTTGTGCGACCTATGTGCAAATCATGTTTATTTGACATTTACTTTTTGGGGATAATCTTAAAAAGAAGCGAACTCGGTAAGCTGAATTTTTGCAGGTCGCAAGTATACTTGCCAATTCACAGTGAGATAATTGGTACTATGGCTCGGTTTGTAGGATTGTGTGATCCTGAAAAATGATTTGGTAAGGTGGAATGGTGATTTACTTATGTGTTTTTGTTTTATTGATTGTTTTTAAGTGGTTGTGCTTTTGTGATTCTGTTTTTACATGTCCTACCTGATTTCATACCTCAATCAGCTAGAACATGGGGGACTAGCTGATGCGGACCAAAATGTCCATACGTAATATTATTTGATTTATGAGGTTATTTGTGGTAAGCGACCTCATTTATGGGAGAGGGTGTTCCTCCTAGAAGATGAGCGAGCTGTGTTGTGATTTTAAGAAGTGAGCGAGCTGTTTTGGTATTAGCGAGCTGTTTGTGAAGAGTAGCGACCTGTAGTATGGGGATGACTTTTCATATAGGGTCGCGATCTCTTGTAATTTGGGCTGAGTACTTGAGCCTGTTTGTGGGTTTGATGTACGTGGATTGTTATGGGCCTGGTGGGCCGTAAGCTCCGGCTTATTTTGGTACTTTATTGAGAGATTTATTGTTTATGGGAATTTACTATATGAGAGGAATCCTAATTATAAGACAGTTGTTGTATTTATGGAATTGTGGTAGGAGAAGGTAACCAAGGACTTCTCTTGTATCAATAAAAGGAGGAGCATACCTCTCATTATTTTAAGCCTATGATATCATTATATTGCATTATTGTTGAGAGAAGAAGTGGTGATTTCGCTTATTAACTTAAGCGTCGGAGGGCCTTAACGGGCTCGAAATCCGGCCCGTTCTAGGCGTTGTTTTGCAGGATCGGCGAGGTCGCTTGGGGGATCGTGAGAGATTTGGAAGGTCACTTTGACGTATTTGAAGTTCTGTTTAGGTCGCTGATCTCAATTTTGAGGTTAGTACCCCTATATTTGGTAGCCCAACTTTTTGGACTTATCAATCATCATAATTATATATGTTAAAATCAGTAAATGGCAAAAACACACACAAAAAAAAAACAAAAAACAAAAACTCTATAAATATTCAGACTAGTTAAAAAAAGGCAACAAACATATGATTTATATTCTACGAGGAAATTGCATAATAGTTTAAAGACGACAATGAGAGTATGAATCACATACTATGTAGTGAAATTGCAAACTAATTTTTCTTTTTTTAAATCTGTGAGAATATGAAGTACGTACTGCACAATGAAATTTCATACTAATTTTAAAAGAAAGGCATTGCAAGTATGAATTACATACTCCATAATGAAATTACAAATTAGTTTTTCTTTTTTAATATCTTTTAGAGTATGAATTGCATACTGGATCATGAAATCTCATATTACTTCAAAAAAAAAGAAAGTCTTCCACAATATGAAAGAACATGGTGTTCTATGAAATTACACATTAGATAAAAAGAAAAGGGTTATAAAAAACATGAAATTACTTACTATACAAAATTCGCACAAACAACAACTCCATCGTCACAATTATACTAAATGATAAAACAAAAAAAACAAACAAAAAACATATGAACTTATATTGGATTTAGAAAACAAATTATCCCCTTAATGCATGGCAATTGTAAACTACCATATATTGTCAATATTTTACAATTATAGACTAGTTTGAATTCTATATTAAACTAGATATTATTATGGGTTTGATTTTTTTTTTAAACTACAAAACTAAAAATGACATTGGTTCTGACATAAATCCCGACACACACAAATCACACAAGGAAAATTTGCCTACTCCTTGAATATATAATTTCAAATCTATGAATGACAATTGCAAGTTATATACTACTCCCAATTTATATTCAAAATTTCTGAATTTTGGTATAAAAAACCCACGTATTACAGATAAATATCAATTAAGAATCTCATACTACCCTAAATAGTAGAGAAGTACTTACGAGTGGTCTTTCATCTTGCTCGCCATCTTTTTTGTAGTTCATCAATGAAACGTCTGGAAAATCTCAAAACCTTATAGCGCAATATATAGTTCGGAATTTTCGTGTGATTGGGTGGAATCGTGGAACCACAGCGCCTAAAGAGGATGATTTCTTCGATTTTGTTCTTGATTGTGTGATTTTTCCTAAAAATTAACATGCGTAGTACGTAATCGAGTTATTCACCCATATTTTTCGCTTCATAATCCTAAAGCGAAAATGAAATGGAGAGATGATGTGTGGGATATAGAAAATATAGTAGATTCAGTAATTCTGTTTTCTAATTTTAATCATGCATTCGAATTAGGTTAACATAGTCCAGTTGTAGTGTACTAGGAGTTAATGGGAAGTTGGAATTTGACTTGGATTATTTGGGACAAATATTTTGACTATTAGCTCGTATAGGAATTGCCCCAAGAAAAAATGAGAAATAGAAAAAAAAAATTGGGGGATAAAATAGGAAAAATACACCATAATTGTTATTCAATATTTTAAAAATAATAAGAGAATACATAAAGTTATCAATTTAGCCCGAAAATGATAAATTTTGGCCTTTTATTAATAATTTGACCAACTTACTGAATACGTTGTAAATTTGTAAAGTGGCCAATATATTACACTAAACAAGTTTTAAATTTAAGAATTTAGGGAAAATTCTCATTTAGTACCAAATTGAAGCTTTTCATTACCATTTAGTCACCTCAATTTGTTTTCTCCCATTTAGGCCAAATTAATAATATTATTTAATAAATTATAATGGACGTTGTCTTTATTGCCCTTGTAGAATTATAAGGGCATGGTGGTGCGCAGTTGGTTGGGAGGGATGCGACGCTGATTTAGGTGAATAGGGCCCAACTGAAATTAGAGCTTCGAGAGAAAAGGAAAGTATGAAATTCGAACTGAGTATGTAATTATGAAATCTTCTGATAATTGTGAATTGTAACGATCATGAAAGAAACTCAATCAAATCCCTTTAATTCTAAAAGGCTTTTCTGGGAATTGTGAATTGTAACGATCATAAGAGAAACTCGTTTTTCCAAATTAGTATGAGATTTAAAAGGAAAGTATGAAATTCGAATTGAGTATGATACCTTATGGGAATTGTAACGATCATCTTGAATGATATAGATAAGTATAAGAGCGAGATTTGATTTGGGGATTATTTAAAACAGATAAAAAAAATTTGTTGCAGTTAGTTTTTGCGTAGTTACAATAAGGGTAAATTTGTAATGTATGTATAAGAATTAAATATAGAAAATATATAAAAACATTTTTGGTCTAAATGGAATATGCTTCTTTGCTTTTGGCATGTACTCGTAAATTTAAAATAAGTACAAATTCTCCTAATTTGTGACCTACCATACGATATGTTATATAAATAGGCTAATCGTTATACTCACTTCATCTCATTTTATATGTTGATTTTTATAATTTTTATAATTTTATTTTATCAAGAATTAATTTTACTTTATAATTTCTCAATATAATTAAATTTATTCTACTAATTTATTTATTTATTTATTTATTTATTTATTTATTTATTTATTATTTTATACTTTTAATTTTGTTAATTAAAATAATATTATATTATTTAATATATAATTATAATATTAATTATTGGCACGACAGGTAGAACGTGAGTCAATGGCAAACGGTAGATTGAGATTGGGGAGTAAAACCATGGCATCATGTAGGTGTAGAGCAGAACGATGATTCCCAAGCTCCCCTTCTAACATAGCTTTCTCCGCCTCGTTCCTTTATTACTCTTCCAAACATATCACACCCTCAAAAGCTCAACTATTTTCTCTCTTTCCCCGACCCCTCTACTTCTCGGTTATCCCCAGCTACCCGACGTCGTTTTATACCATCCACGGCGGCGCTCTGCCTGTAGAAAGTACAGTTTAGTCATTTATGGCGCAGGCGCTGAATATCTTCATTTCCACTTCGCATTCACCCAATCCCCCGATCTCCTACCGCTCCCCGCCTTTCGCCACCACCATTTCCCGTTTCTCGCTCATCAAAATCCAGAAGAAAACCCCGCTGTTAATCAAAGCATCTGCATCCGATCCAAATCCTACCATCTTAGCCCCCGATAACGGCGCCGGCTCCTCCGCGCTGCAGGACCGCGCACCTTCCCCAATTGTTTCCGATTCGAGCTCGATTGAGGTTGACGCTGTGACGGAGGCGGAGCTCAAGGAGAACGGATTCCGGAGCACGCGGCGGACGAAGCTCATCTCCACGATCGGACCGGCGACGTGCAAGCCGGAACAGCTGGAGGCGCTGGCGGTCGGAGGAATGAATGTGGCCAGAATTAACATGTGCCATGGCACGAGGGAGTGGCACCGGGAGGTGATTCAGCGCGTGAGGAAATTGAACGAGGAGAAAGGGTATGCGGTTGCGATTATGATGGATACTGAGGGCAGTGAGATTCACATGGGGGATCTCGGTGGTGCTTCGTCAGCCAAAGCGGTGGTACTAATAGAAATTTGATTAACATTTTTTTATTTCTTATTTTAATCGACACTTATTTGATTTTGATTTTTACTCGTGAAGAAATAATTCAGTTTAGCTGAATGGTGTGATTTTAGTTGATTAGATAATTTATATATTACAAATCTGAGCATCTGATTAGTTTATCTAATGTGTATTTTAGTTGATTAGATAATCTTGATAGGGTTTAGTAATCTTATGCAGGATGGTGAAATATGGACTTTCAGTGTTCGAGCTTTCGATTCGGGCCTCCCAGAACACACTATCAATGTCAGCTATGATGGGTTTGCTGAAGGTTTAATACATATAGTTTTGTACAGCATTACATATTAAACCTTAAGCAATCATTATTTTGTACTTGATATGTGGCGTTCAAAATCATGACAGATGTAAAAGTAGGCGATGAGCTTCTAGTAGATGGTGGAATGGTGAGGTTTGAAGTGATTGAGAAGATTGGTCCAGATGTTAAATGTCTTTGCACAGATCCCGGGCTTCTATTGCCTCGGGCTAATCTTACGTTTTGGCGGGATGGGAGCTTAGTGCGTGAACGTAATGCAATGCTCCCTACAATATCCTCAAAGGTCAGTACATCTATTCATCTTTTTTGTAATAAAATTGCCAAAAGTTGCAAGAGGCATAACTTCTAGTCCTGCAAACGTTTCACGATCTCGAGCCAGGATGAACCATCCTTATTTTACCAGTGTTCGAGCTCGACAAGCCAAGAGAATTTCTGCCCGAGCTCGACTCAGCAAGGAAATAAGTATGCTCGAGATCGATTCGACATGCTCGGCTCGATTAAATCTCGAGTTTGACTCGAGTTTTTGGTAATTAAAACTATCAAACTTGTGGTATTTTTGTAATTAATACTATAACGATAGGGCTATGTTGGTAAATTCATACATAACCGAGCTGCTCGTTGAGCTCACGAGCTTAATGGCGAAGTGCTTGAGTCGAGCTTTGACTCGAGCTGCTCGAGCTTGAGTCCAGCTTTGTCTTGAGCAGCTCGTGAGTGCCCGTGAGACGCTCGACTCGTTTGCAGCCCTAGTTAAGGCTGGTTGAACCACTGTGTATGAAAGGCAAATGTAGGATATGATGGGTGGATAAATTTAACTAGCAATTTCTTGTTGTTTGAGATTTACTTTTAGCCCGTGTTTTTGTTTGTTCATTTGGTCTCACTCTAAGCATTACACCATAGGATTGGCTGGACATTGATTTTGGGATTGCAGAGGGTGTTGAGTTTATCGCAATATCATTTGTCAAGTCTGCAGAAGTTATAAAGCATCTTAGGAGCTATATTCAGGCACGTGCCCGTGATAGGTGAGATACATTGTCAATTATTTTCAGAATCTTAGGCTGTGTTTGGATTGCGGGATTCGGGATCCAGTTGATTTCGAATATCTTGGATTTCAAATACCTAGGATTTGAATTCCATTCATTTCAAAATTCTTGTTTGGGTGTAATCTGCATTTGTGAAGATTTCAAATCCATTTCCAATTTTAAATTCGTTCGCAATATTTAATTAATAGTAGAAAAATATACAATTTTAAAAAGATATAATTATAAAAAAATAGTGTGTAGCGTGTGAAATGTGTGTATTGTGGGTTTTGTGCTTGAACTTGGCGATATTTGTACAAATTTTTATTTACCGATTTTTATTTTTTTCTATTATTAACTAATTGATCAATATGTAATGCAGTGACATTTCTTTAATCGCAAAAATAGAAAGTATCGATTCACTAAAGAACTTAGAGGAAATCATCCGAGCATCAGACGGAGCTATGGTGGCAAGAGGAGACCTGGGCGCGCAAATCCCCCTCGAGCAAGTCCCATCTGAACAGCAAAGAATAGTCCAACTCTGCAGGCAACTAAATAAGCCCGTTATCGTCGCCAGCCAGTTGCTCGAGTCGATGATCGAATACCCTACGCCAACCAGAGCCGAAGTAGCTGATGTTTCTGAAGCCGTTCGCCAGCGAGCGGACGCGTTGATGCTTTCTGGTGAGTCTGCCATGGGACAGTTCCCTGATAAAGCATTGACTGTTTTGAGAAGTGTTAGCCTGAGAATCGAGAAATGGTGGAGAGAGCAGAAACGACACGAAGCTATGGAGCTCCCTGGCGTTGCGTCGTCTTTTGCGGATAGCATTTCAGAGGAGATTTGCAACTCTACTGCTAAGATGGGTAAGAAGCGTTTATCTTGAATTGATAGTTAATTTACAGTGTTTATTCCCCATGTTTCACTGATCCACTATGTAATTAAAAAGAAACAAAATACAAAATAATCAAAAAGAAAAACTGAAAACAAGAAAAACAAGAGCCCTATCATATTCTCTCGATTGTTTCCCAAATGCTCACATTATTGTCAGTGCTTGTTAACTATTTTAGTTATAGTAGCAGTGTACAAAGAAGTTTCTCGTAGATGGAGTCGTCAAATTTTTTCTACGATCAATCATATCACAAGAAAGATTGAATGCATTAACGAAGTTATCGATTTACAAGGAATTACTGAACAAATGATTATAAAATTTTGATTAGTCATTTTGCCACTAAACTGTCAGGCGGGTTATTTTTTAGTTGTTATTTTGAACATGTATTTGATTTTGTTAATAGAAATATTTTAGATATTGCATATTAGCTAGTTTTTCTTTTATATTTTCAATATGTTGATTTAGTTTCTTCTAAAAAATTATTACAAAACTAAAGAATTTTAATTTTCTTCAAAATTTAGGAGGCCATATGAAATTTTAGACTCAGGCCCAAGAATTGCTAGGATCAGCTCTGGGTGAGAAGATAAGATATAGAGTCAAAATTAATAAATGAGACTCCGGATATAAACTACTTTAATTGCTGTTAAGCACAATATGCTGCAGAATAGAATATTTAACCCAATTACTAAAAGTTCCACTGACCTTTCAAAATTACAAATATAACCTTTAAGCGTCAGACGCTCTTGAGGTTTGTATTTATATAACAAATACCCTCCTCTTGAGGGGGTATATGTAATTTTGAAAGATATTGAGTTTTTGTTTTTGTTTTTCCACATCTTTACTGTACAAATGTGTTCTTTCGTTTAAACTGGTGATTTGGGATTTTACATTGCAGCCAACAATTTGGTGGTTGATGCAATATTTGTTTACACAAAGACTGGTCACATGGCATCTCTTTTGTCACGCTGCCGACCCGATTGCCCCATTTTTGCATTTACCACTACCACATCCGTACGCAGACGCCTGAACTTGCAATGGGGTCTGATACCGTTCCGTTTGAGCTTTTCCGATGACATGGAAAGCAACCTCAACAAGACTTTCTCCTTGCTCAAAGCTAGAGGTATGATAAAATCAGGGGACCTTGTAATTGCCGTTTCTGATATGTTGCAATCCATTCAAGTTATGAACGTCCCATGAAAGGTCATGTCTGGTTCGGAAAGCTTCTTTTGTAGCAAATATTGAGTAACGTATTTTCCTTTTCTTTCGGAATTTGTAAGATGGTGATGTATTATACTATGAATTAATTAAGTTAGAAGGTTTCCTTTGTTTGAGATATTTCTCTTTGAGTGACCTTTTGAAAGGAATTAGACTCTGTGCAGTTTGACAAAAAGAGGCAACATGTTTTTGAATAATCGGCAACAGAGTAAGTCATGCGTTGCAAGGTTAGAAGACCTGGAATTGCCTGAGGTATGTGAATGTGACAGGTTTGACATTGTTACCCTTAAAGCTTTTTTCGTCACAGTACATAAAACTATAATGACGTAATTATTCCTGATGCCTCAGTTATCTTTTAAAATTGAGACTCGGGTATTTGTAATTTTGGAAAGATAACCGAGTCTATTTATAGTTAGAGTAAATCGCAAGATACTATTTGTAATTATTATCTCTTTATTTAATAATAATGTGTCCTTTGCTATGCTTGAATTATATCCTCCAAAGAAAAATCTGATTTAAGCTACTAGTGGTGGCAATAATTCGAATTTGACTTTTTCGACATATGCTTTGAGGAATGAGGAGAAACAGTTTACAATAAGGTTTTGCTATTTCGAATTCGCTTTTGCCAGTTTATTGCTAGCTCTATTTTAGAGTTTTTGATTAACTCATTTGTGTTT
This sequence comes from Phtheirospermum japonicum, assembly GCA_014905375.1. Lineage (NCBI taxonomy): Eukaryota > Viridiplantae > Streptophyta > Magnoliopsida > Lamiales > Orobanchaceae > Phtheirospermum > Phtheirospermum japonicum. Next base: position 921,177 of record BMAC01000118.1, read on the forward strand.
AATAAACGTGCAAAAATCTCTTTTTGGATAAGATGAATCCTAAATCACCGGCCAAAGACAAGACTTTTGACTTTGATATCACTAGCAACCTCCTATTTTAATTGGATCCTATTTTGTAGTTATTTCTTTAAGTTGTTTCATTATTATGCAGCTTGTTGGTTAGTTTTTTCTCTTTTTTT
>BMAC01000118.1:921385-961651 GCA_014905375.1 Phtheirospermum japonicum
TTTCCAATTATGGCAAAATGAGTGAGCTTCTTAACTTCAGGCATGTTTTAATAGCTTTTCTAGATTACATTATCATCATTTTACCCAAGCTATGATATCAAACTAATAGTTATTATTACTATAAACACTGTATTCATCATATTATTCTTAATGCTGATCTCAATCATGATGCAACAAGATTGATGTGAAACAATGTTAATTAAAGATCTTAATGGAGATGCTACTTTGAAATTATTTTCTGCGCAATCAGAAATTTCAAACCTCAATCTTATGAAATTACTGAATGGGGTTTACTTGAAAAATCAAATCATCTTATAATCAGATTAATAATATGACAGAAAAACTTGTACATTAATTAGGTGATATTTTCAAAACCTAGCAACTTCTAAGAATATTCCTCAAGCGAAAGCAGCACCTAGGTTCCACGTAGTTTTTTTTTTTTTTTAAGAAAAGAAAAAAAGGCAATGTTTTACTCGCTACATTACGTGGATCGTTAAACTCTTGAGTTGACAAAATAATCTGCAAATTACGTTAATTAGATAAATCGTATTAGATAAGATTTTATGATTGCATAAGTGAAATTTAAACTAAAAATCTATGATTTCAAGAACTCACTCTACTCTAATAGGTCAAAAAAAAAAATTATCAATTGTATTTTTCACTGAGTAGCCTGAACTTTATTGCATTAGAAAAGTAGACTATGACTATCTTATGGACACCCCTTGTTCGGAAGATTATTTCCTACCAAGGGTTAGATTAATCTTTTTTTCTATTCTATTCATAATAATGGATAAATTTGGTTTGTAGGAACAAAGAGAAGCAGATTTATTCTATACTCAATAAGTACCAATACGCAATGGGGGATCGATACCATTTTCTATGAGTAAACGTGTCCCTCCTTATTTATTATTAGAAAGACATATTCGTAAAAAGTTTCCTTTATTTATTTTGTCTTTCTTTCTGAATTTTTCTAATATATGGATAAAATAAATATGATAGAGCCAATATTATAAAGACAGAAAACCATATTGTTACGTTTCCGTCGAGAGTCTCAACAGTTTGTATAGCCATAAAACCTATTGTATTTATTGAAATCTGTTGACTTAGGGATAGAAAATAATTTGAATCGACACCTAAAATGAAAAAAGTTCTAAAAATCTGTTGATTCATTTGGAGATCTAATTCTTTGTGTTTTATTCTTGTCTTCTAGTTTTTTTAAGTAATAAAGAGGTGACTATGGCCAGGGTGTTGTGTTCTTAATGTTGATTAATCTCCGCATGTTACATTCATCTACATGACTCACTATGGGCCCTATATTTGCTCAATCAATTCCCGAAAACAATTCCCTGTTAGAAGTGACATTTTTACCGGCCTTTATCCCACCTGCCAAAGGACTGAATCTGTTTTATCTGGACATTCGCATCACATCTCAAAAATTTGTGGTTGTTAACCTTATTAGACGCCAAAATATGAGAAAAACACAAATAGGAAATAACATGATGTATTAAATCTAAAATTATAAAATGAAATATAAAATTAATATAAGTGTTACAAAATCCACCAGGTTTGTGTTTACTAGTTACTAACTTATTGATGGTGCAATTTGCCAAAGAGGAACATGTGCGACTATGTATAGTTTTGAGATAAAACTGAATTTTTTTCTCTTTCTAATAGACTAAATCTTATGGGTAGTTTTTGTAATCAACATTTAATGTAATGAAACTGCTTTGTTAAAGTTTTAATGGATCTTGGATTTTATGGGTCATCTTCAACCGATACTGCACCTGAACCCAACAATTCTTTCCACCTAAACAATTCTTCAGCCAAAAATATTAAATTTTTAATCATTTAGGGAGTTTTTTTTTTTTTTTTTTTTTTGAATCAGTTGACACTTGTTTTGTGCATTCAGTGAACTAAACCTCGGTTGCAAAGAAATTAACAAATGTACAATTATTATGACATACATCTTCTTTATGCTTTTGCCCATACCAATGACAATGGGAGATAAAAACACCGATCTCCAAAAGAGAGGTTTCGGTGAAAATGATTATATACAAAAAAGTAAAAAATATATATAAAAACATCATCATTCATGTTTCTTGCTACCTTTTTCTGATCGAAAAACAACTTTATGTATTCATTTGTTGCTAGTCATTTTTATTTTATCATGATTTTTCCCCAATGTTTGTGACACCCTCTTTTTTCAAAATCGGTGCTAGAGAGCCTATTTTATTCTAATATAGCAAATCAGCCGTAAAATAAATATTAAAAAAAAGGAAAGGAAATAAAAAGAAACATTAGCCCGTGAATAGTTGTAGCTTCTCTCCACTTAAGATTTTGTCATTTAATTATACCTCTGAGACTTTAAAACTAGGAAATACTTGTAACAACTCTAATGTATGAAAACCTTTTCTGTATAGTGGGACAAAAGAAAAATATTTTGTTTAGTACAAATAATTATTAATCAAAATTGACAGTATACATATATTAGGGAAATTATTAAGATCCAGCTGTATACTAAAGAAATGATTAAAATCCAGCTTTATTTGCCAACATTAAGTGCTTGGCAAAATTTTCATCGAGCATGATTGTCTTTTTCACATCCTAAAGTTTGTTTGGTTTTAAGTGCCTTGTATTATATATCATCATGTAAATATTGCAAATAAGCACCGAAACATGATGAGAACATAAAGTGACATAAATTAATCATAAACACACATTATCTAGAGGAAGTTCCTACGTAGTACGTACACAAGGAAAACAATTATAATGCTAAGTAGGCCAAAAACGAAATAAAAAAAATAATAATAAATCTCATATATAGTTCATTTATTAATGACAAATATATTTTGTGTGTCTGTTCGGAAAAATTACACAAAAAATAAAAATAAAATCAGCAATCAAAGATCTCTATCAAATCATCAAACGAATTAATTCTAAACGGTATTTTATTTTCATTTGGCACCTTTGTCATTTGGGTTAAAAGGTTTTCGTGTAGTACAATTGAGTAAATTTTGGTTTTTATCTTAATTTTTGTCAATGATCTGACGGACACGTAAGTACGAGTACTTGATGTGAGACATCACGCTCAAAATTTCGGTTAGGACGTAAAAAATCCTATAGAGTGATTCGAATTTTTTAGGCCTCGTATGGTTTTATTTGAATGAGAATATTGATTTTCAATTCCATTATACTTTTGTATAATTCCAACTGTTTATTAGAATCTGAAAATATGTTGGTTGTATTAAGACTTAGATGGAGAACTTATTAGCTGAGAAAATTGGGAATATGGTTTTTTTCTTCTTTTTTTTTTGGAAACATACAATTAAATGATATTATATACTCCCTCCGTTATTTATGAGGTGTCATTTTAGATTGCATATTAAGAATTAAAGAACATATAAATTTAATATTCATAATTAAAATTGTTTTATTTATTTATCATAATTATCTTATTATTGACTTTTTGAAAGTGTCGTTTTAACGATTAAATTGATTTTGCAATATTATTGTTTATAAATGAAACGTGAGATGTAGGGCCCGAGTTTATATAACAACAATATTCCAAGCAAAATTTTGACACTAAAAAACACTTAAAAAGATGGGAATTAAAAGATGTTGGAAGGAGTATATATATGCGCGACGCTACATGATGTTGAAAAATAATGATATTTAACTGATGAAATAGATAGAAGGTGGGCTCCACTTTGAATTTTAATTTGGAAGTGGTAATTATATCAATGTGGATGATAGCAAAATAACAATCGGCCTCACTTATTTAATACAGTACATGATTAAAATGATTATATATTAGTTATAAGGGGTCTCATTAATAATTTATTTATAGAGTTGAAAATTGGGTGAGTGGTTGTGTATGAGATATAGGGAGAACAAATCCTCCCTATTTACTAATTAAATGTGGATGCCTGTGTTTCTCATTTTCATTTTTTTTTCCAAATCGTGTCAGTTGATCATCTTTCTTCTTTTTATTACCCCTAAAATTATTTATTTTTGTAAAATCGCCTGATACCACTATTTTTATCTACCCTATTTTTTCATATGCCCACAAAATTGATGAGATTAATATTCAGTGTGTTTGAAGTAACACCAATTTTTATTATTATTATCTATTTAAAATCATTAGATATTACTATTTCTCTATCTATCCTATATTTTCATTCCCCACCAAAATTGATGAGAATAATAAACTTTAATTTTTTATTTATATTATAGAAAAAAAATCAGAAATAAAAAATCTAGATTTCGTTAACAGTGTTTATTTTACTAATTCTTTAATACCATATTTTTTAAATATATTATTTGATCTACCTGATGTGGTACAGATTGTTAATTCTCACAAGATTTTAAGATTTTATTTGTTGTTTTCTATTGTATTCTATGAATTGTAATTTTTGTTTGATATTTATTGGAACTTATACTTTATTTGTTGAGATTATATTAAATTATAGTTTTTAGAAAAAATAATTATTTATATATTAAAAATAACTCACAACAAATATGTAATTATTTTTTAATATTAAAATAATGTGTTTGAATAGCTCACGCAATACATAGCGCTATTTACGCTACGCGATGTTGGGATAAAAATGCAACATGTTGCGCGATATGCATTTTAAAACACTGATTTTTATTCATATAATCTCTTTTTTGTCTTATGAACTTTGTTTTGATTTCTGATTATAATGTTTTATCAGTGAGCGATTTATGTGTATGATTAAATTGATATTCAAGTGGAGTTTTATAAGTTACTTAAAATGAGTTGTGGGTGATTGTTGAACCTTTCTCAACAGTAAAGGGTACTCTTCCTAAGTATGTGTATTTTGTTTTTTATTTCATGAATTATAAATGAAATAAACTTTCGAATTTTTTTTGTTGAAATTATATTTCTAAAGTCTTCATGTGTGCTTGTGGTTTTCTATTTTGACAAGATTTTATAAATTCTTGAAAATGTATGTTTGTTCTATATAATTTAGGGTTTATTCTGTAGACCTTGAATAATTGTTCAGGTATAATTGACCTTTATTTTTAGAATTCATAACAGTCAGTAATTCAATTTTTAAAATTCTTCATTATGCATTTATCCCAATTATATTTCCCACCATATTATAGTGCTTATTTAAATTTCTATAGCAGACTGATTTTTTGTTTTACATGTTAGCTACCTAAATTTGAATGTGGAACATATAATTATTTGATCTGTTGATATTATTTACAAGATGAAAATGCAACATACATTTGGGATTTTTAGAATTATTTCAATGGATTTCAAATTATATTCTGATATAATATTGTACATTTGAAGATGCTCTATGTTTTCAATTTTGTTCTTTTCAACTTATTTGAAATATGTAGAATTTTCCTTATTATTTGCAAAATATGATTTTATTTTGAATAAAACTTGTTGCATGTTTTTTTCTTAATCTAACATACCCTCACCGGTTTTTTTTTTCGTGTTAAAATCTTTTAAATAATATAGTTTTAGAAAAAGCTCTATATTCTCCTCTATTTATTTTTATTTTTTCACAATAAAATATTTATCATTTTGCAATATTATTTGGTGTAGTATTAAAAGAATATTTTATTATATTAACATTATATAACAAATAAATACCCCACTCCGTCTGTGTTACCAATTTTTATAAATGATCAACTTTATATTTCATGTTAAGAGTAACAGTAGAAAATGATTGAAAATATCCTATTGTTCCAAAAATGGTAGATATTTATATTGAGTCAATAATGTTATTTATAAAGAAGTTTTGTGTAAATTAAATAATATATTTTTAATTATTATTATTTATTTGTTCTAAAAATTTATGTATTTATAATATACTTAATATTGTTCCTAAAATTTCCACACAGTGATTTAGTTCTCACATAATCCTAATCCTATATATATATATATATATATATATATATATATAAAAGAATTTATGTACATCGTGTGTTCACACGATTATTATGCTAGTATAACTTAAATCTCTCTCATACAGTTAAAAATGGAAAATTCACTGATTTGAAAACCACATAAGCCTTATTTCCACTTGTCATATATTGATATTTAACTGCAGCCAGATAAATACATGATTGAGTAAGAATAATAATACAAAAGATAAATACAGCAACAATTGTTCAAAAACAATTTCTAAAATTAGGTCAAGAAAGCTACTTTTTCTGAAACTTGGACAACAATTCCAGGCAGGGTTACACAATGGCAGGGCATATGGAATCTATTTTCTGTATTTACAGACAACTGTACATATAAATGCTGTGGAGTGATCTATTTTGACACATTAAAACTGTAGTCACCAAAATCATGTTTTTAATTTCATCAACTAATATAATTACAAAATTATTCAATTTTTTCATTAGGTTAAATCTCAAGAGTAGTTTTTGCAACTAAACCTTATTATATATATCATCACTTGTGTGCAGATACATATAGAAAGCTTCATGTTGTGCAAATACCATATTTGCTAAAACTCATACATCTACCTAAAAACTTGATTTAAATAGAAAACAATAGTAATATTGTGAAACTTAAATGCCCCCATTTATGTATAGTATATGTCAACATTATTGGGGGGCAATAATTGAGGCTCCCACGAGTTTTTTTTTTCTTTTCTTTTATTTTCTTTTCGTTTGCCTTCATCAAGTGTGATGGGATGTGGTGTTAGCAATAGTACCATAAGAATTGTCAAGTTGGGGATTTTGATGTATCTGTCCAACTTTGTACAAAGATAAACAAACACATGACCCACAAAAAACTGCACTCATTAACAACACTCTACTAACTTCAACTGTAATTTGAAACTTTGGTGAAAATGACTTCTTCATTTTTGGCCCCCACTCCCCTCTTATCTTTGGTGAGGCAAGCGTTTTCATCTTAAAATTTTCAGTTTTTTTTTATTATTACAAAAATTAAAATGAGTTTTCATTGAATCTTTTATTTTTTACATTATTTTTAAATTTATCAATCATATCTCGTCTTCAGGATGTGTAACTCACTATTACTGCCGTAATCTAATTAATTATTATTAATTTTAAATTATATATAATAAGCCCCAATATATACAATTTTATTAATATTATATTATAAATTAAAATAAAAATATTAAAACTACTAACTTCATGTACCTAAAATTATATTTCAAAATTATTCATTCAAAAGTGATCTCAATTTTTCCATGAAAATCAATAAATTCTCAATTGTCATTTTTTCTATTAAAATTGAGAAATTGAATAGAAACACATTCATACAGTGCCCGAGTGATGAATAATATATTAAAGTTTTGGAGTTAGTTTTTGATGTCTCCTATAATGCAGGAATCCAAAATTTTAGTTTTTTTTAGAGCATCTCTAATGCTACTCTTTTGAAGGTGAATAATTTTAACACATGTCAATTCATTAATATAATGTCTATCCACATAAAATGAATGTTAAAAAAAAATCTTTGGTTTCAAAAGTGATCTACAATGTGTAAAGTCAACATTAATAATTTTATATATGTGGCATTTATTTTTTAATAATAAAATAAAAAATATATAAATAATATAGATAAGTTTGACCAATCTATATAAATTTAAAAACTCTAGAGTCTAAAACAATGGAGTGAAATATCAATTCCTATTTTTTAGTTATTTTATTCTGTTTAACATTCTTAAAAGGTGGAAGCCCAATCTAACTTCATAGTTTATATACAGAGAGAGGATTAATTTCAAATGAAAATCTACCGGTGTTCTTGCTTAAGATTAGAAATTAGGAATTGTGTAATTTGACTAAATTGTCACAAATAATCAATCTCTTGAATATGTGTATTTATCTTTTACATAAATAAAACTCTTGTTTATATCTATCTCTCACTTACTTTTATATTTTTTTAATACTTATCTTTCACAAAATAATGATTGTGATAAGATAAAGTATGTCGAAAAAGTGATAAATATATTAAACGTTATTTAATCAGAAATTAATTACTTAGAACGGGTAAAGTATTTGTTTTCTTGTGTAGAATAACAAATTCTTCTTCACGCTTCCATACTATTTTTATATCGTACATCGATTTTCTTTTTTGATTTTTTTTTACAGGTGGAAGCGCAATATAAGATTGTGCTTTGTAATTTAATATTTTTTATAAATGGTGAAAATGCAATTTCGCTTTCTAATTTTTAATATTTCTTTAATAATGGAAGTGTAATTTTATTGTAGTCTTTTCTCTTTCCTCTTTATCCCTGAGAAAGCATAGTCTGAGCCTATGTTTCCATTTCAATATCATCTATTTTTACAACTCGGGCTAAAGAGTGAAGTAATTGTACAATCTTGCCATAATCACAAGTTCAAAGGTCCCCTACTATTTAACTAAATTGGAAAGGGGGACCTCTTCTAGAAAATTTATTTATAGTTTTCATTTATTTTCTTGTATGGCCTCCAATTTTAAAAGATAATGCAAAATGTTTATTCAATTAATTGAAGTTCAAATTGAAATTAAAATATAAATAGTCACGTGATGCCTTTCATATCCGGCGAGTAGTTCTATGATTCATCTCATGTTACATTACATTGTGTGGATAATTGTCATGTATATAATATTACCAACATAAGTTGTGAATGCTTACAAGGTCAATTTTAAACACATACATAATTATAATGAACACTACTACGTGAAAAAATATATATCTAGAGAATAATTTTTTGCAAATATTAAGAAAAATGTTAAGGTAGTTAAAATTATTGTCGATAAATATTTATCAATAATTTTCAAGGTGGATTATTTTCAAGGTCAGTTATTTTCTAGTTATTCTAGCAGGACCTTGATTACAGTGTAGTTGCCTCCCCTAATGAAAATGATTATTGCAATTATAGGTGAAACCGAAAAATCAACAATTTCATATTTACAAGGCATATAAATGAACTAAAAGATAAGTCATCCGATACTACGTTTTTCATTATAAAAACTAACGAAAAAAATGTGAATAATTTGTTTTCGTTGTGAGACGCAAATCGCGTAACATAACATTAGTATAGTTGAAAACCAATATTTGAAGGCTCTTAAATATAATTTTGAATACTGTAGCAGTCTAGTAGCAATCCATCCCATCTATTACGCGTTTTAATTATTATTAACAAGAAATCTAATGTTGGTTGTTAGAACGCTCTCATTGTATTCTTCAAATTCTACTACTTTATACCAAACAAATATTAATTAATAAAAAAAAAGATACAGATACCTATCAATTATGTTGGGTTGCCCTATTGGTGGAGCAAGCACCTACCATTTAACTAGAATACAGATTTAGTTAAGGTTCAAATAATAATCAAAAGATATTGATACATTGTCATAAGAAAACCAAATGGAAATATATTGAGATATTTAAAAAAATAAATGTAATTTCCTTATAATTTAGTTTATGCTTCTACTTCATTTAATCAAAATCTAAAAATTTGGGTGAGGTGTTTTTAATATTAGAACAAAGGTTATAATCCAAAATAGTCATTTATGTATTTCCTTAAATACTTTCCGATTTCTTATTTATCCGAACCAATCATATTTCTTTTGAACCTTTGTCTCTAGGGACTTAAAGACATGTAAATTGTAGAATGTTATTCCATTAAACTCATATTTTCACTTCACTATATTATTACATCGACAAAAAGTCTTATAAAATCTTGTGAAATACGGGCACTACAATAGCTAATTTTGAAAGTTCTTTTCCTTTAACACTTCAACTTTGGTTTTTTAATTATTTTTTAGCTTTTAGATTATTTATTTATAGGTCGTACAAGATATCGTAATCGAAATAAATATGTATAGGACCATATCTGAATCATAATAATTACCTAGTAATGCTACAATTAGGTGAACCTTTTCAGAAAATTGACCACTCTTTAAGTTATATTAAATCGTTCATTTTTACAAAAATATCTAAATGTGGTGAAGCCAGTCAGAAATTTACTGTGCCCACGCACCATAGTACCCAAACCAATCTTCAATGTGAAATTAATGAAAGAATATAACTTTTATGTGTGTGTGGTATGTGAGTATAGAAATGTGAATATTTATTTATGTGTATTATCATCAATTTATGTCTTCAATAGCACGAGATAATTAAAGTCGTGATTGTTTGATATGAGAAAAAGGTTGATAAAATATTAAGTAGTGATTTTACACAAGTGTGCGTTTAGCAATTAAAGAAAGAAATAACAGAGAAGAAAAAATGGATAAAGTTTGTGATAAATAGAGTGTAAACTATTTTGAGTGTGTTGGATATAACAATGTTCAAGTTTATCTGTATATATCAAGTTTCATTGTGTTTGGTTAAGTTTGATTATCAATTGAATCAAAATTGAATGAGTTTTAATTGAATTAGGCTTAAAAATGAATCGACATATCTCAACCCTAGCCGAGTCTTAATAAAAGGTTCATAATTGAAAGACTCGAGACCAACGACCCGGAATTCACATTTGATGTACAAATGTAGCCCAGGAGTCGAGCTTAATATTGTCAAACTCTAAGTTGAGTCAATGAAAATACAATTCGATCAAGAGCTCATTACTAAATTACATATTGAAATTGAGTAAGTAAATAAATGACCGAGTAACGATATTCCATTCAAAATCTCAAAGCTACATATGGAAAGAGGAAATTAACCCCTTAGCTAAATATAGTATTTGATTGCAATGTCGATCTTGGGGTGTATATGTCAACTAGCAACTTTATTAAAAAAAGATTATGTCAACTAACTCGAAAAAGTTGATTATTTGTTAAATTTGTGAATTAAACTATATTTTCAATTATAGTTTGAATTAAGCTTTCTTGAAGCGAGAGAAAAATAATCGTTTCTGAAAGTTGTTTCTATATTTTTGTATCAGTTATTTCAGAAAATAAAAGACAAAGCATATTTATACTATATTACATTTTTCTATATTCTTAATTGGGCCGACTCAACTTATAAGCTAAGTATTGGGCGTATGCTCCAAGTAATGTAGTTCGTAGGTTGCAAGTAATGCAGTGAGCTCTTATGATGACCTCTCTCCAAGTAGTCCCATCGAGCTCTTATTGACGACCTTTCTCCAAGTAATGCGGCAAGTTCTCATGATGGCCTCGCGTATGACTTACCAGGTCGGTACAACGACCTACCAGGTCGGCACTCATGCGACCTGATGTTATCAGGTCCCTTATTAGGTCGGCACTCTTGCGACCTCATGTTATCAGGTCGCTAGTAAGCTCTGCACTCTTGCAACCTCATATTTAACATCCCCCCCTCAAGTTGGGCTTCGATGCAAATCAAGCATGCTCAACTTGGAAATAAAATTTTAGAACAAACCAGGGCCCAAAGTTTTAGTAAACAAATCAGCAAGTTGGTTGGCGGGCTTATTTTGTGAGGAGAAACCAGACCTCATTTGAATTGATCCCGTACAACATGGCAATCGATCTCAATGTGCTTGGTACGCTCATGAGAAACTGGATTAGCTACTATATATAGAGCTGCCTGATTATCACAATAGAGAGAATGGATTTGGGAACAGGTAGAGAGAAATCCACAACTAGGTAACTAAGCTACTGAATCTCACAGACAGTAGAAACCATAGCTCTATATTTAGCCTCAGCAGATGATCTAGAAACTGTAGTTTGTTTCTTTGTTTTCCAAGAAATAAGAGAAAAATGCAGAAACCTGCGATTGACCTTCTGGAATCAGGACAGCAGGCCCAGTCAGCATCACTTTAGGCTTGAAATTGATAAGACCCTTAGCAGAGTAAAAAAGACCCTGAGAAGAACAGGCTTTTAGATGATGGAGAAGGTGGATACCTGCATCCCAGTGGGATTGACAAGGATTGTTGACAAATTGACTAAGCTACATGAAACGTGATATCTAGCCTGGTCATGTTAAGATAGAGCAATCTCCCAACCAATCTTTTGTACCTGTCAGGAGTAGAGAGAGGATCCCCACACCCATTGACCAATTTTAACACTTGAGGAAAAGGTGTGGAGACTGGTTTGCAGTTTAAAAGCCCAGTGGATTGTAAGATGTCTAGTATATATTTTCTTTTATGTAAGTAGGTGCCTGAATCATTTCTAACTATCTCAATGGCCAGAAAATATTTAGCAGGTCCTAGATCTTTGATGGTGAATAAAGAGTGTAGATAAGACTTGACAGCTTCAATGGCATTGAGGTTAGTACCAATCACCAAAATGCATCCACATATATAACCAAGGCAAGAAAACATTTATCATCCTTTTTGATAAAAAAAAAAAAAAAAAAAAAGACAATGGTCATTCAGGGACTGTGCGAAGCCAAAACCAACAAGCTTACTGCAAAATTCACTGTTCCATTGCCTGGAAGCCTGCTTAAGGCCATACAAACTTCTTTTCAGATGACAAACCTTATGAGTATCACCCTTCAGATAGCCTTCTGGAATTTTCATGTAAATATCCTCATCCTGATAGCCATGCAAGAAAGCATTATTGATGTCTAACTGGTGGATTGGCCAACCATTCATGGTTGCTACAGTAATTAGAAACCTCACAGTGTCCAGCTTTGCTACAAGAGAAAAACTATCTACATAGTCCACTCCATATTTCTGATGGAACCCCTTTACTACCAGCCTTGCTTTATACCTCTCAACCTTCCTATCTGGATTCATTTTAATCTTGTACCCCATTATCACCCTATTACCTTCTTTCCAGGTGGCAAATTCACCAAATTCCAAGTGTGATTGGATTCCAAATCAGCCAATTCTTTGTTCATAGCCTCCACCCAATGTTATCCCCGCTTGCTTGAGCATAACTAGTAGGTTCCTACAAGTTAGACACATTTTCTAAGAAGGCAATATATGTATCGGAGAAGTGAAGTGATACTGTGTAAGGAAAAGTGTTTAGAGGATAGTTAGATATTTGGGAGAAAGATGAGCGCTTGCTGGTGTTTGGCAACGACGTTATAAGTAACATAGTTCTGAAATCTGATAGGATGAACAATGTGTCTGGATTGCTTTCTGACAGCAATAGGTTGCACAGGAGATGAATGAGAGATAGGCTGTGCAGGGGTTAAGTTTTCACCGATGTGGTTGTCAAATGTTTTAGAATAATCTGGTGTAAAGCAATCGGGTGCAGGTAAAGGGGTATATGTACATTGAGACCGCACAGAAGGAAATTCATTTTCAATGAAATAAGTTTCTCTGGTGATTATAGTTTTCTTTGAGTCAAATTAAATAATTTATATCCTTTCCTGCCACCCTCATATCCCATAAAAATGCACTTAATAGTTCTAGAGTCAAGTTTTGCCTTATGAGGAGTTAAGTTGGTGGCAAAAGCAGTGCAACCAAAAGGTTTGAGGTGTGCATACTTAGGGGATTTATTGTATAGCATTTTATAAGGAGTTTTCCAGTCGAGGAGAGATCTAGGAAGTCTGTTAATTAGGTATGTAGCTGTGAGTAATGAGAATGTTCAAAAATTAATTGGCGGTTTGGGTTGAAACAATAGTGACCTTGAGACCTCAAGAAGATGTTTGTGCTTTATCTCCACAACTCCATTTCGTTGTGGAGTATAGGCACAACTCTTTTGATGTATGATTCCATGAGAATGAAACAGGGTAACACAACAATTATTTATAAATTCCCCTCCATTACCTGACCTGAAAACCTTGATTCCCTTTTCAAATTAATTTTTAATCATGTGGATAATTTTTTCAAGAAAATGAGTAACTTGATTCTTGTGTGTCATAAGGTATGTCCAGGTCGCACGACTATAATCATCTACAAGTGTGAGAAAATAAGGAGTATTGTATAACATACTCCCATAATGAAAAGGTCCCCACACATCAATGTGTATAAGATCAAAACAAGCATCTGTATGCGTGGTGCTGACAGAAAAAGGTTTTCTGTGTTGTTTAGACAAATGACAAACCGAATAATTCTTTATTGTCTTAGCATGATTTTCATTATAAAAGAATTTTAGAAAATGTAAATGTTGTAAGGTAGAGGCAGAAGCATGTCCTAAATGCTTGTGCCAATTGTCAAGCACATTATTACAATGGAAAGAGCTTTCTACAAAATTACAAGAAGATCTATGATTGCGAGCTGAGGTATGAAGTACATAAAGTCTTCCAATAGCCTGTCCTACAACAATTGTGTGATCAGTCTTCTGTTCCTGCATCACACAATGTGATGGATAAAATGTACACTTGATGTTTGCTGTTTCAGTCAGTTGTCAGATGGATAATAGGTTGTATTTGAAGGATGAGACTAGCAGGACATCATTAAGTATCAAGTTCTCAGAAATTTGAAATTCTCCAGAGTGTGTGACTATTTTTGAGGAACCATCTTGAAGATAGTCTGTGACTTTGGAGTTTATTGGCTTTATGTGATTGAGAAGTATAGGATTGACACACATATGCCTATTAGCTCCTGTATCTAAAATCCAAGAGTTGCTACTATTATGCTCAAAATTACTAATGGCAAAATGTGGTGTTTGGTTGCTTGTATATCCAGCAAAATGAGCAAATTCCCCTTTAGGTTCAATGACCCTAGTTCCCAGAGCAGCCATGTATTTGGCTAGTTCCTTCTGTATGATCCCAGTGATATCTGGTTGCATTGGATTAGCTTTTGAAGCCCCTTGTACTTTATCATCCTTGCTTATATCAAAGTGAGCCATGTTTGCATTGAATCTGGATTTTTTTATCTTTGGATCCCTTATACCAGTCTGGATAACCATGGATTTTGAAGCACTCATGTACTTCATGACCATTGAAATGATAATAGTTGCAAGTCAATTTTTCTCTTTCTTATTTGGATCTCCTCATGTTGTTTCTTCCTTTAAAACCTTGTGAACCTCCTGATTCTTGTCAAATTGTTCTTGTCTGTCTTGAAATATTACCTTGACCATTCCACTGTCCACAACCCTGACCTCCTTTACTATAGTTATTTCCAAATATCCTCGCATTAGCCATCGTAGCTGCATTATCAATACCTTCACCAAAGGTCTGATTTACATTTCTGTGATTTTCTACCCTCAGAATCATAGAATAATCTCTATTGATATCTGGAAAAGGATCCATTAGAAGCACCTGACCCCTCACATGCTCAAAACTTTCATTCAATCCCATTAGAAACTGCATAAGCTTGGTGTGTGCATCATTTTCTAACTAAACTTTATGAGCTCCATAGATATAGCTCGGTACAGGAACTAAATTGGAGTATTCATCCCAGAGTTTCTTCAGCTTTGTGAAATATCACTAGTGGAAAAATTCAAATTAGTGTCGCCTTATAAGTGGCGCTTCAGATTCAATCTGCCACAAAATGTACAAAAGTGTCGGTTCTTACATGTAAACCGCCACAAAAAATTATATGGGCGGCACTTCATAACTGAAGCGCCACCAATAAATAAGAATGGGTGGCGCTTCATAACCGAAGCGCCACCAATACATAAGAACGTGTGGCGCTTCATAACCGAAGCACCACCAATAAATAAGAACGGGTGGTACTTCATAACTAAAACACGACCAAACCCTAGGTTCTGGGTAGAGCTTGACTGAACAGAAATGGGGAAGAAGAGAGAGAGGTCGATAAATATTTCGGGGAAGCCAAAGCATTCATTGGATGTTAACAGAGACGAAGTCAATGGTAAATCCAGCAATGGTCGGAGCGTCGGAGCTCGATTCCATCGCCAAATCCCTCCCCACCGATGCACTACATTCCTTCCTTTCTTCCATCTCCGTCACCGACTCCTCCGACAAGTCCTATGTCTGCCGCCAATGCGTCCGCCTCATCTCTGCCCTCTCCGACCACCACGGAAACTCCTCTCCCCACATCTCTCCAAAATCCACTTCGTCATCGGCTGCCACCTCCGCGACCCAGACCCATATCACTTCACATCCGTTCGCCTCCATCACCAAACCCTTCCTCGAATCCCTCTTCACCGAACAAGACTCAAACACCCAAGCTGGAGCGTCCTTGTACTTGGCGACTCTAATATAGGGATTCGAAAATGCGAATTTCAGGAACTTGAGAAAGTTGTTGTTGAGGATCGAGAAATTAGCAAAATGTGAGAGCTTTAAGGTGAAGGCTGCGATATTGGCGTTGATTGGAAGTGTTGGCGGAGTAAAGGGATTTTTTGAACGGCGGTAGGAAGAATGTGACTAAGAATTTTGTGATGCATTTGATGGAGTTTCTGAGTAGTGAAGATTGGGCTGCTAGAAAATTCGGTGACGAGACGCTGATTAAGATCGCGGTGGTGGAGAAAGATGTTCTGTGGGAGCATAAAGCTTCTTGCCTGAAGAGATTCGAGGCTAAGCGATTTGATAAGGTTATACTCTTTGGATTTTGTGCAAATTATTTAATGTTGGGATTTTTGTAGTTTTAATGTGGGTTGATTTGATCAGGTGAAGGTGGCGAGGGAGACGATGAATCAGTTGATAGAGTCTTTTGAAGGGGATACTAGATTTTCCTGACGAGGTTTTGCCGCCACTTGTATCTCAGGCGTCGTCTAAAGGTTTATATATAAAATGTCATTTGTTTTTCTTGTATTACTGTATTGTTAATGGTGAGAGTTGTTCTACTTATTGATTGTTTAGATTTGTTCTACTCATTTATTTGTTTTCAGTGCAGTTGATAATTCCTTCAAACACTAAATCTATTGCACGATTTTGTTTTCATCTTTGTTCTATTTGTCTGCCTTTCATAGTTATTGCATCTAGTCTGACAATATTTATTGTGAAAGTGGTTTTGAAACTATTGGTTGGTTGTTGGTTTGTAATAGAGTGCAAGTTGGTGACTGCTTGTAGTTGGTTTATATTATCCCTATCATTGTAACTTTCCCACTTCATATTTAGATCATAATTCTTGGAGTTCCAAATCTACTTATATTATTTCAATGACACTTTTGTGTTAATTTATTTAAGTATTAGACATTTTTGACTGGAAAAAACTATTACCGTACACTGAAGTTCTTATTTTCTTATTTATTGGGCTTTGGGTACAGAAAGTGCTAGTGATGGACGTCATAATCTGAGCTCGAAAACTTCAATTGGCATTTCGGGTCAAGTAGGAAAAATTAAAACTCCAAATTTTTGACAATGGGCTCTCCAGCTTCGACAACTAGGAGGAGAGGCTCGGTTGGTGGTAATGGGAATAGAAGAAGTTCACCAATGTTCTGGAAGTTAAACCACAACAACCCTTGTAGCTCGAAAGTTGAAATTGCTGCTCATAATGGTTCTTCTGGCCCAAACGGTTTCAGAAGACGATAAACCTTTGGATAGGGATGTGAGAGTTTCGAAAATCGAAGAGGAGGAGAGGAAATAATTCACAAAGCCAGAGATCAGACAAGCCCCTCTTCAAGGAGAAGTATGAGGCGGCGAGTGTTTGTGGTTAGTAATTTTATTCTCGTAATCATTTCTAGTTCATTTTTTATTTTTTCTGTTATTTTAGCAGGTTACCAAAAAAGTTGTTATTGCTTGACGAGTGCTTGACTAGATCATCAATTACGTGCAATCCCTACAAAGACAAGTTGAGGTATATATATATATATATATATATGTGTGTGTGTGTGTGTGTGTGTGTGTGTGTGTTGTGTGTGTGTGTGAATTCGAACTTTGTGTGCGTTACGATAGAGTAACGTGATTTTTGATATAACTGATTTTCGGCTCTATGCAGTTTTTATCTATGTAGCTCGCAACTGTAAATCCACGCCTCGATTTCAATGTGGAAGGGTTTCTTGCTAAATATGTAAGTTTAATTTGGTTATTAAAGAATAAAATAAAAAAAACTCAATCTTTCTAAAGTCCAACTATTAGGATTAATAATAATTGACAACAGATCTTACTAACTAGAGCTTTTCAAAAAATTTGAACATAAGATTATTTTCAAGAATATGTAAAATGATTTTCACTTTTGGTAATTCTAAATATATACAGGCACCGGGTGTGTGGGACGACGAGCTTCATAATATCGTACATAACGGGTTCAACTTAAGCGCTCTTCGTAATATCTCGGATTTAAGTGGTATTTATTAATTAGATAGTTCTCGTCAAAATTTATTTTTCAGTGTAATATCCTAAAACTAAATGTTCCTTTTTTTTCTTTTCCTTTTACTAGGTCACCAGAAATCTAAACCCTAACAAGTCTCATCGGTGAGTGTTATAATTTGGGTATTTAATGTGTTCATTGTGTCATGGGCCTTACAAGAGATTGGATTGGAGAACTATTTAATTCCTTGTAAAATTGTGTTTCTTGCTTAATTGTGTGTTTTTTTTAATATTTTTCTTCTAAAATTGTAATGTAAAATATTTTTTTAAGTATATTGGATGCTTTTGTTAACATTTGATGTTGATTAATATTAATTTTCATGAAATATGAATTAAATTGTAATTATTTGGTATTTATAGGTTGGTATGAGGATAGGTAAAATAAAATAGACATTTGATTTTTTTTTAATTATTATTTTGGAATTTATATGGGTTATGTTCAAATCGATGTTAATGTTCTCTGATATTTTGGAATTTATATGGGTTATTTTTTTAAGTATAACATCAGTTTCTTGAGAAACTGATGTTATTGCTCAGTATTATTGGTGCCATATCTAAGAAGCGCCACCTGGTTCTGTTTTTGGTGGCGCTTCATCCTAAGAAACGCCACCCGATTCTGTTTTTGGTGGCGCTTCATCCTAAGAAGCGCCACCCAATTATATTTTTGGTGGCGGTTTGACCGAATTTCTATATTTTTGGTGGCGCTTCTAGCTAAGTAGCGCCACCCGGCATTTGTTTTAAGTGGAGGTTTGAACTGCCACCCGTGTTATTTTGACTTTAAGTGTTTCCAGATTAGTGGCGGTCCAAAACCGCCACCAATGATTGTTTTGAACCGTCTCTAATCTTTTTTTTCCACAAGTGTATGTCATAAATGAATCATTACCTTGATTTATGTTCGCAACTTCTCTTTGCAACTGATAAAGTTGCGGTCCATTGCATTGCCCAAGTCTCTGCTCCAATTCATCCCAAAGCTCTCTAGCGGACTATGCATAAATGAGTGCTTCCACAATGTCATGAGATATACTATTCAGCAACCAACTGGTAACCATAAAGTCAATCTTCTGCCAGATTTCAAAATTTGCTGAAGAATCAACTGGTTTTGGTACTTTGCCAATCACGAACCCTAATTTTGTTTTCGCCCCCAGCGCGATTACCATAGCTCGTCGCCATGGCAAATAATTATTGCCATTCAGTGAATTGGTAACTAAAACCATTCCTAGATGATGTGAACCATTCAACTGGAGAGGGTCATCTTCTCGAGTTGTAGTTTGATTTGCGTAGATCGCGTTTTGTGCTCCGCTGGAGCTGTAATTACTTGTGAGAGCTCATTTCTGTAGATCATTGCTTGACGTTGCCTTATATAGTGATTATCGAGTTAACCGCTCTGGTACCATGTTAAATTTATGAATCAAACTATATTTTCAAGTATAACTTGAATTAAGCTTTCATGGAGCG
Source organism: Phtheirospermum japonicum (assembly GCA_014905375.1). NCBI lineage: Eukaryota > Viridiplantae > Streptophyta > Magnoliopsida > Lamiales > Orobanchaceae > Phtheirospermum > Phtheirospermum japonicum. The sequence goes on from BMAC01000118.1 coordinate 940,876, forward strand.
AGAGAAAAATAACTGTTTCTGAAAGTTGTTTCTATATTTTTGTATCAATTATTTTAGAGAATGAATGGCGAAGCCTATTTATACTCTATTACATTTTTCTATATTCTTAATTGGGCCGACCCAACTTATAAGCTAAGTATTGGGCCGTAAGCGTAGGCTCCAAGTAATGTAGTTCGTAGGTTGCAAGTAATGCAGTGAGCTCTTATGACGACCTCTCTCCAAGTAGTCCCAGCGAGCTCTTATTGACGACCTTTCTCCAAGTAATGCAGCAAGCTCTCATGATGACCTCCCATATGACTTACCAGGTCGGCACTCATGCGACCTGATATTATCAGGTCGCTTATTAGGTCACCACTCTTGCGACCTCATGTTATCAAGTCGCTAGTAAGCTCTGCACTCTTACAACCTCATATTTAACAATTTTGACAAATATCTTATGATAAACTTTATAAAATAAGTGTTTGGGTCATATATTTGTACATATAACTCCCCCCAACAAAATATGAAAAGGTGAAACCTAAATAGTACATTACCTAATTCTAGTCTTAACAAATTAGAGACATTCATTTTCACATTATTTTTGTATAATTTACTTTATTATATTCCACATATGATTGATATACTTTCGACTTGTGCGTTCAATGACGACGTGAAACCTTGTCATCAGTGTAAAATATTTGTTATTTTTGCCGATCATAAATGTGTAACATTCTAAATATTTGGACCAATGTATGCATCAAATGTTGTAATAGAATTCAGAAATATTCGATCCGATTATTAGTGGTATGTTTTCTCTATCATTAGAAATATTGGATTCCATATTTTGAATAGTTAATTCTTTTATCTTTATGTTCCCACTGATACCTAATCGATAACATTAATGGTGTTAATTAGGCAAATATGAATAGGAAGAGGCATTATTTTTGTTGCCAAAAATTTAGGGTTAGTGCCAAGAATGCGTCTTTGCAGGAAATTGTGTTCAACTCACACGTATTCGTTGGCTGCCCGTTTTGGTAATCTCATATTCACTTGAATAATTCATCTCCCTTTTTTGTTTGGTGATACCAGAATGGTAAAACTTTACACTGTCATTCACTTTACCCAGCTGTGTCCTTGCATTTCATTTCATTGCATCCAATTGTATTAATTGGAATATAATCTGTAAGATTTACTCACAAGTTTAGACATAAATGATATTTTAATTTTTTTCAAACTAAATATCATTTTAGATATATTCACCCCTTCTCCCAATTTTATCACTATCACAATCCTAATAGAACTAAATACCCAATTTATTATAAGACTCAAAAATGAAATACTCATCCAAAAATTTCTTACAAGTAAATAATTAAATATTACTAAATACAATATTATAATATAATATCATTCACTTTTTAAACATGATTTGATATCAAATACAATATAGTAATACATTGTCATCAACTTTTCAGACATAACTTGTCATCTACAATGAAAAGTAAATTATTCTAAATCCTACAACAAATAAGAATTCATAACATTTACAGAATTTTGAATACCCCAAGATTCTGAATATTAGGATTCACAATTCCTACGAATGTTAGTCTAAATATACCCTAAATGCATCCGTTTTGTAAATATTTTTTTTACATTATTTTTGTAAGATTAATTAATTATATAACGCATGATCGATATAGTTATGACTTATGTGACCAATGAGAAACTCAAAGATATTATCATCACATTTAGTGTTTGATGACTCATATCAATTCTTAGTAATATCAACTCACGTGGAATTGAACACAATGCAAATGAGATTTCAGATCAAATAACATTCAACCGAAAGTAGTTATTGTGATTTGTAAGGAAAAGCTAAAAGTATTTCATCTGTAATCATTATATCATATATCACAAGGAAGAAGAAGTAGAACAAACTATTTATACAGTTTTCTAAAAGGGGCTAGATCCATAATCTTCACTACTCTTATGCCACCTCTCTTAACATTAACAAAAAAGAAAAGAAAATACGTTCAGTAAAGTAAAAAACTATTTTACTAATCTATCAGTATATCCCAACCCTTATTATCTCAACACCCTCTCCTCAAGTAAGAATGTGGTTAGGATCACACATTTCTAACTTTTCTTTAAAAAAAATGAAATGCAAGCTCTCCAAGTAATTTGGTGAAGATATATGTTGATTGCATGTGTGTAAAGATATGACTCGTATCAATATACCCACACTTGTGTTTATTTCTCACAATATGGTGATCTATATCCAAATGATTTGTTCTTTCATGAAAAACTAGATTTACGGTTAGGTGGAAGGCTGCCCTATTGTCACACCAGAGAGGAATAGGTTGTTCCACTGGCAGAAGCAAGTTTGTACAAAACTAGAAAATCCACCACAACTCAGACACAGTAGTTGCCTTAGACCTATACTCAGCTTCTGCTGAGGATCTTGAAACTGTTTATATTTCTTTGTCTTCCGGAAATAAGAGCACTGCCATAAAAGAAAAAAAAACACAATATCATGTGAGAGATTTTCTTGTGATCAAGCATGTAACCAAATCTACATCACAAGAACTCCAAAGTTTTTGAGATCTCCCAACTGGATAAAATAATCCCAATGTCATTGTACCTTTCATATATTTCAACAAGTGTATGGCTGCATACTAGTGTGTTGTAGTTGGTGCATGCACAAATTTGTTCAATTGTTGTATTCCATATGACACATCTGGCCTTAATAGATTCAGATATAACAACCTTACCATCAATCCCTTGTATTGCTCAACATTCGCAATCTTTTCCCCATATGGAGCATAAATGTAAATGCCTTGTGGAAATGGAGTAGTAGAGATGTACATCCCAGTAATCATGTATCATTCAGCAGATATATTATATGTTCTTTTTTTAAACTCAAATGAGTCCCTCTGGCATTCTTCAGAACCTCAAGCCCAAGGAAGAATTTTGATGCTACCAAATTCTTAATTGTACAGGTCTCATTAAGGTAGCCCTTAAAATGTTAATAGGGTTCTCTATATTCCCAGTAATGAGAACATCATCAACATATATTATAAGGGCCAGAAAATGAACTCAATCATTCTTAATGAAAATACAATTATCATTAATCGACTAAACAAAACCAAAAGCCAACAGCTTCTCTGAAAATTCAAGATTCAACTGTCTTGATGCTTGCTTTAATCCATACAAACTTCTCTTTAGAAAACAAACCTCTCCTTCTTTTGCCTTCAAGTAACCTTCACGGGGCTGCACATACACTTCCTCGTCCAAGTATCCATGCAAAAAGGCATTGTTAATATCTATATGATGTAACTCCCAATTATTTTGTGTATTCAAAGATATCAACAACCTTACTCAGACTAGCTTTGCTAATGGTGAAAGACTCTCAATAATATCCACTTATTCTACTTGTATATATTCCTCAGCAACCAATCTTGCCTTATACCTCTCTACACTGCCATCAGGGTTTCTTTTAATTTTATAAACCCATCTAGATCCTATAGCCTTTTTCCCAATAAGTAACTTCTTTAAATCCCATGTGTGATTAACTTTTTAATGCTTCAAGTCCTTTTATAGGAAAAAGACATGTTTGCTGCCATAGATCATGTCACATAGTCTAACAACCAAGAAGGCTTGCTTTTAGATCTACAACCTCTTCCCAATTGTTCTGAGTTCTCAAAACTTGAAAGTTGAGGTTGTTTGGTAACTGTATCATGTGAAGCAATCTCTTCTGTCACATCAGTAATAGCCACAGGCAACACCAACTCCCTTTCCATGTCAATATTAGCAAAAGGAAAATGTGATTCATAGAAGACCACATCTCTTGACACCAAAACCTCCTTAGTGTCACGATTATAAACTCTATATCCCGTAACTCCTGTGACAAAACCAAGATACACACAAGGGTATGCTCTTACTTCGAACTTAGCCTTATGTAGACTGTTCCTTGGTTCAAAACATAAACACCCAAAAGTTTTGAATTTCTCATACTTTGGAGATTCACCAAGCAATAATTCATAAGAAGATTTCCAATCCAGGGTATCACTTAGAAAAGAATTGACAATGTGAATTGCTGGAAGAAGTGTGTAAGGCCAGTATTTCTTAGGAACATTTGACTGGAATAATAGTGATCTACTTACCACTAAGATATGTCTGTATTTCCTTCTAACTACTTCATTCTGTTGATTTTTGATAAATAATTCAATACTTGTGCATCAAGCCTTGCATTTCTTTGCTCAAAAATTATGTCCCATTATCCGTTCTGATGTTCTGAACCTCCTTCTTATATTGATTATTGACTAGAATCAGAAACTTAGCCAAAATGCCCGATACTTCACTTTTGCATCTCATCAGAAAGATCTAGGTCACTCTTGTTTTGTCATCAACAATGGTGAGCATATAAGGTGTGTTTGTCACAAAATATCATTATATGGACCCCATAAGTCTAAACATATCAACTCAAACTTCACCGTAGATTGAATTGAATTGGGAGGAGAAGAAAGTCTACACTGTTTTTGAATTGAACTTTGTGCACTTAAATTTTATTATAGAAAAGTTCGTTCGCAAGAGAACAGAGTAATTGTAAGTGTAAAGCTTGACTCGAGTCGAATCTCTCAAGAAAGACTAATTGGAAGTAAGTTTTTATGTTTGATTCACGAATGAGAAAACAATGAAAAAGTTATGTTAAACATGTGATCAAATTTTAGTTTTTTAAGTTCCAAGACGGTGATTTAAATAATAAGAAATAAAATAAAGAACTTTAAAAAGATTAATAAAATGGGGGTCTAGGGCTCTAGACTCACCTCCACAATCAATTGGCATTTGATCGAATACTTAATTTATAACTTAGGGGTATCAATCCCAAATTGTAAATTAAACATCCAACAATGTTAATTGATGGTTCTAAACTCATATAGGCACTAGACCCATGAGTTCTAACCTACAATCATCAATAAATCTAATAACATAAACTTAAAACAAGCATGAATATGATTAAAGATATAAAGTTTGAAACAAAGCAAGAAAACAACAATGGAGAAATATAAACCTTCATTAACAAATCAAACACAAATTTCAACATTTAAACTAAAATCCATACACAAGAGAGTTGATAGCTTCAAACATTTATTAAAAATAACAAGAAAAATGTAATAAATCTAGAATGAAGAATTACCCAATTAGAAAAGTTTTTAGAATCTTCAAAGCCAAAAGAGAGAGAGAGTTACTCCAAACACATAGAGCTTCTTCAAATTATAAATTAAGCTAACTAGATGATAAGTTTCAATTCTACGAGTTACGCTAATCTACTAAGGATTATATGCTTGAAGGTGAAAGAAAAATGATGAAAACAAGATAAGGTTTTTGGTTTTCAAACCCTTGGGGGTCCAAGAGCTCTTATTGTTGAGAAGGGAGTGGTACTTATATGGTGAAAGTGGATAAAATGGTAATTTTACCAAAAATTCATCTGAGCAACTAATGAATTAATTAATTTTGATATTACTCGGAGTATGCTTGCAAAATATAATTTAGAAAACGATGATCATTTCTGGTAAACAAATATATATATATATATATATATATATAGCTGACTATATTTGTATAATTATTCAACTAATGTAAATCTTGATGTATCCGTTACACAAAATTTGTGTATGAATTGCTAACATGATTAACAGGGGCGTAGCCAGCCCCGTATATGACTACTAGCCCAAGTTTATAAACCCTAGCCCAAATATATTTCTTTTGCTATTTCTAATATAATTTTTTTTTTTTTGAAATTTCAAAAGGCCCAAAATGAGCACCCTCGCTCCGGGGACAGTATACCATGGACTCAGGTGCACCTTATAAGTTGCACCTGTAATTTAATTTATCATTGTATATAACTGGTACATATCATCACATATAATAGATACATATCATCACATATAACTGGTACATATTATCACAAGTAATTGAAATTCTAAATCTAAAATTTAAAATCTTAAAATTAAAAAAATAAACCTAAAACAATAAATTAAACCCTAAAAATAAAAAAATTAATCCCTAAAATAAAAAATTAAACCCTGAAATTGAATATTAAACTCTAAATTCTAAATTTCTATCGCATATCATCACATATAACTGACACATATCATCACATATAACTAACACATATGTCACATATAACTAATACATATCATCACATATAACTGGCAGAATGATAGAAATAAAATGGAAAATTAAATTAAAAAAATAAAAAAACTAAACCTTAAAATGAAATATTAAACCCTAAAATGGAAAACTAAACCCTAAAATGGAAAAGTAAACCCTAAACTCTAAATCTTTGACACATATCATCATGTATAACTACCATATATCATCACGTATAACTGTCAGATATCATCACGTATAACTATAAGATATCATCACGTAAAATAGGGTGCACCTAGCAAGGTGCACCCAGGTCCACCTAATAAATTGCCCTCGCTCTGCCCCTGATGATTAATCTGACAAATGAAATTTATCAAATTAAATCTAAGTGTAAGTGGAAGAAATATCTCTTTGATCTATGATTGTTATTCTCTTCAAGAATTTATTAAAAAAAATCAAAATTGACAAGTTGATCTTTAACAATTGTAATTCGAGAGTTTAGCATCATATTAGGATAAACTTGCCATAACTATTTGTATTTGATGAAGTTTGGCATTTGCTTTTTATGTTTATCTATATTTGTAGGTTGTGAAGTCTTGCCACAAGTATACATTTGATGAAGTGGTACTATCGAATTGACCTTCATCATTTGATTTACATTTATTTTCTTATGATTTTAAAATATTGGTATTCACTACCATAATTTGCAAGATACGCATAAATTATAAGTTATTACTATCATTTAACATTATTGATTATTCAATCTTTCGATCTATTAAATATCATATTTAATATTGCAATTTTAATGATACTTCAAACTAAATAAAAATATAATTCGGACACATAAAGTATCTTATATAGAAAGAGACTTAGTAAATAAGTAGAATAGATATGGATAGTATGACGACAATTATAGGCATTCTGGCTTCTAGGATTTAGTGCTTGTTTGAGAACCCATTTTGAAATGGACTTTTTGCAAATAAGTCCATTTAGAAAAGAAAAATATGTTTGGTGGTTATTTTAAAATAGACTTTTGAAAAATTAACTTTTCCAAAACTTTTTCAAAAGTCCATTTTGAAAAAGTGATAATTTATTACTTTTAAATTTCATTTCCTACACTTTTGTTGAATGAACTTTTAAAATTGTTTTTACCAAACACTTCACATTTTTCACAAACACTTTTTAAATTACACTTTTCCAAAAGTCCATTTTATAGATGGACTTTTATACCAAAAATGTTTCCAAACGAGTCCTTAGATTATGTCAATATTGTTACAACGCGGCCAAAAAATAAAAATAAAAATAAAATCCATTACGTTCTATATGCCAATTCATTGAATAGAAATTCGATGGGTTTTAGAAATATATTTAGCTAATGAAGTCGTGTCATAAAAATCTATACCAATCAATTCTTTGGAATTTTACATTAATTAACTTTCAATAAATCTAGTTTTGAGTCTAATTCTTGTTTTGCAAGTTTGAAGTTGTGTGATCTTTTGCTTTTTGGGAAAAAAAAAATTTGCCCTCAATATACGCAATTTTTTTACACATTGTCCTTCGAAATATTTTTTTTATTTCACTTTGCCCCCTGATGTACAATAATTATCGACGTTGCCCCCTAAACTTTATTTTCGATAGAATATTCCTCATAGATTTCATTGATGGATAGTTGAGGGGCAGTGCAAAAATCTTATAGTTTGGAAGGTAAATTGCAAAAAATCTTAAAATTTGGGGGTAAAGTGCAAAAAACTTATAATTTGGATGACAAATTAAAATATTATTAATATCGAATTTTTATGTAAAAATATTATTTTTATTAAAAAAATAGAATTCATATCTCATATATATATATATATATATATAATCATGAAATTATATCATAATAATTAGTAATATAGTTAAAAAGATATTATTAAAAAATTATCTTATTAAAAAGATATAGAATTATTACTTTTATATATATATATATATATACACACACACACACACACACACACATACACACACGTGAAATGATACCATAGTAATTAGTAATATAGTTAAGAAAATATTATTAAAAAATTATCTTATAATATAATTATAATTGCATATGGACGCAAATATTAAAGTTATTGTTGCACTTTCTCTGGGAAAATTTCATTTTTGGTACATTATGTTGGCCACTTTCCAGAAAAAGTACGTGATGTTGGCCAGCATCAAACTACATACATTAAGTTGGCAAATTTATCAAATTTGGTACAAAAAAAGCCCAATCGGACGTGATTGGCCAACATCAAACTACATACATTAAGTTGGCAAATTTATCAAATTTGGTACAAAAAAAGCCCAATCGGGCTTTGATGCTTACATGGCATGATTTAATCATTTCTTATTATTTTTAATTTAAAAACTGAATTAATTTAAAAATTAAAAATTAATTTCTTATCATTTTTAATTTAAAAATTAATTTCTTATCATTTTAAAATTAATTCAAAACTTAATTTAATCTAAAAATTAATTTAAAAATTAATTTCTTATCATTTTTAATTTAAAAATTAATTTTTAAATTAGTTTTAAAATGATAAGAAATTATTTTTTTAATTAATTCTTAAATTAAAAATGATAAAAAATTAATTTTATATTAATTTTTAAATTAATTTTAAAATGATAAGAAATTAATTTCTAAATTAATCTTTAAATTGAAAATGATAAAAAATCACTTTTTAAATTAAAAATGATAAGAAATGATTAAATCATGCCATGTAAGCATCAAAACCCAATTGGGCTTTTTTTGTACCAAATCTGATAAATTTGCCAACTTAATGTATGTAGTTTGATGCTGGCCAACATCACGTACCTTTTCTGGAAAGTGGCCAACATAATGTACCAAAAATGAGATTTTCCCACTTTCTCTCTATGTAATATGGTGATACAATCTTATATAACAATGTATTCGTGATTAATATAATATTTAATCACACTTTTTATACAAATAATAGTATCGAATGATAATTCTATTTTTCGTATCATAATATAATACATATACGAAATACACCTTTATTTTATTTTGTTCAATCATAATACATAATAATATATTATTATGTTATTTATCCTAATAATTTACATAATACTTAGTCGTGTTTCATATTTAATAATATAAAAGATGTATTGACAATATTTATATTTAGAAAATTAAAAATATTAATTGGAGATTTATGGATTTTTTTTAGTTGAAATTGTATTGACAACTTTGTGTGTGTGTGTGTAAGATAAAAATTATATATCTTTTTCAAATATAAATTTTAAGACAAAAACTCAATATTTATATTATTTTAATTTGACCCCAAAATTTTAAAATTTTTGCACTTTACCCTCAAAACTATAAGATTCTTGCAATTTGCCCCCCAAATGAATTTAAAAGGAATATTCCATCAGAAATAAAATTTAGGGGTAGCGTCGAAAATTATTGTATATCAGAGACCAAAGTAAAACAAAAAATATTTAAAAAGATAATGTGTAAAAAACTGCATAAACCAAAGGTAAAAGAAAAAAACAATTGAGTTTTCTAAGGTTTTGTAACTTTTATTCACAAATTTGTTTATTTTCATGTACTTTAGTACTTCTGAATAATGTGTGTTGTGTATGTACGTATGCATGCAGTAATATTATATCAAAACACAATTCATAAAGCGTGTTTAATTTATTTAATTAAACTGAGCAAAACGAGTCCAGATTTTTATTAGTCACTTTTGTTGTGAAATGAAGATAAATGTTGTCTCAAATAATGAAAAGTTGAATCTTAATTACCCACGTTCACTTTATTATGTCGACAACATAAAATATAACAATTGTTATACTAAATCTCGATCTCTTTGTATTCGCACAATCTTTGATTTTAAATCTTTGAACATATATACACTTCAAATGTGCATTTTCATGATGTAAAATATTTGTTATGTGTCACACGATGTAAGAGTATTATGTTAGCACATGTAATACAATAAACTTCTTACAATTAATGTGTAATATGTGAACTAATTGAAACAAGCAAAACTATATATGCGAGCTATAAATATTGGAGAATGCATACAACTAGAAATGCTTGAACTACAAAGACAATGAAGCTAAAATTGAGGGGAGATTCTCAAATAGTCCAAATGGATGTTTATTTATTGATTAGTTTTAAAATATTATTTTAAATTAAATAATTTAAGATTGTGATATGAATATAGTACAATAACTTTATAATAAAATATTATAAAAATAAATCAATAAATAATAATAATATTATTATTATATTATTATTATTATTATTATATTGGACAACAGAGTGGTTGTCGTCGGCCGAGAGAATTTCGGCTGTCAAAAAATATTTCGGTCACCAAAATTTTTTCCCCACAAATTTTTTTTTTGTTGTTGTTGTTTATTTAGGCCAAATTTTTTTTTACTATATGTTTGATTTTCTTACTTAATGTTCAAAAAAATATCTGGTCGCGAAAAGAATTTCTTACTATATGTTCACAAACTTTTTACTTAATATCCAAAAATTTAAACTTGATTGTAAAATTCTCTTACTTGCTTATTATACACAAATTATTAGTTTTTGTCAAAAAAAATATTACTTTATAGCCAATCATTCTTATATATTTCTTATTTAAAATAACAATCATATAAGTTTTAAATTTGTAATGAAATTTCTAACTTTGTGATTGAAAAGGTAAAAGAAAAAATTTGTTTATATCCTATAAAGCAAGATTTTTTTTTTTTTTTTCAAAAAAGTAAGAAAAATTCTTCTTCTATAGTGAAGTTTTTTATTTTATTTTCTGAAGAAAAAAAAAGACAAATTATTACTTTATGTAGAGAAAATAAGAGAAATTCCTATTTTATAGTGAAAAATTAATACTTTGTGTTCGAAAAGTCTCTACTTTATAGCGAAAATTTCATACTTTATGTTCGAAAGTAAGTAGATTTCTTACTTAATGTCCGATAATTTCTTAATTTATAGTAGGATTTATACTTTATATTTTTTGGACCACAAAAAAATCTCGCTGGAAATTTCTCCGGCGGTGGGCATGGGATGGGGTATTGTTGGTGATGTTGGTTATTATTATTATTATTATTATTATTATTATTATGTTATTTATATTAATATTATTATTTTAATAAGATGTATCCTTACAATTATATATTTAGGGTTGACTATTTGACATATTGTATAATTAGTTATAATATTTGGCAAAAATATTTTCTCTCGTATAGTATTTGACAATTACCCCTAAAACTAAATTAAGAGGTGTGGATTTAGAAGCTAGCTCAGTTCTTAATATGTTCATATACATTTAATTAGGAAGAAACTAGAAAAGTGTTTCTCGAGACTTTCTAAAAAAATCTCTCTTGTTAAGCCCTAGTCGTCATTATTTTTTTTCTTCCCTTTATTTCCCTTCATTAAGAGTGGGGAGCAATCTTTTTTTCGGTACTATTATCACTATAATTAGTATTTAATTTTCATTGGTCTCCTATTGAGGATATCGTGTATTTTTCACAATACCCTTAATAAGTGAGGTTTCGTCTACATAATAAGTGATGTTTTGTTTGGTTTAGTATCCGTTTGGAAGATTCAATCGCGCTATTATTCAAATACAATTGATGAGCTTTCATGAGAATTAATGACTGTCCAAGACCAATTTTATTGGTAATGGATTTGCCAAACAATATTTTCTTATCTATTGATTTTTAATTACGTTCTTTTACTTTTATATATCTAATATATTCATCTGATAAATTATATTTATTATATCTGATTGTTATGATTGTATTTTCATTATAGTCGGTCAACGTTCACTGACTCCAATAACATTGATGATATCGGATTGTTTATTTCAAGTAAAAAAAGGACGATGCCAAAAAATATGAACACTCGGGGAGTGAGATTAATTTGTTTTTTCCTCCAAAAATAATGGTGAATGAGATATTTTAAAACTTTTCGAGAGAGCAAGATTATAAATTTTAATAATTATATATGAGAAATTATAAAAATAATATTGTGTATGTAATTTATATAATATTTAGAAAATAGAAATTTGGTGGTCGTCATCAACCCCCTTAATTCCGTCTTTACATGTAATCGTCACTTATTGATTACCAACGAAAAATATCTACCGCATATCATAAATATCTAAATTTCACACGAACTATGTGGTCGTAAACCGCGTTTGGTAAATACGGCGTGTGCATGTTTACAAAATATATATTTCGGTCAATAGCGGAATTAAATGAAAACTTTCAAACACAATTTAAGCAAAATTATAACTTTTCATGATAAGATTTTTATAATTTCTTAACGTCTAAGAATGTACTTTAAAAAATAAGTCTGAAAACATATGAAAAAAGTACATGATTATGAAATTAAAACGAGCATAAACCTTCAATGCAACATTCATTTTGAGAAAAGGAAAAGAAAAGAGGAAAATGAGAAACGGAAAAGAATGCCATATGATCCAACTAGAAATATATTTTCAACATTAAACTTTTTGAAAGGACACGCGTCCAGATCCGAGCCGATGAAGATTAAAGAAACCAATGTCCGTCGCATGTGATTGCAGCCCGGACTTCAGGGCAATCTACACCACGTCAGATTCCACGTGGAAATATTGTCCTAGTCAGCAAGTTCTGCTTTCCTATATAAACCCCCCTCGATCTTATCTTGCATAACACCAAAAACCATTTCAGGAGAATAATAGAAAAGGGAAAAAAAAAATCAAAACTAAAAATATAGACTTAACAGAACCAAAATCAGTAGCATACATACATCTCACCGCCGGCGTCGATGAGTCGCCGGAAAATGAATTCCCCGGCAGTTGATTCCGATTCCGTCCCGTGCAAATACAATGCTCGTGTGTCCTTTGATCACCGTCACGTTTTTCACGAAAAACCATAACCGAAAGCTGCAGATATCTCCTTTTTTCTTCTTCTTCTTTTATTTTTGTCTGTTTTTCCGGTGGATAAGGAGATAATTTGATTTTATTTTTATTTTTGTCTGATCTTTTGGTGTTTGTGGAAATAATGGTGATCGGATGATTCAAGGTTGAATCAGTGCGCGGTAGAATTTGGTTACTGTTTTTTCTTTTTTCATTTTATTATTTGCTGGAATTTAATTTTTCTGGAGGAGTATTTGAAAGTTTTTTTGAAGTGTAGTAGTTTTCGAAGGAGTGGTGAGATTTTAATTCAACCGACAGAAAATCAGAGTTGTAATTAGGTCTGACAGTAGAGTTTCTTATTTAGAAGGGGAAAAAAATGCCTTTCCCGATGAGAATCCAGCCGATCGATTCCATCCGAAGCGACGCCGTAAAGCCGCCGGTGTCGAAATCTCGTCTGAAGCGGCTTTTTGACCGTCCGTTCAACGGCGTTCTAAGAATCTCATCGGCGGATAAGCCGGCCGCCGGTGGGGAGAAGGACGGCGGAGCCGCTGCGGCGGCGACCGAGTTCGAGCCGAGCTCCGTTTGTCTAGACAAAATGGTTCAGAGTTTCATCGAAGGCAACAGCGAGAAACAATCCGCCCGGAATCGCTGCAATTGCTTCAACGGCAACAGCAACGACAGCTCCGATGACGAGCTCGATTTCTTCTCCGACTCAGTATCGGCTAATTCATCCTTTAGCGACCCTTCCGATACACTCAAGGTACCTAATTTCCCCCTTTTTAATCCTTTTAGTATTTTATAATTGATTCTCTCTGTTTTTCTTCATCAATTAGTTTTTTGATTGTAACTTCTTCCTTTTTTTGTCGTTGCAGAGTTTGATTCAGTGTCAGAGTGTGGCGGAGAGAAATCTATTGGCCGACACTTCGAAAATCGTTGAAAAAAACAACAAAACCTGCAAACGAAAAAACGATTTGAGGAAAATCGTCAACGATGGTCTAATAGCTCTTGGCTACGACGCCTCTGTTTGTAAATCCAAATGGGGAAAAACTTCATCCATTCCAGCTGGTAAAACTCTCAATTAATCATTCATTCCGAATTTATTTTATTTTCTTTTGGATTTCAAATTTGATTTTATACATTTTTTCCAAATTAAATTGAGTATATCATCATCCGAAGCAGGTAAGTACGAATACATTGATGTGATAATACAAGGCGAGAGGATGTTAATCGACGTTGATTTCCGATCGGAGTTCGAGATCGCCCGGTCCACCAGCGGTTACAGGGCGGTTCTCCAGTGCCTGCCGTACATTTTCGTCGGAAAAACCGATCGGCTTCTGCAGATCGTGTCCATCGCTTCGGAGGCGGCCCGGCTCAGCCTGAAGAAGAAAGGGATGCACGTCGCGCCGTGGCGCAAATCCGAGTACGTTAAATCTAAGTGGCTCAGCCCGCACACCCGCATCAAGCAGCAGCAGCAGCAGCAGGACGACGCCGTCGAGGAGGCCCGGCCCGAAACCAAGCCCGAGAGCCGAGAGGTTTCGGATTCTGAGTTTGGTGGGCTGGACTTGATCTTCGGCGAGAGCGTTGGGGCGGAGTCACCGGAGAAGGAGGTTGCTCCGGCGATGACGTGGCAGCTGCCGGCGGTGAAGCCGAAGAGTTCGGAGAGGGGAAAGAAAGCGGTGGTCACCGGACTGGCTTCTCTCCTCAAAGAAAAGCTCTGAAAAAGGGGGAAATAAAATAAAATTTTGTTTTTAACTTTTTTTTGTTTTTTGTTTTCGGCAGAAGTTTTCTAACTTCATCTTTTTTAATATTCCTTAATTACAAAATTAAATATATAGATTTCCGTATATGCATATAACAACGGAGTTGAAATAGGTGTGATCGGAGGGGTTTGTATTTTTTTTTTGGACTTTGTGTCCCTTCTTTTTTATGCAGAAGGGTTTATGTAAAAAAGCACCCAAAAAAAAGATCGAGAACTATTATGATTTTGTAATAAAAGTTGCGAATAGAAAAATCCAAGAAACACTGTAGCAAATTAATTTTACTTTTGTACATAATTACTATATTGTCTACTGTGTACATGTGATAACTTGGGATGCTATTCATATCCAAATTGTTTCCTATGCAGGAAACACAAGGGTATGTATCTTATTTTTTATTTATTTTAAACTTATATAATTTTGGGTTTCTTGATAGTATGATTTAAATTAATAGGAGAAAGTGTAAAAACTGTGATGGGAAACTGGGACGAGGGCGTGGGTTGATGAGATGAGCCTCGTGCTATCTTGGTAGACGTGAAGAGGGAGGCAAAAGAGTAGGGGGGTGATGGGTGGGGTGGGGTGGGGGGTCATTAGAATAACGTGATATTCTCTCTTTTTTGGTGTTTGAAAATGTCAGTTTTATTTATTTCATTTTTTTAAACTTCCTCGGTTTTATTAGTTTGTTTGGTGGAGAGTTGGAAAGGGCATTATTTGATTGAGGGATCCAAAATACCACTCCATATCTTTGGAAATTGGGATTTTGGTCTACCTGAGTTTTTTTTTTTTTTTTTTTTTGAGTTATTGTTGACATTATAAATTGGTTGGGTTTTTGATTGTGTGGTTATTTAATAGTGGAGGTAGTTTCTTATGATAAGATTTTTTTTTTCTCCTTTCAAGATTTGTGTCTGATTAATTTGATAATTATAATTTTAAACTCGTAATGTTGTTAATTATTAAATCGAGGGATATGCTTAAATGATCAAAGATTGGGGTCGAATCCAACGATAACACTGTTAAAATTATACACACAGATCGAATATTTTCTTTATTATTATTTCTTTCTTTCTGATTAAAGAGGATTAATTCCATACCTATAATCATTTGAAACCAAGACCTTTATCTACTGTAGTGTATGTTTTTACCAATTAGACCAACCTCTCGGTCTATGAAAAGATCTCACATAGTTAAAAGATCAAATGTGAGTTTTAGGAAGTGGTTGTTTGATCGTTTATATGGTTCTACTCTCTTTTTGGAGATAATGGTAAAAATAAGTGATTGAAATGTATCAGAGATATGTGACGGTGATAGTTAATGTAATATTTTTTTAGCAAAAGGATGACACAATGTGATGGGTGACTTGAAATTAAGGGATAATGTATAATGTACTTATGACCAATGTTATGAAATGGTACTTGTTAGTGACTTTTCTTTAGTAAAATTGGTGTGGTCGATCATTGAGAATTTTAATATGGAATGAATATTGTATTTTTTTAAACTTCTCACAAGGAATTGTATGATGAGTTTAAAAAAATGAGGTGGAGTTTGTAAAGAGTTTAGGCAACCATCCACATCCATAGCGTGCTTACTATGTGGATAACTATATTTTATATCTAGAATAAATAAATATTATGTAAACGATTGAGTAAGGAAGTAGACAACAACTTAAAAGAAATATAGTCTCTTAAATATATATATATATATAATAAATGTTTTTAAGATGAAATTGCTAATACATTTTAGGTAAAGGTTAGACACCCTCGGCACTTCGTGTCAAAATAAAACTATCATTACTTCCTAGGTAAGCGCTGATCAATTATATCATACTCTCCTTGCTCCATAAGTATTAGTCGACTCAACGTTGTTTAAGACGTATCGACTTTTGGTGCATTCCCAATCTATAAAATCAATTATTTTGTCCAACCTTGAGGCTCAAAAGAGCCCCCATGATTCGAACCTGGGGAGTTCAAATAGGGGGTATAGTTACGTAAATACCACTAGGTCACTCACAATTTTATGTTATAATTTCAAACAAATATACTATTATAACTATTTTTCTCACAATAACTCTGACCCATATATAAATCAAAACAACCCACAATACCCATATATAATTTTCTTCATAAATTCGGAAAAAGAAAGTTAAAAAGAGTATAAAATATAATATAAGTTCAAAAATCATAAATCAATTTAAATAAATAATTATCAAAAAATAACTATTTAATCATGAATAATTATTTAATATATTAAACATAACATAAATATTATAAAGTATTGTATAATAAATCTCGAAATACTTTTAAATTAGCTAAAAATATATAATAAAGTGTAATTAAACTTTAAATAATTATTTCATAAATATAAAGAAAAATATTAATCCAAATAAATAAAATATTATAAATTAATATAAAATAAAAAATACCAAATAAACAAAGAATCCAAATAATTAGATGTCAGGTCACAAAACTAATTGAGAACTTTTTGTAGACAAAATGTAAAATGTTAAAATATAATATTAAATAATTCTCAAAACTTCACTAAGAACAATTCTATAATAAATTATTATTTAAATGTAATTACTTAAAAAAATTTAGAAATGTAAAACTTAAAAAATATAAAATAATAATATAAGTAAATAGAGACTTAATAGAATAAGTTAACTAAACATAGAAAATTAAACATTCAATGATGAATAATTAAATAATATATTTAAAACTGAAAAACGTGGTAATTATGTTACAAGATATTATAAAATAAATCTCAAAATACTTTCAAATTAGATAGAAATATAATAAATTTTGATCAACTTTTTAATTATATATTATTATATACTTATGTGGTTTTACAATTTCTTTCAGTATTATATTATGTCATTTATAATAATTATATTTATTTATATGTTTTATATTTCAATAATTATTTAGAAATTTTGAATAATTTCTTCCCTAATTTTATAAGCTTTTTCAGATATATTTTATGTGTTTTATGTTTTTGATGATTTCTTAATCGTCAAATTCATTGAAGTATAAATTTATATATACTATTTATGTAAATTGATATGTTTTCAATAGTATTTTTATGTTTTATTGTTTTTTAATTTTTATTTTTTTAAATAATGACTTGGAGATTATTTATAAATCTCTTTATTTATTTTAAATAATTTATAATTATTCAGATTTATTGTACATATTTTATGGTAGAATGTTTATGAGAAATTCAATAAAACTCATTATTAAAATTTAAAATAATATAAATAAGTTGCGGAATATATAATTTAAAAGAACTACAATATAATCTTAATATTTACTTAGAAGTTATTAATAAAGTAATCTACACTTGTAAATAATTTATTTGACAAGAAGTACCCCATATACAACACATATAATGAACATCTAGTAGGATAAGTTAAATTAATAACAAATGTTTATTTTAACATGTTTCCTAATATGATATTAATATTATGATTTAATATCACCAATAATTAGTGTTTTAATTTTTGAGATTTTAATATTCGTCCGAGTTATCAATATGTTACGATACGTGTTGAAAATAAAACATTCATATTGTTTTTTAATTATCCATACTTCTATATGTTTTCTATTTTTTAACTATTGCAATGTTTTGAAAAGTATAATTTTATAATTTTTATATAACTTGAGTCAGGTTTATGTCAAGTATAGAAAGTTAAGAAGTCGGAAGTAATTAAAAATTATTATGTACAATAAGAAATATATCGTTTTTATTGATAAATATATATTTATCAAGTTGATAATTAATTTCTAAAACAAACCGTACACGTGTCCTAGAACTAATTCATGGTATATGGATTAAAGTTTTGGGTTAAAAAAAATGAAGTTTTAAGCAACGACTACTAATATTTGGGTATTTTAAAAATATAAATATTATCGTGCCATGTTAATTAACTTTCAAGGTTTTGAAAGAAAGTAAAGAACTCATATTGAGAAATATTTTGAATTCAACTTTTTTTATTGAGATTTCATTCAATTATATCTTGATAATTACATCAGGGAATGTCGTCACTACTTATAGTAAAGGTACCCCTAAAATATGTGGTTAAGACTGTTATACTACATTAATTGAAATCCTGTGGTCACCAGTGCTACAGTATATCCTAACAGTTGGATGTAATGGATTAGGGCTGACGTCGGATAGATTGTTCTCATTTGAGACCCATTGTCAGTAGTACGTTCGACCTCTGGGCGACCTATCGTGCGACTTGAGAGGTCACCAACCTTGCGACCTGGCACTGCACTCATCTCCAGGTAGCTAGGCATTAGGTCGCCTACCGTACGACCTGGCACTGCACTATTCTTCAGGTCGTTAAGCAGTTTATGACCAGTCGACCTGAATTTATTAGGTCGCTCTCTGTTAGGTTTAAAAAAAAGATAAATGCTCATGTAATATGATTATTATCCGTGCAAACTTTATTCTCTTTATCGTGTTACATTGATTGTCATAAGTACATGTTTAGCGTACTATTAGTGCAAATTTTATTACAAATGCTATACTTTTTTTTTTTTTGTTTAAGTGTCACAATTTATGCTTGCATCCCCTTGACTAAAGTTTTACTTGTGGTTGGCAAATGACTAGTACATTATAGAGTAAATGAAATGAATTATTGTAACGAAATCTACTAATAATTATTCACATCGTATTACGCCTATTGTAATTGAAAAATAAGTGCTAAAGGTAATAATTTGATTATTATTCGTGTTAGCTTTACTTTTTTTTTTATCCCAATATGATAAATTTACGGTTAATTTCACACATATTAACAAATATGTAATTTATATGGTAAAGTTATTAATTTAATTAGTGTTATTTTAATTATACCTTTTTTGAATTTACAAATATTAATTAATACTTCTAAAAATTAGTATTAAGATTATTATATTTGTCAATGGAATAGTAAGATTTTGAATTATAATTATCAATATTCTATTTACCAATAAAAAAATAGTTAATTCAAAAAACTAAAAATTAATGATAAATCAAATATTGCAACTAGACCATATTTGTGGAAGAATGGAGTATATTATTGTAAATAGAAATTTAGAAAATGTTAATGGTAATATGATTATGATCTATGTAATTTTTATTAACTGCACGTAGCGTATTAAGCATAGGGTTATAAATGTATGTTAGAGGTAACATGGTCATATATATCGTATTACAAAGATTGTGTAATTTTGTATCGTCGAATAAAATCTTACAAGAGATTGATAATTAAAACTATACAGAGAGTAAATGAAATAAAATTTGCATAAAATATCTTGATTTCAGAAGTAATTGATAATTCGGAGAACAGAGTAATTCAGAAAATTTGTACCCGAGATTTGAATTGCACAAGCTGACATTAATGTGAATAATTTTCTGTTTAAACCAATAGTTTTGGAGTTTTCTGAAGTAGAGATTGGAGCCACCAATTGATGATTGAGTTTATACTTTATTATCTATCTATATATATATATATATATATCTATATATATAGATATATAGATAGTATGGCCTACTTTTATCTAACTATATTCTCCAGCTAGAGTCATTTATTATTTCTTAAACTAATTAATTATTTATCGATATTCTATTAATTTATACGTCAATTTATCAAACAATTGGGGATGAAAGTATAATCCAATTCTTGTGAATATATATACTACTAATTACTTAATGAATTTAATGTTAGTCATTATATTTTAGTATTAATTAAGGGATAATTTTTTTTTGCCTCCTAAAGTATCACAAAATTTAGACTTTACCTCCTAAATTTTTTTTTCTTTTAAGTTGCCTCCTGAAATTTGCGTTTTTTTGAGTTTACCTCCTAAAGTACAATTCAGGCTAAAAAGTTACCGGACGCCGTTCACGTGACTTACACGCGAGAATAGGAGCGTCTTTTCTCTTTTTCAGATTTTTCTTTGCCTCCTCAACTATTTCGTTTTTTTGACTTTGCCTTCTAAAGTATTTTTCTATCAAATT
>BMAC01000118.1:974584-1035241 GCA_014905375.1 Phtheirospermum japonicum
CACTTATGACCTTCATTTTAAATATTGTAGCACTTCTTTGTAAACTACATTTCTCGTCTGGTTCATACTCACACCATTTTCGTCGCAGCATAAAATTTTCAATCTTTTTCTGCTCTTGACTCTTGAGATGGCCACATAAAGTTGACCATGACTGAATACCGGTCTTGGCAGATACAAGCCAACATATGAGAGCGTTTGTCCTTAACTCTTATTTATAGTCATGGCAAAGGAAACAATAATTGAAAACTGCCTCCTTTGAAACTTAAACGACAATCTGCTATCAGAAGGGCTCAACACCATACGCGGAATAAAGTCTTTGGTCCCGATATTGTTGCCCGATAGAATCTTCTCTTCAATGATTCTATCGCCAAGCTGTGTCACAACCAACCGCGTGCCATTGCATAATCCTGAGACTTGATCCGTATTCCGTATCAGTATAACTGGAACTCCCACCTTCAACCTCAATACGTGATTCGGTATTCCTGAACACTTGATCGTGTTCAAGAAACCGGTCGAGTAAACCTCATTCTAATTTTCTGAATTCGCAAAAGTCTTGCATATGCTGTCAGAACTAAGATATTCCTTTTCCTCTCCTGGAATCATAGACATCACATAATCATTCACCTCCTCCACAATACTATTGGTCGGTGCTAGTGTCGCCCTCTCTTCCAAAAATGTAGGGTCCAAAAAATTGTCTAACAGTGAAGGATGAGTGCTCTGAACAATGGCTGCCACGTGGTTATCTTCGGAAGAATGGATCAATAAATCTTCAGGAATATCAATTAAAGTTTCCCCATCAACTTCTACGCCGATCTCTCCATCTCCAATTTTTAGTATCCATTCGCAGAAATCTTTAATATCCTGCGAAGTCAAGGTCGTCATTGATTGTCCGACACTCAATCTCATATTCCTTGTCAACCGTAGGACTTTGCAATGATCCCACAGCCTCGAAGAACTTATACTCGAGTAAACGACATCCTCCCTGCTTCCCTTTGGTATAACCGGAAGAATTTGACGAAAGTCTCCTCCGAGAACAATAACTTTTCCCGCAAACGGTAGGGGCTTTCGTGGCTCGCTCGCGATATGCCTGAAGCTTCTATCCACTGCTTCCAAACAGAATCTATTCATCATTGGCGCTTCATCCCAAATTATAAGTTTTGTCTTGTGTATGAGATCCGCTAAGTCTGTATCCGGTGTAAATCCGCGCATTGATTATTCTGGTATATTTATTGGTATTCCAAACCTAGAATGAGCAGTTCGTCCCGACGACAGTAAAAGTGCCGCAACTCCACTTGAGGCAACATTAAAAACAATTTCTCCCTTGCATCGTAATGAAGCAGATAAAGTTCTCTATACGATTGTCTTTCCCGTTCCTCCAAATCCATAAACAAAAAAGACTGGTCGCCGCACTTAAAATTTCTTCATAAATAGCTCGTTGCTCATCCGTCAATGATGAACACAAATCATGGTGCTCTGTCTCCAGGAGTCTTCTATCTAATTAAGTTCCTGCTGAATAAGTTTGTTATTTCCTTCCATAATCAAAGCATCATTCGAAAGAGGCATGTCATTGAAGTTCTTAAGTGACTTTCCGTTCTTTTGCAGCAATTTCTCCACCTCAACCAAAGTGTGATTCTTCAACTGATCGTCACTAAGTTTCATGTCTGCATGGATAATGCGAACATGTCATCTAATATACCAAATAAATCACTCAATGGTTTTCTTATGTCTGAGTAACTTCTTTATAAAGACTGACTGTACCAGATTTTTTATTATCTAATCAAAACTTCCCTTATTAAGCGGTTATATTCATTCCTGCAAATGACGTAGCGATCCTAATATTTTGATATAATTTAATACCCAAATTTGAATTAAATTATTAAGGTTGGTTAAAATTATTTTAAATAATGATACTTGTTTTTTTTAATGTGTGAACGCTTACAAGTATTATATATCCAATGTATGTTTAATACGTCCCTAATTTTTGGCAAATTTTTTGAAATAGATTTAGTGGTGAATTTATTTCGGAAATATTACCATAGATGCCGAGCAGCTTGCATTGTCTTGGCAAGATATCCTCCGCAAGTGCTTGCCAAGTCTTAAATTATTGACTTATTAAAAATTTATTAAATTTGATAAAATAAAAATCAAACTAAATCTTAAATATATATTCAGATCTATATGAACGTAGGAATATAAGCGAATTCATTTACGTAATTAGTAATTACTTACAGATTATATAAAAATATAACCACAAATATTTCTTACTTAAAAGGTACATCCATACGTTGTTTTAATAAATTAAGAAATTAATTTGCAAAATATTCTATCTTGTTGAATCAAATTAAGAAATTAAGAGATTTAGCATTATGAATGTCTAAGAATCCCGTAGGTCACCAAAGCGCAATAAATTAGATTATTTTAAGATTACTAAAATGTTGATACACAATATGCTCATGATTTCGAGGGAAAAATATTATTCTTGTGAAAAAAAAATTTGATTTTGGAAGTAAATTTTTTAATAAAAACACAAAATCAGCTTATAACCAACTGTTGCGTTTTCCTACAACATTAACAATAAACAACTGTTTTATTAATTACATTTTTTAAATTTTTATTTCATATTAATAGGATTTTATTTTAAGAAAATATTATTTTTGGTTTGTTTCCAATTGTTTTATTAAATTACGTTTTTTAGTTTTTTTATTTCATATTATTAGGATTTTATTTTAGGAAAACATTATTTTTGGGTTATTTTGTTAATTATATTATTAGGACTCTTATTATTAGGTTATTTATTAGTATATTATTTTAGGATTCTTTTATTAATTATATTTTAGACTTATTTTTGGTTTGTTTTGTTAATTATATTATTAGGACTCTTATTATTAGTAGGGGAGATTTGTATAAATGTGTGATGAATATAAATATGCTATATTAAATTAAGTAAAAATTATGTTATATATACACCGAATATGATTTTAACGTAGAGGAAAATCGAATAATCTATATACTATACACCTAATGCAAGGTATACAAACTCGTTTAGTTTAGGGCTTTGTGGTTTTAACTTATGTATTTTCTTTTTACATATTGACGTGTCTTATTAATGTTGCACCAAGTAATTTTTGTTCCATCTTATGTCATTTATTAAATAAGAAGATGAATAAGAAAACACTAGGCATAGTATCCATACGACAGTGAATTGTTGAGATGATTAACATGTCTAGTGACTAAACAAGATTAAAGTTTAACCAAAAAAATAGTTAGTACGTGTCACTTAATTAGTCTCTAATTCAACTACCAGATGTTTCCACAATTTTATTTGTTGAAAAAGATGCCTATTGGTATAAATTAAGAATAGTTCTGGCAAATTAAGAACAATCGTTATCACAATCAATAAAGTATAGATAAGATGACACTTATCCCTAGTTAAAGTTTTAAATTTTTAATTAATATTTAGTAGTATTTTTGACGTGGTTTGAGTATTGGATTTGGGTTGTTTATACCGATGACGTCGTACGATCATTGAACTGGTGATAAATATATACTCATATTATCACCCATTTCTGTATAATCCACACGAGTGATAAATAAATATAAATTCATATTTTTATATTCATCTCCTCTTCTGTATATTTGTGGCCTTTCTAGTATATTCAGAATTCACTGTGTATCATGGTGATAAATATACATCATATTCATTACCTATTTTTTGTATAATTCTTATGGGTGATAACTGAATATAAATTCATATTTTTATATTCACCACTTGTATTCAATATTATATTTACCGTCATTCCAGTTTATTTAGAATTCACGATATATCATACACTCAACTATATCATATACCATTTTGAGAGTTTGGAATCAGGATTGCAATGTGTCGAAAAAAGGGTATACTTACATGTAACTCAAGTTTTGTTTTGGAATTATCAGAAATTAATTTTGAGAAAATTAAAGTTATTCCATACTGTTTTCTTTGGCAACTTCTTTTCATTTATACATGAACTTTTCTTCTCTATTACTTTTTCACACTTGACACCATTCTTCTTGGACATGTTGATTCCGGTTGCTGTTGGCTGGTTAAAGGCTGTTAGTAACCGGTGGATCGGTTACACTTAATCGTTGAAAATCGCCGGTTCCATTTAAAATCGTAACCGCCAGTTAACCGGAAAAATAAAATAAAAAATTGCCGGCGGTTAAACCGCCCGATTTTTGACTATTTGAAATTAATGGCTCGAATCAATTAGTCGTTGATCATCAACTATAAACAAAAACTAGCCGTTGGGCGGTTAACCGGTCGATTAATCGAAACCGGCAGTAAACAACTAGTTTTTCAATTTTTTTAAAATCAATTTTTACATCTATAAATACCCTGCTCTCCAACACCAATCTCCACACCAATTCATCTCTACTCTTCTTTTTCTTCTCTTATATTTTCAAGTTTGAATTGAAGTTGCTAATTTGTGCCAAAAATACTATCAACAATAATTCTTCTTTTTCTTAATCTCGTTTTACTTAATTTTCTTCTATAATATTATTATGGCAAACTCTACTCGTAATATCAATACCAATACTATTCGAGAAACCTTCGACTGTTGTCGGAGACTATATTTTCGATTATATGATGCCGAAAGAAGTTAAAAACTTAAATAATCAAATCAACTTCGGCGAGCATAATCAAACCATTTCGATGAGGATTCACCCACCTCCGACGAATTCGAACCGCCGTCCGCCGTCAATTTGGATGAAAATTAGGAGGAAGCGGTTGATATGCCACCGCCTCAATCAAAATTGAGGGAATATCAATCCACATCTTCTGATTGCATTTCACAAGAACGACGATCAATGGTGAATCTCGGGCACAATGCAATTATTGCAAGAGTCACTACGCCTTCGGTTCTTAAAATAATAGAGGCTACGAGTCCCTCAAATACCACATGGAGAATAAGTATTCCGACAAATAAGACGTTGATAGCTCTAAAAAACAAATAAACTACTCATCTTCATCTATCGCCGGGGCCGGCGGCTAAGGTACGAGTTCTAATTTATTTCAATATAGCGAAAGTGGTCATAGATAACTTCTTGCAATATTTGTTTCCGTTATGGGTCTTCCTTTTAATCATGTGCATAGTAGTCATTATGAAGATTATACTATGGGTGCATTTAATCCAACTAGCACTAGGATTTCACGAAATAAAGTTATGAAAAAATGGTTGGCGAGTATAAGTTGAATTTAATTTCATTATTTGATAATTTGTCTCAAAGTATCTCTATATGTTCGTATATTGGATGGTTTCTCATCGTAATAATAATTATATGAGAATTACATGCCATTGTATTGATAATTTTTGAACTTTGCAAAAACGTTTAATTGCATATAGAGAGTTTAATAGTGCGCATACAACAGTGAATATTTCGCGCAAAATATCCAATATTTTATCCGAGTATCATTTAGGTAACAAAATCTTTTCAATTTCATTTGATAATGCCGCTGCTAATACGACTAGTTTAGATTTGTTAAAAAAATTTTGTCAACCTACTATTGGCGGTAAATTTTTTCATGTTAGATGCAATTGTCATATTTTGAATTTATGTGCTCAAGATGGTTTAACTACTTTTTGATCTAAAATTACTCCGATTAGGAGTGCGGTATTTCATATAATCAAACATGATTCGAATGCAATAAAATGGCAAAAAAAAATCCCAAAATAGTGGTTTGCATCCAATTTTTTTTCAATTGATATGCCAAATCGTTGGAACTTTGCTTATAAATTGATTAGTGATTCTTTGGAATATAGAGAAATATAGTGTGTATTTTTTGCTAATCAAGATGTCGATTCCGTTTTATTTACCAATGTGTGTGATGATTGTTACAATATGATGTCCCTTTTAAGAAAATTTAACGGCGCCACCGTAACTTTATCCGGTGTTTATTATCCTACCTCCACACTACTTCTTGATCAATGTATTCAAATTGTACTTATTAGTAATTCTTTACTCGATTCGCCTGAATTGGGTGAATGTATTGCTAGTATGTTGAGTAAATGAGTCAAATATTCTTCTCTACATTCCCGATATTTTTTTTATTGCAAAATTTTAGACCCGTATTATCAGGTCGAGGATTTGGAAAGCTTACTTCAATTTTATTATGAAGCATTATGACCTTTTTTTTACAAACTTCAAATATTGAAATTCCTAACTCTATTAGTGTTGCTCAACAAGCAAAACAATCTTTAATACATATTTTTAACGATTACAATCAATCTAGTGATGTTAATGTGTCCCCTTCCCCTCCCCCACTCCTAATGTAAGACCATTGTTCAATAACCCTCGACAAGCTCTAACCCCATATATTAGTTTGATTGAGGATACTAAACAAAAACGGTAAAGGGCTAGTGCTAGTCGAACAATGGAATTAGAAAGTCGTTTAGGGGCTTTTGAACCGAGTAGTATCCCAAAAAAGCCCTATGGTACTAACGATCTTGTGCATTTTGGTCGAGAATGGCCACTATTTTTCCTATACTCTCTAGGATTGCCAAGGAGGTTCTCGACGTTCCTGCTTTAACAGTTTTTGTTGAACAGGCCTTCAGCACGGGAGATTTTTGTGTTAGATGATTGCTATCTAACTTATTACCCAGGAATTTTGAAAATCAAATGTTTATGAATGATTGGGTCAAATCTAAAAAATGAGAATAAGAAATGCAATTGGATGAAAGTGGAGAGAACAACTATTACTATACCACTTCGGGCAGTAACGACAACGACGAATAGGTAAGTAGGTAAGTGAGGTAAGTATAAGAATTACGTGAACTTTGATTCCTCTACGAGGATACATAGGCAAGTTAATTCTATTATTAAAAGTTAAAATTTAATTTTAATTTCTAATATTAGAATTAATATCAAGTCCTTTTTTTAAAACTTATTTTTAAAAAAAAATCGAACTACTAGACTTTGATTCCTTTACGAGAATACGTAGGCAAGATAGTTCTAATATTAAAAGTTAAAATTTTAATATTAGAATAAAAATCAAGTCCTTTTTAAAAAAAATATATATTTTTTTTAAAACTTTTTACTTCAAAATTTCAATTATTCAAATTTTATTTAAGCTCTCATCTATTTATGTCATTCTAATTCTATTTAAGTTTCTCATTTATCTCAATTATTTAAATTTTATTTAATCTTTTAAATTTAATTTCAAAAAAGAAAAAAAAAGGATTAACCGCCGGATAGGTTAAGATTAAGGTCCGGCCAGTTATAATCGAATTTACATGTCTAATCTCCCTCCATGAAAATCAGTACTAAAAATATTAAGTTAGTAAAAAGTTGAAGAAAAAACACATGACCATGTTTGGTAATTAATTGAGAGTTCATTACATTAGCAGTTGGCTAATAGCATTACAATAGCTAATTTAACTAGTTAATTTGTATTAAGTGTTTGACAATAGCATTACAATAGCTAATTTAACTAGTTAATTTGTATTAAGTGTTTGACAAATATAGTTATCAATTAATAGCTATCTGATTGTATAAAATAACCATAAAGTATTAATATAATTTAATGTTAGATATTTATTTTGTTAATAGCATAGATTTATAATATATCGAATAATTAAAATAATATTTACAAAAAAAAAATCATCATTTAAATAATATTATTTATAAAAGTTCTTGATTCGCAACTCTCTGAATTTATTAAGTTTAATTTGAATAATTATTACTAGTTTTAACCAAACATTAGTTGTAAATAATTTTCTTATGTAAATTATATTTGTGTGGTGTGTGTGTGTAATTTGAGGAGAATATTATTATTTCAACTCACATTTCGAACTTCTCTATAAACTTTTAAAAAATAATCAGACGTTGTAAACATATATGTTATTCAAATCAAAATTTGAATAAGAGATTGGTTGACCGACCAGTATAATAGGCTAATTATAACATTTATTTACCATACAACTCAATTAGATAGATTTGACTGATCAATCATCTAAATTGAAGTCAAATCTCTCATTTTGCCTCAAACTCCTAACTTCCAAACATGTCTATTATCATCCAAACTATATATGACATTCTTAAAGTTGTTGTTGTTGTTATTATTATTATTATTATTTCATTTGTTATATAATGGGTCTGATTGATTGAGTTGATTTAAAAAGTGATAGTTGATAGCTATTGATAGTTGAAAACTGATAGGTGGTAGCTGGTTTTGAATTATTGTTATAGTTGAAAACTGATAGTTGGTAGTTGATAATTGTGTTTGGTAAATTGAAGGTTAATTTACCAAAATACACATTATTAAAAAAAATATATAAAAACATTATACATAAAAGGTTAGAAGAATATAAATAAAACAAAGGTGCAATATAAATAAAGACTTTCTAAAATAAATCTTAGAAAATAAGAGAAATGTATGGAAAATGATTAGAAAACTAATAATAATAATAAATGAAATCTTATTAGGTCTAATAAAAATATTTCTGTAAAATATAAAATAATGTTAGTTTCTAAAATAAAATATTTGTTGCAATATAAAAGGATGAAATAGATTTTTTCATCCCCAATAAGCTAGGAACTTATTAGAGAAAGTTACGATTTGTAAATTTTTCCTAACAACATTTTTTTAAGTAAAATAAGATATCAGAAACTTATTGAAAATTCTTAACAAACAGTCTAAAAAGGCATATTTAAAGAATAAGCTATAAATTTCTTTAAAAAAAAAAACAAAAAACTAACTCAACCAAACAAGAGTTGTGCACTTGTCTAGGGTGTATTTAGTTAGATTTGTATTTTAAATTCCAAATAAAGTGCATTTTACATGTTT
The DNA here is from genome assembly GCA_014905375.1 of Phtheirospermum japonicum. Lineage (NCBI taxonomy): Eukaryota > Viridiplantae > Streptophyta > Magnoliopsida > Lamiales > Orobanchaceae > Phtheirospermum > Phtheirospermum japonicum. The sequence goes on from BMAC01000118.1 coordinate 983,409, forward strand.
TCAAAAAAGATGTTGATATTTTTTTATTTTTTTATTTTTTTTTGTATAATTAAGGTAATGTACTATTAAATGTATTATGTTTTAGAGAAGTTCTACTATACTTTCACAGTACCATTGCCTTATTACTCGCTAACCATTAGATTTAAGGCAACACTCTTGTTAGGTCGGACTAACGGATCATCCGTTAGGCAAAAATTTCATATCAATACATTATAATGCAAAAATCAATACATTATAATAAAAAAAAACCAATACATCATAGTACAAAAACATTATAGTACAAAAACCAATACATCATAGCACGAGTAAGAGATTTATGAAAAACTAATACTTTACAGTACAAAAACCAATACATCATAATACAAAAACTAATACATTATACTATCGGGTCAAATGACCTAATAAGTCATGACCCATTAATCTGACGTAACAGTGTTTGCCTTAAATTTATGGAAAAAGTTTTTAATCCTTAAGTTTAATGATGTGCGTTTAATATTGAATATTATACACATGTATGGCAATACCGTGAAGAAACAATAGAGTTCCCCTATATTTTAATTGTAATTGAGTGAAAAGATATTGAAAACATATCTTAAATGCTTTTATTTGCATAATCATCTTACATTAGAATAAGTAATGTTTAATATTTTTTTATGAATAAAAAGTCGCAAGAGCTATAATCTCCATAAAATTTGAATTGACCGAAACCGCTAAAAATCATCCAATATTGTTCAAGACAACATACTTAACTTTACTTAAGAACCCTCAACTTTAAATTCAAACATTGAACCGAACCACATAAGTAATTCGGTTCCAAATTAATTAAGAAAACCACCTAAATTGTAGTCTCCACTAATGGTAAGCAAAAAATTGAAAAATCTTTTGAACCGTACAAAAATTTTTGGTTCGAAATTAAATCCCGTTTTCAGTTAAGTATCCCAAAAAAACTTGTTACTATTTGGTTCGATTCTGTTTTTTTTACTAATAACCGAAAAATAATTTTAAAAAGCAAATAAATTATTTTATATTACTTACTGTTATTTTTATATTAATTTGGGTTGGTTCAGTTACTTCATTCTAAACGATTTTTAGTTTGGTTCAGTTTGCTTAATTTAAAATTTAGTTTCCGATTTTTACAATTCTATTGGATTTCAAGTTGAATCACCCCCACTCTCAACCTCTAAAATAGCCTAAATGTAAAAGTTGGAAATCTATTAATTTCATGTACGATTCATAATAAAGTTATTTTATTTCACTATTTCTCTCGTACTACCAACTTTTTGTATCACTCTGCTTGTGCACTTCATTCCACTCCACCATATTCCATTAATATTTTCACGTATTATTAAATCATCAAATTAACATGATCCAATCAGCCAGTGCTGTCTCCACAACTTTACTTTTCATTTTATTATTATGTACATAATAATAAAGATAAAAACCTGACACAAAATTATAAGAGAGTATGTTGGTCAAACAATGGTCTGAGAAAAATGAAAAAAAATAACAATTGGCTAATGGCAGAAACCTGATCTGCCCTCTAAATTTGATCACAGTGGTAAATTTTGTAATCATACTTGTTACTATTATATATATTGGATAATACAATAAAACAATTTCATAATAGTGCATTATTTAAACATATTATTGTTATTTTTAAATATATCTTCAGAACAATGATTATGGTGGGGCTAGTGTAATCCATAATGTTGTCAAATAGTAGATAAAAGTTTTGGGTAGGGCCAGTTTGGAAAGTTTTATCAGGACTAATATTAGAAGCTGTGGGGTCAATTTTTCCTAATTTTTTTCTCTTTTAAATTTAGTGGGAGTGGGCCCCACCGTCCTGTACCAAAGCAAATAATAAAAGCAAATTGCCCAAAGTTTGACAATAATAATACCTTTATGAAAGCAACCCTCCACCAACTCTCTATTTCTATTTCTCAATGGATATGGTTTATAGAATTGAGATTGCTTGTGAAGTGTGAGTTTGATTTTAAACAGAGCTTTGCCAAGGCCACAAGAAACCACAGCCCTTTTTAACTCTTTAAAACATTTACTACTGTAAAGAGCTTACTGTAAAGAGCTGGGGAATGCTACAGTGGTCCCACCCTCATGCTAACAACAATGCAGTTTTTGGAAATATGAAAATAATCAATGAATCACATTAAGGGTTTTAGCAATCACTAATTTTCAAGTGTGTTAGATTCCTGATTTTGATACGTCAACTCGTAAATTAAATTCCTCTCTCCATCCCAAAATGATGGTTCTACGGTTGGTTTCACACAAATTAAAAAATGAGTAGTTTATATAGTTAAGTCATTAATTTAGTTATAATTTCTCAATTATACCATTCTTGAATTTATTAATATCAATTAATAATTATAAAAAAATAGTGTTGGAGTTAGTATATTTGTTATTGGAATAGTAAGATTTTGCATTGTAATCATTAATTCTCAACTTACGAGGTAGAAAACTAGTATTTCAAAAATATTAATTAAGGGTATGTGTGGAAATGAAGAATTAATGATATATTAAATATGATAATTGAACTATTTTTGTGGGACGGACAAAAATGGAATATTGAACTATATTTATGGAACGGAGGGAGTATATATGATGCTAAATCAAAAAGTGGAGACATGTACAACCATGCCTTAATTAATAAACAATAGTGATAGGTTCATTTTATAATGTGTATAAATTAAGTTCTATGGATATCAAGAATTCCATAAATTGTTGTATCACATATAACAATTTGTTACTCTAAGATCGATTTATGACGCGAAATTACAGATTATTTTATTACTTTTACTTTTTTATTTATTATTTTATATTTTAAATAAAAAAATATTATGATCATTTGATATATAATTATAATATCAATCACCTTTCGAAATTTCCGTGAAATGGTCAATTACGATAAATAAAATATGACGGACGACGTGAATTTATTTTTTTTCTAATTTTACAGAGGTACTGAGTTGTGTATGGTATGATATATTATGTATGTATAAGGGTAGAATGTATGTTTGTGTAGTTTTGTAGAAATGCAGTTTTCAGATATGATGTTAGGTTTCGTGATAAACGTCACCAGACCTAACACCAACTGAATCTCAGAAAGCAGCAGCGGAAAATATAAATAAAAATAAACACAATAAATTAATTTCAGTTCGTAAGTAATCGTACTTACGAACTTGGGTGTACAAACCCGAAAACTATATTACTTTTCAAACGTTTAACATCAATACAAAATAATAAAAAGTAATATATGAAAAAATAAAACAAATTGTATCAAACTCTTCATACACAAAACACTCGTCGCCTCGGTATGATGATCTTCTTCGTTGGTTACGCAACTTCAAAAATCATCGTGATTAAGATCGTGGCTTCAAGTCTTGTGGCAAAGTTTGTGATGATCTTCTTTGTTGGTTACGCAACTTTGAAGATTTCCTTGATTTGGATCGTTGCCTCAATAAATCTATTTTCTCGTGTTCTGCGTCAAATATGTGTGCGTCGTCTATCTCTGTGTTCTCCTTTCTTCTTGCGTCTTCGCTCCTTATATAATTAAACAAGACTCCTATTCTTATTAAACAAGTTAGATAAGTATTTAGAAAACTAAATAAAGTCCTAGACTCCAACTAAGAAAGAAATTTAGAATCCTAAAATACTTTGTGTCCTAAGAAATTAGCCAAACTACAAATAAGGAATAATATATGAGAAAATAATATTCCTAACAGTTTGTAATGAAATAAGAGATTTTTTTCTTTTCTAATAAGAAACCTTTTTTCTCGATAAATTTTATGTGAATCGATTAAAGCCATTCAATTTAATAATAACAAATACCTCACCCATTTTCAAATAACCCACCAGCTTCATTCTTTTTTCCACAGTATTTTGAAAATGGAAAAAAAGATTGGAATTGAAATTTAGTTCTCTCCTTCATCAATTCCGATATCAAGACCAATTTTTTGTTGTTGTTATTGTTGTTGAAATTTCAATATCCCGAGATGTGTTTGTTTAAATTAGTTGTTATGCTTGTTTATTGATATGTATGATGTAACTTGAAAATTAACAGGATGGTAAAAATATATTTTTTGTGAGTCCGTAGATTGAAACCAGTAAATAAATATCAATACGGTGGGACAAAAATGTCCACAACTCATAATTTCGTGAGTTTCCAAATACCGAAAACTTAATTTTTCTTTTTAAAATATGAATTGTGTAGCGTAAAATATATGGTGAATATATTGATAGTGAAGATGGTGGCTAGGGGTGTGTATCGAAAATTTTTGGAAAATCGAACCGAAATATTTCGGTCAGGTTCGGTCGGTTCGGGCTGAACCGATTTCCTCTTTTTTTTTTTTTTTTTAAATTCCCATTATTTTCTAAGCCATAAACATAAATTAAAAAATATATAATTAATATATAATTAATTAATATATATATATATATATATATATATATATATATATATATATATATATATATATATATATATATATAATTCGGTCGGTTCGGTTATATCGATTTTTTTGCTAGTCAAACCGAATCGACCGAAATTCTTACGACCGAAAACTGAACTGCCGGTCAAAAAATCGAGCCGAATTGTAGTATTCGATCGATTTTTTCGATCAATTCGATTTTTGGTCGAGTTTGGCACACCCCTAATGATGGCTTATATATTTACAATTACAGTGGCTGACGAATTTTCGATGTAGGCAGTCATAATTGAATTCTCAAAGGAGGTGATTGAGTGGATATTTAAGTACTACCTCCACCAATTCTATATGACGCAGTTAACAAATTCACGCAGATTGACAAATATAATTGGTGTTATAATTATAAATATTAAATAATTATAATATTATTTGTTTAAAATAATTAAAAATTTGAAATAATAAATATAGGAATAAAATAGTAAAATAACTTTTACGTTTTATAAAAAAAATAAAAAATAAAAATAATTATCTATTAAAAATATAAATACTACAATAGATACAAGAGAAGATGACAATTTTTTTCTCCATCTCCTGCCGCCAGTCACGGTAAATTGGATGAACTTAGAGAAAATAATAATAATAATAATAACGACAAATAAAACATGGAGGAGGGAATAACACTTATTGTAGAAATATTTTCCCTTCGTAAAAGAAGAATACATTACATGCTTATTAATTTTTACCACTTCTCAATAAAAATATGGGTGGAATAAGAAAGATGATTGATTGAATAGCACATATATCAAGGAATGTACCGTTGGGAGGAAACACCCATAAAGTTTAAAAGAAAATCATTTCATGAATACCCTTTAACCAATTTAATCTGGAATTATTTATTTGTTTTTGTAATTTTATTCCTGATGCATCTTTATCCAATCAAACATCATAGTACATTTACAAGTGACATGTTTGCACACATAGCTTTTGTATTTATCCGTTAAACGGTGGTCCTGTTTTGGCCATTGTGTTTCTCATATTCAAGTTTTATTTTCTTGCCTTTTAGCCCTTTTCAAGCCTTTGATTCAGATGCTGTTTTCAAATCTGAAATTCAGTTCAATAATTTGTATTTTGATTTTCTTTTGCTCATTAAAATAATAAATACTTCACAATTCAGATGGCTTTTAATTAAATCAATTATTTGAAATTATTAATAAAAATGAGACTCTAGTTGTACAGATAATATTTTTAGCATGTGGCCCACTACCGTTCCTTTATAGTATCATTTTTGATTAATTTAAGAGCCATGTGAGATGTGAATAATTTAAGATACTGAGAATAGTTTTTTATTTTGATTAGAGTAATTTTAGATAAAGGTTATATTTCTTAATACAAAAACATTATAAAGTAATTGAGACACCTGGCTATGCCCTTTTGAAATAAATAAAGATGAGTCAAATAGTACAAACCAGTTTCAGGAGAAGAAGGCCCAATATGTAGAAATAATTAAAGGGAGGCCCAGTCAGGTCAATATAACAGACATGCAAATCCGAAAATATAATTAGACAAAATGAAGATTAGCCAAGAGTAAATAAAGAAAAAGAATAAATGAAAATAATATATATATATATATATATATATATATATATATATATATATATATATATAGTAGTTGACTAAAGTATATTTGTTCGAGTCTTATGTCTATATTTGTTCGAGTCTTATGTCTAAAACCCAAATCAAAGTTTGATTTACTTTATATATGTTTTGGATTTGGTAGTTATGTCTTTAAGATATAAATATAACTTGAAAACAGCGACGCTAAATTTAATTTGTTGCGAATAAATTACGTATATAAGATATAGGAATGTTAATGTCAAGTCAAACTTTAAGTTAAGATACTTTAACCCTCATTCGTAAACTGAGATTTTATTCCAATAGACGAAGAAAATACAACTTAAGTTACTCATTGATTTATTATTAATTAATAATAATAATAATAATAATAATAATAATAATAATGAAAACTCAACCACTTTTTGAATACATGTAATGTTGAGAAAAGTGATGAGTACCGAACCTATATCTTTAACCTAAGTTCACATTTTAATCCATAATCATAGTTTTCGCAAAATCATGTAAATTGTCCAATTTTCGTACAAATTAAGAATCTGAACAGCACAATTTCAGATTACTGTAATTGTTACCACAAAAATATTATTATTATTATTATTATTATTATTATTATTATATTATTTATTTATTTATATTGTTCACTTTTATCACAGTACAATAGAAAAACCTGATCCACTGAAAGTGAAAGAATAGGAATCCAGGGACAGAGCACTAATAATAAGTATTCTCTTCTCTGGACTCATTTACGAAATCTACAGTAGCTGCACAGTAAGTAGTAAATTATCTTACATTCTACAACTGAATCCCATGTGCAAAAGAGCATTAATTGAAATTATATATTAATATAAAATTCTCTTAATTTATATGTTAGGTCTGCTTTATATATTTCATTAGATTAATAAAAATCCTGAGTGTTTTAGTTACTTCTGTGTGATATGAGCAACCTATCTGATTTAAATCTTACTCTATTATATTTATTTCTTTTTATTATATTTTAATTATTTATTAAAATAGATATCAGAGTCTTAATAATATATACTTAATTTAATATTTTTCCAAATCATAATAATTCTAATAATAATATTGATAAATTCAATATTTTTTCTTTTGTTATATAAATAATTCAATTGCTTATGTGACATAATATTATATTCACATTACTTAATATATTTCCTAAATAATTATTAACGAATTTAATTTTTTTGAGTTTCTCAAATTACGTAACTAATAATTATTAACGAATTTAATTTAAAAATTAAAATTTAATAATAATAATAATTAATTAATAAATATTAGACACGAGTTGAAAATACGATACTTTTGAATTTTTCTTAGTATGTAAATAAGATTATTAAGAAATTTAATTTAAACATTAAAATAAAAAAAACGTAATAAATATAATTATTAATAAAAAATTAAAAATGTACAAGGCACGATTTAGAATACATCCTTAAAATTTTTTATTTTATATTTAGAAATTTATAATTATCACAAATATTTTTTATATATATCTTTTAATAAATTTTGTGTAATACACAGTGTTAAACTAGTATAAAAATATAGTACCACCTATATTTTAAACGAAAATATCTATATTTTAATTGTCTGTTAAGAAAGTTCCAGGATGACATATAATTTTTTAGTAATTCATATGACTACTTGGCTAATTTAGGAGGTTTGGGGACTTAATAAAATATAGAAATTCTAATATCTATTTAATTTAACATACATTTTTATTATATTATGTCTAACTTAATCTATTGCTTTTATTATATTTTGTCAAATTTAATATCATATTCTATATTTCTTTTAAATCTTTTGATATAAAATTATAAAAAGGCATATATAATTATAAAAAATCTAAACTAGTTATCTTAATTAAAAGATAAATTACTTATAAGATAATGTTAATTAAAAAAAATTAATTATGAAATAACCATGTGAGTTATATTTATAATAAAAGTTAAAATAGTTTTATTCTTCAAATTTTAATATAAAATATAAATAAATTATGAGCTATTTGCAATAATCTAAGCATGTAACCAAATATTATTAACGAATTCAATCTAAATATACAAAATTTAAAACTATATAATAATAATTAATAGATATTGATTAGAAGCTAGTAGACTCAGATTGAGAATATGACTTTTCTTGAAAATTTCAAAATACGTAACTAAAAATTATTAACGAATTTAATCTAAATATTCAAATATAAAAGTATTTAATAATAATAATAATTAATTCATAGAATTTGGAGACAGGTGGAGAATTTGACAATTTTTGAATTCTTATAAAGTTATTAGCGGATTTAATATAAATATTAAAATATAAAATTATTTACTAATAAAAAATAACAGTTAATAAATAATTATTAGATATCGTTACAAGACACGAGTTGAATAAATTTAATGTGATATACAGGTGTTAAACTAGCAAAATAAGTTAAAAAAATATACTATCTTTTGTTTATACTATCTTTTGTTTCTACTTAGTCTGAGTAATGTCAGCAATAGGTAATTAAAGGTTAAAACTTAAAACATGATAATGATCAATAGATAAGAATTGCAGTGAGATATAATGCGAAAAAATGTTCCAAATTACATTATAATAATAACATTTTCTTTTTTTTAGTTTAAAGAATGTTATTTAACAAAAAAATGTTGCCACATTACATTTAGTAGGTAGACACTCGTTTCCACCACCATAACTTAGAGAGAAAGTAAATAGTTGAGTAAAATTTACAGTTCTCATGAATTCAGAACCTACTTGCACAAACATATTTGTAGATATACAATTTAGATTAAATAAATCCATTTATAAAATATAATCTTATGATTATGTAACAAGGAATTGACACCACTTGTCTACCTTACCTCCCCTATAGCTAAAATCAAGTTTAAGTAATTGAAAAGGTGGGAATTGAAAACAAATAACATAAAATAAAATTAGTTGTAATCATTAAGTCAATGATAGGGGTTGATTATAAACCATATATAGTAGAAAATAACACAAGTTTAATCAAGAACCTACATTTTTAAAACCCAAGATACTCCTGCATAAAGCAAGCATCTCAAGGGAAAGTACAATAGAGGAATAATATTGGTAGTTGTCTTAATAAATTAAGCCATAATCCATGGTTAAGTGTAGAAGAGGATTAACGTGTAATCATAAGATGACAAAGACAAAAAAGTGTTAGGTGTGGATATGAAAATTAGTCATCTATATGATTAACCAAAACCAGTTGAGATTAATTAACAAAGAATTGCAGTACTAGTTTTTTGGGAGTGGTTGAGAAACTAAACCAGTTATAAGTCTGTATTCTCAACAACTCTTAAATCAACCAGATATTTATTAGATTTAAACTTAGTTTTAAAGTTATTGGAAAATCAATAAATTAATCTTTTTCATAATTGACATTAGATATATGGATGCAACGGTATATCTAAACCTCCATTTATTTTAGTTTTTATTATTATTTATTTATATTTCTATTTATTATTATTAGTAATAATATTACTACTATTATTTATTTTTGCGTTGTTTTATTTGGCAATTTATTACATGCATTTGAGTGCACCTTTCTAAATGCAACCTTAAAAAAATTTGTTATCATTCAATTATATGTGATGATATATAACAGTTATACGTGATGATATAGTAATTATACGTGAGAATATATGACAAAAATTTAGAGTTTAGAATTTACTTTTCTATTTTAGGGTTTGATTATATATTTTAGGGTTTAGTATTTCATTTTTAGGGTTTAATTTTCCATTTTAAGGTTTATTTTTCCCTTTTTTTTAGTTTTTTAGTTTAGGGTTACGACAAAAATCTATCATTCTACCAGTTATATGTGATGATATATGTATTAGTTATATGTGATGATATGTGTCAGTTATATGAGATGATATGTGATGAAAATTTAAGGTTTAATTTAATGTTCAATTTTGGGGTTAGGTTCTATTTTAAAGTATAGTTTTACGTTTTTAGAGATTAATTTTTCGTTTTAGGTTTATTTTTTATAATCTAGGATTTTAGATTTTAAATTTAAAATTTTAATTATTTGTGATGATAAATATCAATTATATTGATGATATATACTAATTATACGTGATGATATATATCAATTATATGCGATGAAAAATTAATTAATAAGGGCACCTTCCAAAATGCAACTAGATATCCCAAGAATATATCCATATTCCACATCACATGCACAAGGCATATGGGCCCCAATTCATGTCTCCTTCAATGCCTTATCTAAATTGAATGGCCCATCAATTTTTTTGCACTTTCTTGGACCACCTGGGGAAAAAAAACGAAAGAAACAACTTCACTTAACAATCAACACAAAGTGCAATTTTTTTTCAGACTTTGACATCTAACTGCTAAAAATGGTGTCCCATAAATTGATCTGCACATAGCCCTTGAATATGTGGAAACGTATTCCAAAATAAAATTGCTTAAAGAATACACTGAACTGATGATGAGGTCACAACTTATACAGACGAAAAACATAATAATAATGTGGTAATTGCAGAAAAAATTTAAAATGTAGCACGATATATGGAGGCACAGTATATAAAACCTAGCTCGCGCGCATAAAAAGCCGTAAGCTCGATATTATTTTATTCTTTGCCATCAGCGGCACGAAGAGAACCGAGTTGGACCGGAGCTTGTGTCCCCACAACTTTAGACGATCCGTAATTGGACAAATCGATACCTTGAGATTTCTCTTTCTCGAGCTGTTCTTTGATCCAGAAGTATGTGATTCTCAATCCATCCTGTAGATATATGGAAAATAATTGGATAAGACTAATGAGTCACAACCTGACATTAATTTTTTTAAACAAATATAAACCTAGCAATACCATCATATTGTGGACGTATGATTCGTTCAGTGTTTTTTAAAATATTTGTTAAATTAAAGGTTTAGTTACAAAAATAAAAAGAAAAAAAGAAAAAGAAACTCAAGGTTCAGTCTAATTACTAAAAAACCCAACTATCTTCCGAAATTACAAATAACCCCCAAAAGAAAGATGTTGATATATAATAATAATAATAATAATAATAATAATAATAATAATAATAATAGCAGTAACAACATCATATTACAGACATATGATTCATTAGGTGTACATAAAATATTTGTTAAATTAAAGGGTTTCGTTACAAACAAATACCCTCAAGGTTCAGTCTAATTACAAAAAACCCCAACTATCTTCCAAAATTATAAATAACCCCTTGGCATTTATTTTTACTTTGCAAGTAACAATCTCAAGATTAATATATTTATGATGTCATAAGAGGGTATTTGCAATTTTGAAAGATAGGTAGAGCTTTTTGCGAGCAGGCTAAACCTCAGGGGTAGTTTTCGTATTTTCACAAAATTAAAATTAAAAAAAATGAAATAAGCAATTTAATTGCATTCATACAACAATCAATTAAAACAAAATGGTACCTTAAGTCTCATAGAAGGTGCCCAACCAAGTTTCTCCTTAATCAAAGTATTGTCCGAGTTTCGACCACGTACACCCTCCGGTCCAGGAATATGATGGATCGGAAGGTTCTTATTCTCAAAGCTCAGGATGATCTCGGCCATCTCGTTCATGCTGACCATCTCGTCACTTCCGATGTTTACAGGCTCTCGGAAGTCCGATTTAGTCAATCTAAATTCACATAGCAATTCATAATAGGCTTAAACGCAACAGTCTTTGTTATTACTATATATATATGTGTATAGGGAACTTCTACGGTGCCTTCACGGCACCATTCTTCACTTAGTGGGGTTTAATAGGGACCATTAGATCAATTTTAGGCTTTTTAGATTAAGAGATCTATGGTTGTAAATGCAGGGGGTGGGGGGCATGGTGCCCTTAAAGGCATCGTAGAGTTTTCCATATATATATATAACACTATATCTTAAATAGAAGGTAACTCAGCTTTCATTGCAATATGCATCTATTTATTAGGTAAAACGTACCTTAAAACGCCCTCGACGCATTCATCGATAAACGTAAAAGATCGTGTTTGCAGACCGTCTCCCCACATTTCAAATTTATCCGTAGCAGTAAGGGCTTTTCTGCAAAATGCAGCCGGTGCTTTTTCCCTCCCCCCTGCGTGATTAATAACACAGATGATGCATGCTTAATTCAATATAATAACAGTCGATTTACAAAAAGGCCCAGTTAACTCTAAAAATTACAAAACCCATCCGAGGTGAGGTTTGATTCTGCTTACAATTTGCACCAATCGTTAGTTGACTTGACCGAATTTGGTGACATCATCAATATCATTATAATTATACCCTCAAGTTTTCAAAATATCACAAAGAGACCTGACTTTTTTTTCTGTTTATTTGTAATACTAAGGAAAAAATTGAAAGATACAAATGTAAATTGTAAGACGGAAATTTTGGGTTATTTATAATTTTAGTAAAATTGAGGCTTGTAATCATAAAATTATTTGATGGATCAGCAATATCTGTTAGCTCAATAGATATTACTTCCAGGGCGATTTTGTAATTTTCAAAAGTAGTTTGATTTATTTAATTTAGCAAAATCTCAAGTGTAATTTTCCTAATTACCCCTAATAATTTAAAAATAAATATAATAATAATAAATAAATGATTTCGATAACGTTTTGGATCATCTTTAAGTTCACCTTTCCATGTCCCGAAGGGTCCATAGATATTATGGAACCTTCCAATTCGGCACTCGATTCCAAAGTCCTTGTTGTAGTGTTTACATAATTCCTCTGTCGCCAGCTTCTCAAGCCCATAAGCATCTTGAGGCTACACCATAAACACAATATAGCTCTTTTAAAAAAATATATATAAAACTCAATAAAACGTAAAAGGAGCATTGAAAAGGTACGAGAAGAAAAAACCTCAGCAGGCCAAGCATCAGATTCTTTCAAGCTCACATTCGTATCCAATTGCTTAAACTCAGGATAGATACACGCGCTCGACGCGTAGAAAAACCTAATACCCAAACGACAAAAATTCAGTATTCATTTCTAAATTCCAAATTTGCGCTTTATATTATCCGTTTCAAGCATTAAACCATAACAACCATCAAAAAATGCAAACGGAAATAACATATTTCCGTACGCAACCATTGGGCCGTAATAAGTTGGTCATTAATAGCCTGTCTCTTATACACATCTAGATGTGTATAAGAGACAGATATATATATATAATAATACTCTTGTGAAGTTCATGTTCGTTTTTTATATCAGAACAAAATGCCAAACAAACATAAATATTACAGCAGGATAGAGAAATTTTAAGTTAAAAAAAAAAGGAAAAAAGACAGACCTCTTAACGCCATTAATCCTTGCGGCCTCGATCATGTTAAAGCTGATCATCGTATTGTTGTACATAATGACAGAGTGATTGGACTGAATAAAGCCCATACCGCCCATATCGGCGGCAAGGTTGAACACGTGATCGACTTTCTCGGTAACTTTCAGACAGTTATCCATCACCCTCAGATCGACGAGGTGGAACTCATGACAGAACATGTCCTCGGGCATGTGCTCATTTTTTTTCCAGTCGGATGCGATGACGTAATGGCCCTCGCTCTTCAAACGCCGCGCGATGTGCGAAGCGATAAACCCGCCGGCTCCGGTTATGGAAATCCGCAGCTTTCCGGAAGGCCAATAGGGCTCCCTCTCGAGGCTTTCGTAAGTGTAGGCCCCGTATTTGGCTTCGCCTGTGCTTCCCATTTCTACATCGGGACAGGGTAAAATTGTAAAAATGTGTTATCCGTGTGTAGAATAGGAAGTTGAATTAGGCGGAAATAGAAACAAATTTTAGCATTTGAAAATATTAAAAAATAATTTTCTACGGCCAAAAGCAAACAATCACTTTTTCTCAAGGTACTTGAAACACTCCCTTTAAAATCAATAAATAGAAAGAGCCACAAACAAATCTAATGGAAAAGAACTCAAACTAAGAAAGATAAATGAACAAATGAATTAATTTCGAAATTCTAAAATCCCTTTAAAAACAATTAAGGAAAATGAGAAATCCAACAAATTTTTTTTTATAGGAATCCTAATTTTGACACTCACCAGTACACGATTCATTTAGCTAATTTCAAGTGACAATATACATATATATTGCTCATTTTGCAAAAATGTACCTTAGAAAATAATACGATCTCAAGAAACAGAGTGTACACGTATAATTGCTCAACATAAACCTCAATTTTCAATAAAACTGAAGAAACCCAAATAAAATCGCACAACAATTATTCAACACAAATCCTAAAACACAGGTTATCGCGTGAAAGCATTTATTTCGCAATTTAAAAAAAAATAAAAATAAGGAAAGGGTGAAAAAGAGCAAAAAATTATCAGGGTTTAATGGGTCCAAGATTCAATTACCTCGAAGAAGCTTGTCTTTAAGGGATGAAGATATAAAATAGATTGCTGTCAAATAAACAAATGCTGCAGTGATTTATTTTTATTTTGAATATATATCTCTTGCTCCTTGTGTGAGCGCCTATTTATATCCAAGCTGTTGAATGCTTTAAAATTACTCGCCTTTTAATTTTCAGTCTTTTCCCATTCAGAAGAAGGAAAGTTTTTTTAATAAAACCAAATCAGTCTTTTGGATCCAAATTGTGAGGACAGAAAGTGTATGGGCTCCGTTGGAATATGCATTTGATGGGGAATAATAAATGTGCATTTTTTCCCATTGGGTCGTAATTGACGTGGTTGGTTTCTCTTCCATTTATTTTTTAAAACAACCAAGGATAAATAAATTTCTCTAATATTATATATATATATATATATATATATATATATATATATATATATATATATATATTATATCTTCAATAATTATTCTTGAATTTTTTGTCGATAGTGGTTGTACATAGAAATGTCATGATGTAGTTAGGGCGACAAAAGTTAAGGTCAATTGACCATAGTAGTAAGTAGTAAAATGTTGAATTCGGATGGATTTGAAAGGGGATAATTTGACCATGAGGTTTGTGGTTCAAGTGAACAATGAAATTTTCAATTTCTTTCGAGTTTAACTCTTCAAACATTTCCTCTCAATTCATTTGAAAGTAAATAAATAAGGAATTATTCGATGGATGATGATATCTTGATGAATTATGTGTTTTATGGGTGACTAAGAGAGCATGTTATATGTTAAATAAGGAAATATGTTGTAATTCCTCCCCTCGAAATAAAAGTTTGTCCAAATAGTTCAGTCAGTCGAAAATTCTAGAGAAAGATGCTCTCAACTTAGAGAGAGAAAATTCTTTGAAAATTTGAAGATTTCTTCGAATATTCGAAAAAATGAAGAATTTGTGAGTGAGTTAAGCATGAAGTTTTGAAGTTTTCTTCGAAAATTGCTTGAATCCTCTTTGTTTCTCGCTTAAAGATTTGAATTTCGGGGCCCACCATCGAATTTCTCCTCTTCAATTGCTTGAAGATTTGAAGATTACTTAAAATTTGTTTGAAGATTTGCATGAATTTTTGAATATTGCATGAAGACTTCTTGAAGGTTTGAGTATCTGGGCCCACCTTTTAATTCTTGCCTTCGTATCTTCATATCATCAATCCCTCATGTTCATTATTGCGAAAATACCCCCTTGATTTTGGTCTTTTTACCGTTCCGCCCAAGAAAAAAGAAAAAGTAAAAAGAAAAAAGTAAAAAAAAAAAGAGGAAAAAAAAGTAAAGAAAAATATAGAAAATGCCAAGGAATAATTATGGGCGGGGTGGACGTGGATCGGGACGACAGCGAGGAGCAAGAGGCGTGCGAGGGCGAAACATGAACATGTACGGTTGCTACTCCATAGGATGGTCTATCGAAGTCAATCCTTCCGACATTCCATCCAGCCCTTTGCGCCAGGAGGATTTACCCCGCTTGCTCCATCGAACTCTTGTGCCAAAGCCCAAGACCAAGGAAACATCATAGCAGTTGCAGAAAATTGTGAAACTGCCGAGTCTTCGTCCGAGGATGATAGCAGCAGTGAAGAATCGACGGACGAGTCGTGCGATCCAAATACCCCCAAGTCCATAGGCTCGGCGGGACGAAAGCCAAAACCTGCTGCAACACCATCGGAAATCTCGAACAATGAGGTAAGTGTGACTACCCCTCGTAATGTTGAGATTGATGTGCAAGAGGGTGCTGATAGTGATGAGGAAGATGGGTCTGATAAGGGAAGCTCTGATGAGTTGGACGGCGACTTGCAGCCCACTCCGTTTTCAAAGCAACCTTCCGACGCACACAATGTGCCTACGCGCGAACCAGCCACTACAAAAAAACCCGGCTATACTGGCGGATATCCTGACGGCCAAAAAGCCGTCAGAAATCCTGGCGGATTTCCTGGCGAAAATTCTTGCTGGCGGATTTTCTGACGGGCATGGCCGTCAGCAACTATTCCCGCCAGCAGCCCTTCAGGGATAGAGTGGGAATCTATCCCGCGTAATTATCCTAACGGGCTAACCCGTCAGGATATGATTTTTAATTAAAAAAAACAAAAAAAATATATATGCTGACGGCCTTACCCGTCAGCATATAATTTTTAATTAAAAATAATAATAATATATACGCTGACGGCCTAAACCCGTCAGAATTATTAAAAAAAAAAAAACAATGCTGACGGGCAAGCCGTCAGCAATTTATTTAAAATATTATAATTATAATACATATAAAATAATATTATATATTTATAATTTAATTAATTATAAAATAAAATATATAATTATATTAATTATTTATAAATATAATATAATATAAATTATAAATTTATAAATATAAAATAATAATTATATATTTATAAATAATATTATATATTTATAATAATAATATATTATTATTTATATACAATAAATAATAAATATATATTTTAAATAATAAATATTTATAATTATTTATAAATAATTATATTGATAATATATATATATATATATTTATTTATTTATAAATATATTTATAATAACATTATGTATTTATATATTATTATTCATAAATATAATCTATATTTATAAATATAATATAATTAATTATAATTTATAACTTAATTTATATATCTAATATATATTAAAAGTATATAAACTTTCACATGTAATTGACTTGGCGAGACGGTAACACCACTCCTCTATTTGCAAGAGGTCTGGGATTTGAATCCCACCCATGCCACATGTGGGAATTAAATTAACACAGGTTGGGTTGTGGGTTGGGCTCTGGCGGGCTGGGCTAGGCCCGCCCAATTTTTTTTATAATATTTTAAAAATGCTGACGGGCTTGACCCTTCAGCTATACTGACGGGAAGTATTGCTGACGGGCGCTACCCGTCAGCAAGACGTTAGTATTTCTGACGGGTACGTTAAGGCCGTCAGGATACTGGAATCCTGACCACAAAAATATTGACGGCCATTATCCGTCAAGAGGCCGTCAGTATATGGAATACTGACGGCCTCCTGATGGATTTGGCCGTCAGCATTGCCGGATTTTTTTGTAGTGTGCGCCTGTGCGAGCGCCTGCACCTGCGCAGGTGCGAGCGCCTTCCCCTGCGCTCGTACCCATGCCTGCACGCGTGCTAGCGCCTGTGCGCATGTCTGCCGAGTCAGGCGAGCCCAAAGGCATGAAATCCGACACGACTACTCCGAAAGCATCACAGGAAAAATCATGGACTTCCATGGTCGAGAATCGAGCCATCTCGAATGGAATGAAGCCACGCCTCCTTCCAAACGACGGTGACATAGTGAAAATCGATGCCAACATGCTAGATGACGTTGAAAAAGCATGGGGTTTTTGCTTGGCGGGTCATTTCGCTTCAAAGTTCTCGGGTATGCAAGCTCTCACGACGCTTTGCAACTCTTGGAAAGTCCCTTTCAAGTTCTTTGTCCATAATTCCGGTTGGATTGTGTTCAAATTCGAAAAAGATGAACATTGTGAGCAAGTTTTGCTTCGTGGGCCTTATTCAATTTTTGGGCAAACTCTTATGCTGAAAAATATGCCCCAATATTTTGAGTTTGATAAGAATGTGTTTCGATACATCCCGGTGTGGATAAGGCTGCCTGGGCTCCCACTCGACTGTTGGAATGAGGAAATCTTGAGCAGGATTGTCTCAAAAGTTGGGACATCGATTGCAACGGACATGCTCACGCGTCAAAAGGAAAGGGTATCATTTGCTCGAGTCCTTGTGGAGGTTGACGCAGCCGCCACGCTGCCTACATCATTGAAGATTCAGCTCCCCGGAGACAAAATCAGAGAGCAACCGATTGAGTACGATTTCAGGCCTCAATTCTGCACAACCTGTAAGCTTTTGGGCCACTCCACAACCCGGTGCCCGACCATGACACCTGCGCCAAAGCCAGCGCATGTGAGCAAGCAAGCGGGTGCCAACGCTGCTGCTCCTAAGGGAAAACTGATCGGGGTCGCTGCTGGCATGGCAACCATGGAAGCCGGTATTCAGCGTGACCTTGTTGCCAACGCCAAGGGTAAGGCAAAGGCCACTGAGGAGACTGCCGCATGTGATACACCAGTGCCTACGACTGGGAAGGGTCCTAAAAAGGGACAAGTTGATCGAAGAGGTGCATCTCAAAGCCTTAGCAATGACATGGCACCTCGACAAGATGAAAATAGGCAACCCAAGAGTCAGCCTCTTAACAAGGGCACCAATCGACGCAACGGGGCATCTTCGAGCAAATAGCCCTGTGAGGACCGAGAGGATGAAGATACCCTTGATTTGCCTGCAAATTTCTCCTACGAGACGGACTTCATCCAAGTCAAGAAGAAGACAAGGAGGAAGAAGAAGAACCAAGTGCATGAGCCGGCTTAGCTACACCCCTCTTACTGCTTAACTTGCTTATCTCTTGCTTTTGTATTTCGATTGTATTTTCTAGTTTAGGGACTTGCATGGTGAGTTTCCTTTGTATTATCCACTAGGGTCATGAGATAGGTTAGGTGTGCTCGCACCGTCTAGATGGGTATGCCCATCTAGATGCCTATTAAAGGCCTTTAGAATCATTTGCATATTCATGTTGTAACCACTTCGGTGGTCATGCCTGCATACTTTGTATGTTAACTTTTGATCAATGGAACTATTTACATTTCGATCCAAATTTTTTTTTGTCCAAATACTAAAGGATATAAATTGAAGCAAAAATGTCGATTCAAGAAGAATTAACGTATTCAATTGACTAGATAAGGATTGAAGGAACCGACTCGATTAAATCCTCAACCAGGCGCTCAGCGTCATCCAAATTTGCACCCTCCATTTGTTTTGGCGCAGGATGGGAAGCTGAGGATTGAGGGGATAAAAAGAAAAGTTTGAGTAAAAACTTACCGGTCAATAAAAAGAAAAGAAGAAGAGAGAGAGAGAGAGGAGATGGGCTCAATAAAAAGCCAAAAAAAGAGGCGTGAGATACCCGAAATGGTATGCCCCACGCGAGAAGACAATGGTCCCACATAAAGGTCCGCCAGAGTCGTAGTTTTTAGACTAAACATAAAAGAAGGTCGTGTCTCTCTAATTGGGATCTGCTTTCAGATTTAGACAGTCGACAAAGCTGTTACTCAGTTCAATGGCTCGCTAACGAGGCAGAGAACGAAGGAAAATGGGAACAACGTAAGAACGAGATAGGGGACTACCAAGAATAGAAATAAGCAAACAAAAACGATAAAAGGAAGATAAGCATCTCACTTATGGAAGGCACGAAGGTCGTTGGGGTGGTACGGCGAACCGACCCATCAGGTTTTGGCTGCAACCAATCTCCCCCTACGAAACACCACAAATGATTCCAATTGCCCGCTGATTGGGGGACACTAAGAACCAAATTACCATACTGGCTAAAGCGAGCAGTGGCATATAACCAGACCCCACTAGCTCGCAGAGACGCTTTCCAAAGGGCCAGTCGATCTTCTCAAAAGTGGGCGCCTCACATCCCTCACGGCAAAAGATCACGTACAGGCCCAGGATCCTGGCTTAGTAGAAAGGGTGAACTTGTTCAAAGACCAAGACCCACCACAACAACCACTTGGAGAGGAATCGTGGAAGCGGCATAGATAACCCAAATTTTAGGCACTCCTCAAAAAGAGCCGCACAACAATCAGAAGCTTGGGAAGCTCGCTCGCTCGGGCGTGGAACGAAAAGCTGAACATACTTAGGGATACATAAGGCAGCCCTCAATTCCTCCAACCTTTTATGTTGAGAATTTCTAGGGTACGCGGCCGCCTGGAGGCTTGACTTTGACGCCTCACACAAGGGAGGCTACACCCAGTCACCCGCGGGGGCCCCTGAAGGAACTCTCCCCCTAGAGGAGACAAAGTTGAGGTCATAACTTGGAGATCTCAAAATGCCGGGACTAGCCCGACGAGCCTCAGCCGTAAACCTTTGGACCGGGCCAGTACGTTGAGGGACATGCAATGACAGCGAAGAGCCCTCCACTTTTTCTTTCCCTTTCCCGCTGGGAAGTGGAAGAAATGTCTCCACCGGGGGCGCCACATTGATGACAACTCCTCCGGAAGAGGAATCCATCCATGTAAAGACCCGCCAATGAGAAGGGGCAAATAAAAAATAGAAAAACAAGAGCTAAGCAATTGTACACTTGCGGAGGCCTTTTAAAATATAATCCAAAATAACAAAATTACTACATAAAAATATGGGTTTGGAATATTTTGGGGGATTAGATTCGCCCCTTTGTTTGACCATTAAGTATAAAACACTTAGATTCGTGAAACTTCTAAGAAATAATTAAATATATTCAAATGATGTCGATTCTCATTTTTCACACTAAGTAGATGGTTAATGTAATACGAACTAGTTGGTTCAGGTCGAAACTCAATGTCAGAAGACATTTATCATTCAATCATCTAATATCTATAAAGGCCTTCATAATGCCTTATTTACTTATAGCATCACCATTTCATGAAATTCCAAGACATATAACTATCACAAATGCATGTGCATAGACATGCATATTCGGTTCTAGTTAATCGAAAAACCGTTGGTTCTAATTTATGGTCAATTATTCTATTAATCGTTGACCACAGTTCATGGTTAGAACCAAAACCATGAATCGGTTCCCGATGGTTCAGTCTCAGTTTGGAAAAACCTTGAACCACCATTTCGGTTATAACCGGCAGTTAAATTGGCAAAAATTAAAAAAAAGCTATGAACCAACGTTTCGAAACTATCGGTTCAAGATTAAAGGTTGTGATGATATAATCATTAATCATCAACAACTATAAAAACTAGCCTTTGGGGAAAAAAACCAGCAGTTCAAACTGAAACCACCATTTCCCAATGGTTAGTTTTGCCTTCTTTTTTATACCTATTTCTACACCTATAAATACCCCCGCTCCCCAACACCATTCATCACACTAGTTCTTCACTAATCTTCTTCTTCTCTTATACTTACAAAGTTTCATGCTTTAAGTTGTAAAAATACTATCAAGAATCAAGTCTCGACTCTCGTTTCTAAAGTTTTATAATCTATTCATAAATCATTCTATATTGTTTCTATGATTTCTTGTGTTCATATATTACTATGTCAATCTCTTCTCGTCCTCCTAATATGGGAAGAAGTGGTTGTAGAGGAGGCTCACCACTACAAAGTCAAAGTTGATCTTTTGGCCCTTTAGTTTTTGGCGATTATGTTTCCGGTGAACTAACGCCGCCACAAGTCGAGGAACTATACGATTCTGTTGACTTTGGGATTGATGAAGATTTACTCTCCTCCGATAAACCCGAACGAGACGACACTGCCGACCCAATAAATCTTGATGAAGATGTGTAAGCGAAAGAAGGTGTAAGCGGTGCTATGAAGGCCACCAAAATAAAAAAATCGATGAAACTCAAATCCGAAATCTTCACCAGCATTTCCAATAAGTGACGATTGATGGTCAAGGTCATGCCAAATTCAATTATTTTTCTAAGCGCTACGCCTTTGGTGGTAATAATACCGTCTATGGAACGACGAGGAAGCGTATGGAGAAAAAGAATCCCGATAAATTGGGCATTGAGAGCTCCCAGACACAACGTTCACATATTCATCTACTGCCGGGGGTCAAGGTACGTCTTCCTTATTTCAATATGCCGAAATAAAACATATAAGAAATCTTTCAAAGTCTTTTTCCGTTATGGGTCTTCCTTTTAATTTCTCGAATAATGACTATTATGAATGATATACTAGAAATACTTTTAATCCATCGAGCACCAATATTTCACGTAGTAAGGTTACTCATGAACTTGAAAAGATGGTTGGTGAATATAAATATAGTTTGACTTCCGATTTTGAAAAATTGTCGCATAGTGTCTTGATATGTGTGGATATTTGGACGTATCATTTTATGAAATTAGTTATATTGGAATTACATGTCATTAGTTTGATGATTTTTGGACTTTGCAAAATGTTTGATTGTTTTTAAAGAGTTTAATATTGAGCATGCCGCGGTCAATATTTTGCAAAAGGAAAAAAATCATACTATTTTAGTCAATTGTGGTTATTTTGACAAAGTATTTCAATTTCATTTGACAATGCCGCCACTAATACGACTAGTTTAGATTCTTTCAAAATATTTTGTCAACCTTCCGTTCGAGGTAAAAAAAATCATATTAGATGCATTTGTCGTATTTTGAATTTATGTGTTTAAGATGGTTTACCTACTTGGAGAAATGAAATAATACCGACTAGAGGGCAATATTCTTTATTTCAAAACAACCCAATATTGCCAAAAAGTGGCACAAATATTACAAATTTAATCAAAAAAGAATTATATTGATGTGTCAAATCGTGGGAACTCTACTTATAAATTGCTAAATAATTCTTATGAATATAGAAAAATTTGTGTGTGTGTGTGTGTGTGTGTGTTTGCTACTCAAAATATCTATCTTGTTTTATTTCCCCATACGTGGGATTGCTCGAATATGATTGCGATTTTTAAAAAATTTAACGATGCAAACGTGACTTTAATCGTTGTTTATTATCCTACCTCTATACTTGATCAATGTATTAAAATTGTACTTGTTACTACTGATTTACTTGATTCGACTCAATTATATGATTGCAAAACTAAATTGATTACTTGAATTAGTCGTACAAATAAATTATAAAATTACTCAATTTTAAATTCTGAAAAACCTCATTGTACACCATATTAGTTGTTTTATTCACAATGATTTCATTATCTTCACAATATAAAACTCTTAAATGATAATGTGTGTTTGTGAATTTGTAGGAAAGATGATGAGGATCCTATTGACTTCACCGTTGAAGCGAAGTGTGTTGGAGTGTGGGAACATTACCCCGTATAAATATTGACTTCATTTATAAATACTTATACACTACCCCGTGTATAAATAATCTACACCATATTTCATCACAAGGAGGTGGCTTCCTACATGGAAAGTCGATGCTCCACATGTAGACTCAATATAAATGAAGATGACTCGAAAATATACTTGAATGGTCAATTTGTTAACAAGAATGTTATTAATTTGTGTCAAGTTTTATAGGCATAATTTGTATGCTACAACACCTAAACAATACGAAGGAGAAAATGGTGAGAGATGTTGCTGGAAACTGTTGAAAGAGGAATGATGAAAATCATTTTTGCAATCCTAGATATTGTAGGGAATATAAGACATTCTCGACCACCACTGCACAAGATCGTTAGTACCCTCAGACTTTTTTAGGATAGTTCCCGGATCAAAATAATTTAAATAAGTGTCCAATTCTGAGATGACTAGTACCAGCTCTTGATCGTTTTCGCATAGTATCATCCACACATGATAAATATGGGGGCTAAAGCTTCTCGAGGTTCGGAAAACAATAATCTTACATTAGAAGTACTACTACCAAAATTGAAGATTGGATAAGTGGAAGGGGAAGGAACGAAAAGTGAAGGGAAACCATTAGAATAAGAGGAATTAGTGAAATATCTATAAAAATATAAGATAAAGATTGTTAATAGGTGAAGACAAGTTGAGGGGTTAGGAACTTCAAGTTCCAAACTTTCAATAAAAGACCCTAATTCCTTATAGTATATGGTAAGAAAATGTTATAAACCTTCACATTGAAAAACATGTGATTTAAAGTTTTAGAAACAAAAAGAATATCATGAATGATGCGAAAAAGAGTGGGGGAGATAATTAGCTTTGATTTAGGGATATAATTTTATTTTATTTTTTTGTAATTAATGGGATAAATTAATATGTTTAGGATGCTAGTAATAATTATTGGAAAGTTGGCTAATAACTAGGACTACATGAGATTTTTTTTTTCTTTTGGTCTATATAAAAATTATCCCAATATAAAACTAATATGGTTTGGTTTAATTTCACTAGGACTACTTTTTCATTTTTTTTCGAATACATATTCATTGATCTTAGGTCCAATGATATTTCAAGAAGTTAACTCCTCTCTATATGCCTAAGATTTTGATGTCTGAGAATTTGTCGTGAAATAAACAGAGGACACCTTTCATTACCACGTGGTTGATCAGTAATGTATGGATGAGATTCTGACAAAGATATATTCAAAAAAAGGAATAAGAAACTAATTGAAAATTTGAAGGGACGCTCCATTAAAATCCGAATTTACCCACATATAAAACATAAGAATCAATTCGAAAATGACACATGTCTTATCCTTGATAATGCTCCTCAACATTCATATGTAGTGTAAAAAAAGTTACTAATTTCTGCATTGGATAGTGTGCGACCCAAAGAGAAATTTTATTTCATTTCGGTCCTTAATGTACCCAACGCCCCTCCTCTTCTTCCTCAACACCCTCTTTCTTACCTTGTTATGTAAATTAATAGTGGATTTGGGCTCATCTAACCTTATATGTTGTTGTAGGATGACTTCAGCTTCAAGAACACCAAACAAGTCCAGTGGTCGAGGTCAAAGATCAAGAGTTGAGAATATAGATATGTGTTTCTGTATTTGAGAATTTAGGAAAATGATATGTCCCTTTGAATTTTTTAGAAAATTAAACGTGTAGTTTTAGTCTCTTAATAAAACCAATGTAATGTCAAGCTGGTGACCACCGTAGCGGAAGACATTTTATTGAAATCATACTTTGACATCAAAACTTCCGCAAATTGAGTCAACATATTCGGATCCCGAATCCCGACATCCTGAACAATGCACTTGCATCAGTGCTTTGAGTCAATTCAACTTTGAAATCCTCATCCAATGCACTGTATAGTTGTTCGATTGTAGAAAGTTTTCCAAAACCTTTCATTGCCATTTTCTGAATAAAATGAGTAGAAGAGGAAGAGAAATAGGATAATAATACAGAGGGTCAAAGAATTACCATGAAGTTTGATGTACTTATAAAATGACCCAAAAAGTTTCAGAATAGCACTAAATGACTTGAGTCTTAAGTTTGAAACCTTGCCCATTTGGAAAACATGATTATAAGTGTCAAAATTGACTCTGAGTAATTCAAGCATTTTTGTCCTCACTAAGTGCCTTATATATGGTATGAATTGGGACGTTTAGATCTTTATCACTAATAAACATTATGTGCATGTTTTTATTATTATGTTCATTCGCATATTTCTTCAGCAGGTCGTAGTCTTGGTGAGATATAATAAGCGATATTTCTTAATATGTTGTATTTTGTCAAGTGGCATCTCTCACCATTTTCTCCTTCATCTCGTCTAAGTGTTGTAGCATACTAATTATGCCTAAAGAATCTGACACGAATTGCTAACCCTTGCTTGTTAACAAATTGAAAACTCAAGTACATTTCCGAACCATCCTTCATTTCCATCGTCTCCAAAGGGAGCATTGGCTTTACATGTAGTAGGAATCCACCTACTTGTAATGAAACAAGTTGTATACTATACACTAGGTACTAGGTGTAATACTCCCACCCTCCATTCCACTTAGCTTCATTTGAGGACAAGTCAACAATAAAATCGATAAGATCCTCATCATCGTCCTTACTAGGGAAATTCACAAACAAATATTATCATTTAAAAATTTTATGTTATGACGAGAATGAATTGAATAATTTTGTAATTTCATTGTACGATTAATTCAAGTTATCAATCTATTTTTTGTAGTTATATAATGTACCGCAACTATTTTTGCGACTCAGTACGTAGCTCCCCAATTTGAAACACGTATATTATGCACTAAGTGCAATACTTTCACCATCCATTGCACATAACTTTGTTTAAGGACAAGTCAACAATAAAGTCGATGAGATCTTCAACATCTTCTTTACAAAGGAAACTCACAAACATACATTATCATTTGAGAATTATATGTTATGACAAGAATGAGTTGAATAATTTTGTAATTTCTTTATACGGTTAATTCAAGTTATCAATCTATTCTTTGTTATATAATGTCCCATAACTATTTTTGTGACTTAGTGCGTAACCTCCCTAATAATAGAAATCCAGATCCGCCTTGGCAACCAATAATTGGGTGCGCGTAACCCAAAACTTTCGACCTTCAGATTTAGTAAATCCTTCTTCATTTCTTTTCCCTTGGAGTCGGAGCTTTGTGACGTGTCAACATCTCCTTCTCTTAATGAACACTTCACCAACCCCAGGAGGGTCAGCATGGGCACAACTAGTTATAATCATTTCAACTCGCATGTTAATATCAATCGATCAAGTTCTTCATCTTTTAAATCCTCATCAAGCAGCCCCAGATCCTTGAAAAGACTACCCAGTTCATAATTATTTTATCCATATAATTAGTAATTAAAGTAATTAAACCTAATCCTTTGGCAAACATGATTATAATTGTCAAAACTGATTTTGCAAACTACGAGTAATTCAAGCATTATTTATTTTTACTAAGCGTTATATATATGGTACCATAATATGTTGTACTTTATGAAGCAGCACCTCTCATTATTCTTCTCCTTCATATCATCTAAATGTTGTATCATAATAATTGTGCCTAAGATAATTTAGGATGAATCGCTAACCCTTAATTGCATCCTTCATTTCCGAACATCGGATTTCCATGTAGAAAGTCACCTACTTGTGATAAAAACACATTGTAAATTATAAACTAGGTGTAATACCCTCACCCTCCATGAACTTAACTTTATTTGAGAACAAGTCAACTGTAAAGTTGATGAGATCCTCATCATCTTCCTTATCAAGGAAATTCACAAACATACATTATCATTTGCGAATTCTATATTATGACGAGAATGAACTGAATAGTTTTGTAATTCATTTATACAATTAATTCAAGTTATCAATCTATTTTTTTGGTTAAACAATGTCTCATAACTATTTTTGCGACTTAGTATATGCAACCTCCCCAAACATTGAAATTTGATCCGCCCATGCAACCAGTAATTTGGCGCACGTAGCCTGAAACTCTCGATCTTCATATTCAATATGGCTTTCTTCTTTTCCTTCTTCTTTTATTTCCCCTTGGATTCGAGGCTTTGTGGCATTTCAACATCTCATTCTTTTAATGGATACTTCACCAACCCTAGGAGTTATCATTTCAATCCACCTATTAATACCAAACTTAACTCCAGTCTTACCAATAGGTAAAGTTCTTCGTCTTTTAAATCCTCAACAAGTACCCAGGTCCTTGAAAAGCCTCCCCAGTTCTTAATTATTTTATCTATATAATCAGTAATAAAAGTAATTAAACCTACCCCTTCGGTAAATATGATTATAATTATCAAAACTTATTTCACAAACTCTGAGTAATTCAAGCATTTTTTGTTCTTACTTAGCTTCTTATATATGATATCAATTGAAACATATAGATCCTCACCTCTAGTAGATATTGTGTGCATGTTTTCATTATTATGTTCATCGCGTACTTCTTCAGCAGGTTCCTGTAGTCTAGGTGAGATCTAATAAGCGCGATTTCTTAATATGTTGTACTTTATCAAACAACATCTCCCACCATTCTTCTCCTTCATCTCATATAAGTGTTGTAGCATAATAATCATGCCTAGAAATTTTTGGCATGAATCATTAACCCTTGCTTGTTAACGAATTTACCATCAAGTACATTTACGAATCATCCATTATTTTCGTCTGTCTCCTAAGGAAGCATTGTATTTCCTTGTAGGAAGTCACCTGCTTGTGATAAAATACATTGTAGATTATTGTTAACCATGATCAAGCCAACAATTCACAGTTGTGCATGGTAACCTAACCATGGTCCTGCTACAGTCCAAGAAAGGCTACAGTCCAAAAGTAGCTGATGTGCATGGAGAAAAGCTAACCCTAGCAACGGTCATGTGGCTACGTGTTGAACGGATGATGTATATGGTACAAGACATTGTGTGGCTGAGATTATTCAATGTAAACCTAGCTATAGGCTATAAATGTATGATGCTATTATGTTCATGAAACAAGAATTTAGCAGAAAAGGTTTACAGCTTTTGTTCACTCCATTTATAGTAAACTGTCTTGCTATGTTGTTGTTTGCTTTTCATTCTTGTTTTGTTTCCTTTCAATTATACACTAGGTGTCATACTCTCACCCACCATTGGACTTAGTTCTGTTTGATGACAATTCAACAATAAAGTCGATGAGATTCTCACCATCTTCCTTACCAAGGAAATTCACAAACATACATTATCATTTGAGAATTTTATGTT
The DNA here is from genome assembly GCA_014905375.1 of Phtheirospermum japonicum. Taxonomy (NCBI): domain Eukaryota; kingdom Viridiplantae; phylum Streptophyta; class Magnoliopsida; order Lamiales; family Orobanchaceae; genus Phtheirospermum; species Phtheirospermum japonicum. The sequence continues at coordinate 1,012,063 of BMAC01000118.1, forward strand.
ATAACGAGAATGAATTGAATAACTTTGTAATTCATTTGTACGATTAATTCAATTTATCAATAATTCTTTTTTGTTATATAATGTTTCATAAATATTTTTGCGACTTATTATGTAGCCAACCCAAACATAGAAATCTGAATCTGTCTATGCAACTAGCTAATGGGCACACGTAGTCTGAAACTCTTGATTTTCATATACAATAGCTCTTTATTCTTCTCTTTCTTATTTTCTTTTCCATTAGATTCAGAGCTTTGTGACGTTTCAACATCTCCCTCTTTTAATACATACTTTACCAACCCTACGGGTCGGCCAGTGTGGGAAGGACGAGTTGTTATCATTTCAACTCGCCTATTAATATCAAACCTAACTCCAGCCTTACCCATATATCAAGTTCTTCATCTATTAAATCCTCAACAAGCAGTTAGGTCCTTGAAAAGCTTCTCCAATTCTTAATTATCTTATCCATATAATTAGTAATAAAAGTAATTAAACCTACCCCTTCAGCAAACATGATTATAATTGTCAAAACTGATTTTGAAAACTCTGAGTAATTCTAATCTTCTACCAATTGAAATATCTAGATCAGCACCAACAATAGATACTGTGTGCGTGTTTTTATTATTATGTTCATTCGCGTACTTCTTCAACAGGTTCCCGTAGTCTTGGTGAGATCTAAGAAGTGTGATTTCTTAATATGTTGTACTTTATCAAACAGCATCTCCCACCATTCTTCTCCTTCATCTAATCTAAGTGTTGTAGCATAATAATTATGCCTATGAAAATTTGTCCTGAATCGCTAACCCTTGCTTGTTAACAAACTTACCATCAAGTACATTTTTGAATCATCCTTCATTTTCGTCGTCTCCAAAGAGAGCATCGAATTTCCATGTAGGAAGTCACCTACTTTTGATAAAAATACGTTGTAGATTATATATTCGGTGTAATACTCTCACCCTCCATTGGACTTAGTTTCGTTTGATGACAAGTCAACAGTAAGCCGATGAGATCCTCACCATCTTCCTTACCAAAGGAAATTCACAAATATACATTATCATTTGATAATTCTATGCTATAACGAGAATGAATTGAATAATTTTGTAATTCATTTGTACGATTAAATAAGTTATCAATCTATTCTTTCTCGTTATATAATGTCTCATAAATATTTTTGAGACTTAATATTTAGCCTCCACAAATATAGAAATCTAGATAAGCTTATACAACCAATAATTGGGCGCACGTAGCTTGAAACTCTCGATCTTACTATTCAATAGCTTTTTCTTCTTTTCCTTCTTCTTTTCTTTCCCTTGGATCTGGAGCTTTGTAATGTTTCAACATCTCATTATTTTAATAGATACATCACCAACCCTAGGAGTTGGTTAGAAATACGAATTATAATTTAGAATTTCTATGTTGTGAAGAGAATTACATCATTGTGAATAACACAATTAATGTGGTGTACAATGAGGTTTTTCAAAGTTTGAAGTGAGTAATTTTTTGAATAGTTTGTACGATTAATTTAAGTTATAAATCTATTTTTTTTTCGTGACTTTTCTCGTTAATTTCGTAAGCTTTCATTTCCTTGTTGGTGATGCTTGGTAATTTGAAGGTTTTAAATGCTTAAGTTCTCATTTTTAATTGTATGACGTTTAGAGTAACATGAGCTTTGGTTGAGTTTTATCGTTCTAGTGTGTCTAGAGTCATTTAGAACCATCGGGATTGACAACCCCGATCGTGGAGACGATTCTGACGCACTAGAACCCTCGTTTTCATAATTGTTTTTAAAGGATATTTATTTTATTGCTCGTAGATGTTAGAAACCCCCGAACCTTATTTGATCGCGTGTTTAGTTTTTTTTTTTTTTGTTTCTATATACATAAAATCGAGCACCGAAATAATTTCCGATTAGTCTTCCTTGTGATTTGACTCGAGTCAGCTTATCGCCTACAATAGCTCTGTTCTCTTGCGGACGAGCTTTTTATTTTTAAGCGAAAAAGTCCGATTCAAAATTTGGCGCCGTTGCCGGGGAAGGATAAAGGCGACGATTTCTGGTGTTTGTTTTATTTGTGTGTTTGCGTTAGTATTTGTTGTTGAATTTTGTTTTGTTTATTTTTATACTTTTTGGTACGTTTAATCTCAGTTTTTGAGTGTTGTGCTTTGTAGCCACATTTTTGAAGATTCGAGATTATTTTGATTGAAGATGGCGAATTATCGAGTTAGTTCGCCATATGATGACCCTTACGCTCCAACTCTCAATTGTCAAGTCCCTCCATCGTATTATGACCCGTATGCTCCGAGCGGTCAAGAATGGGTCCATGCTTTTGACTATCCCGGCCCATGTCTTTCATATTACTGTAATCCGAGCATGGATTCTTATGCACCGTCTCGTGGGTATTATGATCCGGGTCTTGACGATTCTTATGCTCAATTTGCCCCGCCTTATCCGAAAGCGAACTCGTATGCTCTTACGTTTCAAGACTTCCATTCTTCGAGCTACGACGTTTACACTCCACCCACATCCAATGCGTATATTTCGAGTGGCGATCATTCCGTCACTATTTCTCAAGATCTTTTAGCCGAGATTGTGGAAGCGACTCGACGTATGGATGAACGCATAGAATGTATGGAAGAACGCATAGAACGCCTCGATATTCAATTAGAGCAATTTGACAACTAGGTGTACGAGCTAGACCAACCTTATCATGAGGAGTTGCCTAGCATTGATGATATTCTGAACGAGGTGTGCGAAGATGTGAAATTTGTGGGTGAGAAGAAGGAGGTGGAAGTCGGCATTGTCTCTCCTATGCTTTTTGAGAATGTTATACAAGACTGTGTGGGAGAGTTGCCTTCGGGTGAATTTATTGTTAAGGAGGTGTTTGAAGAGAAAGTTGAGAAAGAGCCCGTTTGCATCTCGGGACATGCTCTTTGTGCCCGCCTTGGTGATTATCATCGCCAATTCTTACTCTTAGAGAATACCAAGGCGTGGCACGATCGTCATTTATTTTTAGACCCGGGATGACATCGAATGGACGCCGTCAATCTAAAGACGTAAATCAAGCGCTTCTTGGGAGGCAACCCAAGCCTTTTAACTTTATTTGTTTTTTGTGTGTTTTGGTTTCTTTTCGTTTCAGGTTTCCCTAGACTTTGAAGCCCGTTAGATGATCTTGGATGCTCAACTCATCATCACAAGTGCGATTTCAGGGACGTATCTCTCCTTATCTTATCTTTTACCATACTTAGCTTAATTTTTCATTTTACACAATGTGGACATTGTATGGTTTAAGTGTGGGGGGTTTGTCCTTGGTTTGGTTAGTAATTTTTGTATGCTTGCTTGTGGTTGATTTGAGTTGTGTGTATTGATATTGATTGGAATCTTGATGGAGTGACGTGGTTAGATGCTTTGGTTAGGATATTTAGACTTTCGTTCGAGTAATAGTGTAATTGTGGGGAATGAAGTGTAACTAATCTATGAAGTGTCTTGTCTTCTGTTTTATTCTTGTTTCGTTCCAAAGAGTCGAATACTTTTTACTAGCCCCGTTTTCAATTAACCTCTATAGGACTTTATGTAATTTTTATTTTTATTTTGGAGACGTTAAAACTCCACGTGCAAAGTTGAGAAATATTATCAGTTGCATTTAGCACCGTAAGATTGGAGTCAATGAACTCTCGCTGTTGATTGATGTAAATTATGTTCGTTTTGTACCTTATCTCTATGAGTACTCATAAAAAAATATAAAAAAAGGAAAAAGAAAAAAAAATAAGTACAAGAAGAGAAAACCTTGTATAAGTTGAGTTCTTGTTTTTATTTTTATTTCTTAGATTGTATTGTTAAAGAGGTGTATAGATGACTGGGCTAGTCGGGTGACGATTTGGCGGTTTGAGCAGTGATAGACTTTGGCCGAGGCATGGATGGGTGACGTACATGGAGGTCAACTCGTTACTTTTAGGTGTTCGGAAGCTAGTCTAAATCTCTTATCTCAACGTTATCGTGTCGTCCTTTTAGTTGAGTTTTTAGTCGATCTAATGCATTAACTTCTTGAATAATATGGATGCATTAGTAATTAAGTCATCGGGTATTTAGCTTTTCCTTGTCTACGTCTAGATTAGATTTTGCTTGAGGACAAGCAAAAATCTAAGTGTGGGGGAGTTGATTTGTACATATTTGTATGTGATTTTCATGTGTTTTTGCATCGTATGTTGTGTGCTTTTAGGGTGTTTAGGTTTATCTTTTTATCGTTTTTCTTCCTTTTGATGTTTTTCGTCTTGTTTGGTGTTTAATGTGTTTTTACTTTATTTTATATGAAATAATATAATTTTGCTTTATTTTAGTGTTATAACTCGAGACGACGAAGATTAGACGAGCAATGTACTGAACTGACACTGGGTACCAGTCTAACACTGGGTTACCCAGTGTCCGAGTCCTGCCGACACTAGCTGTCGACGCCCGCAACCTGCGCCCTCGTCGATCGACGCACCTTTGACGCTTGGTCGACGCCAACTTTCTGTTGCGTCGGTCGTAGCCCCGTCGATCGACGCACTGCTTGGTCGACGTGAGCAGCCTGGGCCACGTCGATCGACGCACTGTTGAGCTCCAGTAGTTTGAGCAGTTATTTTCGGAAAATCTATAAAAAGTCGGTGGTTTTTCTTCATTTTGAGGTGCTGGAACTTGGGGGAAGGTTTAGAAAACGCAGAGACCCCTCGGTTCTTGCCCCATTTCGATTACACGCATGTTTCGGGTTGAAGATTCAAGATTAGCAAGTTCGAGTCGTCATTTCCTCGTTTGTTCTTCGTCTTTGTTTTACTTCTTAGTATTTTCGTTTTAGTCTCTTAGATTTTAGATGTTATATTAGTTTTTCAGACTTTAGATGTTAGATAGATAGTTTGTAGTTTGTAGTTTAATTTCTCGTTTGAACTTCGTGACTTTTCTCGTTAATTTCGTAAGCTTTCATTTCTTTGTTGGTGATGCTTGGTAATTTGCAGGTTTTAAATGCTTAAGTTCTCGTTTTTAATTGTATGACGTTTAGAGTAACATGAGCTTTGGTTGAGTTTTATCGTTCTAGTGTGTCTAGAGTCGTTTAGAACCATCGGGATTGACAACCCCGATCGTGGAGACGATTCCGACGCACTAGAACCCTCGTTTTCATAATCGTTTTTAAAGGCTATTTATTTTATTGCTCGTAAATGTTAGAAACCCCCAAACCTTATTTGATCGCGTGTTTAATTTTTTTTCGTTTCTATGTACGTAAAATCGAACACCGAAATAGTTTCCGATTAGTCTTACTTGTGATTCGACTCGAGTCAGCTTATCGCCTACAATAACTCCGTTCTATTGCGGACGAACTTTTTGTTTTTAAGCGAAAAAGTTCGATTCACCCATTATATACTTAGAGCTTTTTAATATCAATATTTATATAATTCAAAAATTAAATTTAATATATTTGCAAAACTCAATAAACTTATATATTTAATTATTAAAAAAAATACTCAACAATACATTATGTCAATATTTTTATTGATAATTTACACAACAAAGCAGATATCAACTCTCATATATTCATCGAACACTTATATAAAACAGCTAACACAATCATGTACTCAAAATGAAAAATACAATTAGACGTCAACTATCCATTAATTACTTAACAAAGAATGTCCAACCTTTTGGTTTAACCGTATCCATAGAATTTTCACAATAATGATATTGAAAGGAAACAAAATTTCCCAAAAGATGAGATCCTTCCCTTGAAGCCTCCGAAAGATTTGAAGCTTCTCTCGTCGCATTAAATAGCTGCTTAGTCTGGTTTGAATTGGGATTCAAAAGCTTTGGGAAATAAAGCTCCATAATGAGTTTAGGGCGTAGCTAGGGGGGTGCCTCCCAAGTTCAGGGCACAACCTGATTTTTTGAGAGTACTACTTTTTAAAGACAAAATAAATTTGAAAATAAAAATTATATGTATTTTAGTTGGAAAAAATAAAATTGGTTTAGTGAAAAATATAATTTTCAATCCAGTTAAGGCTAATTCGCCGAGCTGGCTGCGCCCCTAAATCAGTCTGCTAATAATAATAAGAATCTTGGGCACTCCAATGAAGATGCATGACTTGGAGATACATTCATCCCCAGTTTTATATTAGTATTTCCAAAATGGGCACATAATTAATTGTGGTTTCGAATGCAATTGACATTAACCTTCTTGTGGTCAGTTAATGTGTGACCCATTAGGTTCACATTCATGTAAATGTATGGAAGTGCCTATGATCGGACAAATAAAGAATTCCCTGAAAAATATAAAATAAAATAAAAGGAAATAACTGGCCAACAATGTATTAGGGTGGTAGTAGTGATAAATCCACAAACTCAATTTTTTGGTGGAGTCCATTATGACACATCATAAATAATAAACTCGCTACTTTTTAAAATTTATACTCACAATCATAAATCCATAAATATCCAGCATTTATTCCCATTAAAAATTCAAAACCCACACTATGTCTTTTAATTAAATGATTAAAAATTTGAAACAATAATTAAAAGCTAAGTTGGTAAATACCAACCCATCATTTACTGTTACAAAAAAAAGCTATTGCCACAGTGGTTGGAAAAAAAATTAAACCCAACTTTTTGGATTTAAACCCAAGCATAAAGTCACTGTTGTTGGCAACCTTAGGGTGGTGGTAACAATAAATTGTGTGGAACTACTTTGCCACATCAAACAAAATAAAATTACAACTTGTAAAAACTTCATATCACAATGATAAACCCAAAAAATCTATATATTTTTTAAATAAAAAAAAATTGACTATGACTTTCTCAACATTTAACAAAAAATTGAAACTAGCAAGCTAGTTTTTATTATTGCAAATAAAACCTACACATGCAATGGTAATAATTTTTTAAAGTCAACTTTTTGTGTTTAAACCCATTGTAAAAATTGCAATTGCAACCACCCTCACTAAGTCTGTTCTAAAAATCGCCCTAGGCAGGCGCCTAGCCGCTAGGCGCTACCACCCCGCCTACGATTTTCGAAAATTGGCTAAGAAAATCGTCGGGCGTCCCAGGTGCCGCCTAGGCGCCAGACCAGTGTTTTTTTTTCGTTTTTTAATTTTTCTGACTCAAAACGACGTCGTTTTTTAGCCTATTTTTTCATTATTTTGATTTTGTAATGTATGCTATGGTATTTTTATTTAACTAATGAACTTATGGATGTATGTTGTTTTGAACTTTGAATTGAACAATTGTTTTAAACTTGTGAATTGTAATTTGCGATCATTACTTTTAGTTTTGAATTGTCATAGACTTTATTGTGCAGTAGGTAGCATGTTTAACTATTAAATTGTTGGATGTAATATTGTAAATTAGGGTATTTATTCTCATACTCTAAACCCCGCCTAGGCGCCCTAGACGCTAGGCACTGGTCTGGTGCCTAAGCAGCCACCTATTGATTTTTAGAACACTGGATTTAACTAACCCGGCCCAAAATTGAAGCTCCTGAGCCCAGTATAATCCCAGTATAATGGGCCAATATTAAGCTCTCTCTATCTAGCAGAACGTTCCCACGGTACCCATTTCAAAACGCATTTGGCCCATAAAGAGAGATGCAAAAGAGAGAGCAAAACAAGCACGGCGGAGCTTCCGGCGGCTCCGCCACTCCTTCCGGCAAGAGAGGCCGTCCTTTCGGAAGCGGGAGCAACAACGCCTCAATATCTGCCGCAGCTGCTGCGGCTGTGGCTTCTGGTGACTCCGCCGCCCCCTCCACCCTCCTCGGCCCCTCACTGCAGGTCCACTCCGCCTTCGCCGGTAATCCTCTTCTAATTTCTCATTCTCTCTCTCTCTCTCTCTCTCTCTCTCTTTTCATCTCTCTACCTATCATGCTCAAGCTTACACGATCATAAGACTGTGATGTTATGTTTTATTTATTTTAATTTTTTTAAATTGCTGCCTGAGTATTTGAATTATTTTTTAAGATCTTTGAGATTCGTTCTGAGTAGTTGAATAATGGTGAGAATTAAGTTGCTGAAGGTTTGAATTCTGCTTGTTAATGCACATTGCAATTGGAATTCAAAAAAATCTGTTGTTTCTTTCGATAAATGATAGAGATTTCACGAAATGCATTTTCATTGAATGGTTGATTTTTTTTTCTATTTTTTTTTTTGCCATTTAATTTGCATTTCATCTGAATCACGAGTATTTATCTCTTCTTCTGCAAACTATGCCATCAATTCAGAACAGAACAACAAAAGGTTAGTTTTGGCTCTTCAAAGTGGCCTAAAGAGCGAGCTAACATGGGCACTGAATGCTCTCACATTGCTTTCGTTCAAAGAGAAAGACGAAGTCCGAAAAGACGCTATTCCTCTTGCCAAGATCCCAGGCCTGCTCGACGCCCTACTTCAAGTTGTATGTCTCTACTAAACACTATCTTTCTGCAAAATATATATACATTTTTCTTGCTAGTGTTTGCTAAATGGGATTTAATTTCCATATAATGAACAGATAGATGACTGGCGTGATATATCCCTAACAAAGGTCCTCACAAAGACTCCGAGGGTGAGATCGCTCGGTGCAAATTCTGCAGTTACTGGATTTGGGAATGAATATGAGACCTTGAATTCTGCTGATCCCGTTCCCCGCCCTAGGTGAGGGCACAGACATATCCTTTCTTGAATATTCATCGTTTTCTTATATATAGGGATAATTACGAAATGTATCCCTGGTGGTTTGATTCAGTGTTAAAAATGAACGGGCATACCTAGATAATTTTATAATTGCGAATGGGGGTAAATGTAAGACAAAATAAAATCTCAGGGGTATTTTTGTAATTTTTTTGTTCCTTATTTTGCATGCATTGTAGTGCCGGATCTGGTTCTTCAAATAAAGAAGTGCCCACACAGATGATTACTCCGAAACCTCGTGCTTCAGGTTGGTGGCTTGAGGAAGATGGCCTCTTTAACCTTGACGACGAAGGACGGTCGGAAAAGCAGCAGTGTGCTGTCGCAGCTTCGAATATCATCCGGAACTTTTCTTTTATGCCTGATAACGAAGTTGCTATGGGCCAAAACCGTCATTGTCTTGAAACCTTGTTTCAGTGCTTGGAAGATCATGTTACAGGTTCTCTTGTCTTTTAAAAATAAAACTAAAAAAAATATTCAGTAGATAAAATTAAAATTAACTTTTATGAAATGCTTTCACGTGGACAGAGGACGAAGAACTTGTCACAAACGCCCTCGAGACAATTATGAACCTAGGTCCATTGCTAGAACTTAAAATATTTAGCTCATCGAAGCCTTCGTTCGTGAAAATGACGTAAGTTTGTTTTTCCCCTGTGGCTATTTAAAAATAAAATAAAATTGTAACTCTATAAAATTGTGATCTGAATAGAACCCGTTTTTGATTTGCCTTGTTCCAGAGAAAGTCGAGCAGTTAAGGCGGTCGTGAAAATGCTACAATCTTCTGTTAAAGCATGGCATTGTGCAGCTGCCGAGTTACTGGGGCGTATGATACTTAACGCTGATAATGAACAGTTTCTTATGCTGTTTGGTCCACAGATTTATAAGCGATTGGTTGAGATGTTGAGCTTCCCACCTGGCGATGCTCAAGCAGCTGCTATTGGTGCATTATATAACCTTGCTGAAGTTAACATGGACTGCCGGTTGAAACTTGCCACTGAGAGATGGTTGGATGAATAATATAATGGGTTTATTACAAAATTAACCCTGAGATTTATCTCAATTACCAAAAAAAAAAAAAAAAGAGTTCTCTTTCAAAACTGCAGATTAGACTGATAATTTTTCAAAAGATAACTGGAGTTTTTTGTAATTAGACTGAACCTCAAGGGTATTTTTTGTAATTATCCTTTTTTTGGTAGCCTGAAAAGATTTTTGGTTCTAAAGGGATGTGATTGAAATGTTTTTCAGGGCGGTTGATCGGCTGTTGAAGGTGATCAAGACGCCACATCCGATGCCTGAGATTTGCAGAAAAGCGACTTTGATTCTGGAGAATCTTGTTTCGGAGCCACAGAACAAGCCTGTGCTGATAGCGTATGAGAATGTATTTGCGGATATGCTGTTCTCAGAGACGAGGTACACCGATGCGTTTGCTCGGATATTGTATGAGTTGACTTCTCGACCGAGCAATAAGATTGCACCGGCTCGTGGTATTTGGGGCATGTGACTAACCGCTCGAGAATTGGTGAGTTATTAACTGTAGACTTAAATGTACTTTTAATTTCTGAAACTCGTTTTAATCTTGCCTTTTGGTATATACCGGAATGTTTCTCAGATGTTGTATGTTGAATCTTGATTAGTTCGTTGGAGAGATAAAAATTATAGTTATGGTTACAATTGTTTGGCATAATCTTTTGTTTCTATAAATATCACTGATGTTAAAATTTTGTTGAACAAATGCATAAATGTTTAGTTTTTGCTTATCCGAAGGACATAAAGCTCTCCAAAATTGTCCGTTGTTTAGGGATGATTACAAAATTTACAGTTATCTTTCAAAATTACAAAGTAAATAAATACATAACGTGTTATTGACACCCCTACAAGGTTTGTATTTATTTAATAACACCGAATTGGTTAAAAAATGAGTGGGCTATTTGTAATTTTAAAAGAATTGGTTTTGAATAATAATTGTACATATTAAACTTGAGTAGTACCCCATTTATAGCGTACCGCTCATTGAACGCAGTCCAACTGGTTCAAGCCTTGCATTTTAATTGCAACATGAAGAAAAAGACGTTTGCACCTTTGGTTTTGTAAAAAAGGTGTGGTGTAGAAATGACAAAGCATAAAGAATAATTTTTCTTTAAAAACAATGATAAGAAATTAAAATTCAAGAGTGAGTTCCTTAGTGCATTGTTGCATGCGGGTGATGGATTTTCTTGATAAATAAAAATTAATATATTGTGAAACACCAATTTCGAAAACAATTAAAAATGCACACGCAATCCTCAAAATTACCATACAAAAACCCAACAATTCAATTCGTCCTCCTGTTCTACTGACTGAACATCTAATCTCTGTATGACACATTTACTTTCTGTTTTTTTTTCTTCATCAAAATCTAAATGTGCCATAATGTTCTTATTCTCTAGCATAAACTAATCCATAACTCGTCACCATAGACGACACGGCTACAATAATCAACCGCCATTAGTCATCGTGTCCGATAACTTCACCGGAAACTGATCAATCTCGTCTGTCCACGGGCTCCTCTCCACATCCGGGTCGATCGTCTTCACCGCCCGCCACACAGCACTGTTGCACTTAAAACCCGACCCGAACGCAATCTGCCAGACCCGGTTCCCTTTCCGGATCCTCCCCTTCGCCTCAGCATAAGCCAGCACATACCACAACGAGCTACTCGAAGTATTACCAAATCTATAAAGCGTCATTCTCGAAGGCTCCATTTCATATTCACCGAGCTTCAAATTCTTCTGAAGCTCATCCAAAACTCCCCGCCCGCCCGTATGAATACAAAAATGTTCGAACGCGAGCTTAAAATCCGGCACGTACGGCTTAACCTTCATCTTGAACACTTTTCGCGCGACCAAGGTGGCTAGAAACAAAAGCTGCTCAGATATGGGGAGCACTAAAGGCCCGAGCGTCGTGATATTCGCCTGTAGGGCCTCGCCGGCGATGGCCATTAGGTCCCGGGAGAGTGAAATTCCGAGTTTGCCGTCTTTGTCCTCGTCTTGGTACACGCAGTTGTACGCCCTGTCGTCGGCGCCCTTGTGGGTGCGCAGAGTGTGGACCAGTTCGTATTTTGAGCGGCGGCGGTCAGAGGATCGGTTCGATAGGAGGATGGCGGCCCCGCCAGCACGGAAGAGGCAGTTCGGGAGGAGCTTCGATCGGTCTTCGCCGGCGTAGTAGGCTGTGCCAACGCATTCCAAGCTCATGACTAGAGCATAGGTGTTGGGTTGGGCCTGTAGAAGAATGATTAATACTTTTAAGTATATATAATTATTTATTTGTAAATGTAAAAATATTTATTAAAAAAAATAAAAAAGGGGGGGGGGGGGGGAAATTATTGAAAGCATTTAAATGGGTGGGCCCGGAAGTCAGCTCTTTGGTGGGTGTTCAACGCGGTAATAAGGAAGGAGGTTGGGAGTTATAAACTGGCTCCCAATTGGTTTTAACATTAAAGGGGTGCTATTGCTATAACACCCATTTTTAATGCCTTTGTGGATGGATGCTTTTATGCAAGGTGGTTGCCTTTCGCGTTATGATGTGTCCTTTCTTGCTAGTCTCTTTGTGTTAGCACAGTAAATTGGCTATTCACCTTTGGAAAAAGTGTTTCGTAGTCATTTATGACGATCAACATATTTGGTGACCTACTCGGTCGACTTCTTAAAAACTTGACATGGTCTAGGATTCAAGAAATGACTTCTCAACAATTTTCTTATGGGACTCTTGTTTTCTTAATGCACATTCATTGCATGCTATGAGATGATCACAATGTATTACCATAATTTCAAAAAAGTAAATTATCTAACAAAATTGTATGTTTTCCTTTTACAAATTGCACCTCATTGAAAGGAGATTCGTAAGATAAATACAAATCACAATGGCTTATTTGTTATTTTAACACGCAACTGGATTTTATTACATTTAATTCAAGTTATCCTCATATTCCGCAAGTACAGAGCATAAGAAGGTATTATATAGTAGGCTAATAGCTGCAATTCTAAAGGTGATTTTCCCTACTCTCCTCATTAAAGTAGATTTGTCAACGGTATTTCATTTGGTATTTCAATACACCAAGCGATTGCCTAGTACATCGCCTAGTATTTTAATACACCAGGCAATAAAAAGTAAAGTTAGTGGCCCAATTGACAAAATAGTTTTAAAATGAATATATGATTTTGCACTTGATTTGATGGTATTAAATCATAGTTGGATTTTGGCAACCTTATACTATAACATCTTTTTATATCCACATAATTTCACATAATATTTCAATAAATCACACAACACGTAGTATAATAATAATGACATCATCCGATACACTGACAGTCGCAACAAAATAAATTTGTACGTGCAAATTACACGCATTTACGAGCGATGAACTTACCAATAAAAGCCTCTTGGCGAGATCGATAGATATCATCCCGGCACTACATCCCATCCCGCCCAAATTGCAACTCACGACGTCCCCCCTGAGCTTGTACCGATTGACGATCATGGAAGAAAGGGACGGCGTCGGGTTGAAGAGAGAGATGTTGACCACAACGATGCCGATGTCTCTCGGCCTCACTCTAGTCTTGGCGAATAGGTCATCGATAGCTCCGAACATGACTAGCTCCGCCTCTTTCCTCGCGCTTTCGAACGGCCGTTTTGGCGGGAAATCCTGCAGGCCAATCGCGTAGGTCCGATCCCCCAACCCGGACCTCTCCAACACTTTCTTCGTGAAACTTGCGCTTTCCTCGTTTAGAAAAATCGCGACCTTTTCCATAACCATTTCCTTCGTCACCATGAAATAAGGGTCGGGCTTGTAGCACGCGAAGTCGACGAGGTACACCTTTCTAGGACGGCCCATCACGTAAATGGTGGCTAGGACGGCCATCAACGACGTGCATGAGATGGCCGTGAGGACGTTGTATCGGAGATGGTGGTTGCAGAGGAGGAGTATGTCTCGAACCCGAGCCATCGAGAGATTGGCTGCGGCGGCGAGAAGAAGGGGGATGATTATGAGGTAAATTGCATTGGAAATTAGGTAATGGTAACCGAGTTTGACATATTTGAGCCTGATTGAGGAACGGAAATTGGCCTGGTTTGTGGCATTGTTATTGCAAGATGTTTTTTTATCTTCTCCCATATTTATTTTTACTTTTGCTAGCAATTTTTGGTTTCTTCAAGGGGTAAGACGATGAAGAAATTGGTGCTATTTATAATTGTTGCTGAGGTGCATTGATTTAGTTTATTCTATGCCCACCCTATAGCCATTCTATTGAGGTTTCTAGCTGAAATGACATTGAATTCCGGGTGGGTGGGTTAAGTCTCGTTTTTTCCCCTTTTTAATGGGAAACCTTTACTAGCTAGCTACATGTATATATCCTTGCCCCATCCATTTTCTTCTTCTTATTTTATCCTCTTCTTTTCTTTCTTTCTTTTTTTTTTTAGTGAAAGTGACAAATATCCAACATTTGGGGAAAATGACATTTTGACACATGCAATTTTCCCCCAGAAATAATGACACTCAATTTTAATATTGTTTCAAGTATGTTTAAGCCAATTTTAAACACCGAAACAGTACAGAACGTATATAAAATAAAACAGATCGAAACATGTAAATAACAAACACACAATCTTATAAAATGTCCAAATTCGTAAAAAGATCAAATAAATGTATGATTACAGGAAAATATGGATATATATTTTTTGTTTTTTCATTTTTTTATATTAAAATTTTTGTTTCTGGGATTGTGATACGTATTCTTGAAATAAATGTGGTCTAGATATTTGAATGTATTTGATGTAGTGAACATGTTTTGTTTAGTATTTTAATTGATTTCACTATGGCTGCTCCTATAATAATACCCTTTAGGTGATAGTCCCATTCCAATTTAATATACTCAAGTCAAAGCAAGGGAAAAACTTATGAATTAAAATAAACGATAAGAAACTCGCATCAGAATATATAATTAATCGCGTCGCATATATATGCATTCAATTAGATTCAAAAATCAATTTGATGTTGAATAGCCATAATGATGCTTTGCCTCTACCAATATAGTAATTGGGAGTGTTTAGACTGTACCGCAAAATAGCTAGAGGAGTGAAATGGAATTTAAGACTTTATAATCTCTATCTCTCTCTATATATAGTGTGTACTGTACATAAGCATAAATTGTTGGTAAAACATAAGTATTTCGTTTTTTGAGGGATAAAGTAGGCATTGGTTAGGTAAACTTGACGGTTCGAAATTAAGAAAGGCTATATTTAAATAATATTCACGTATGCCTATACTTTATAGTTTTAGAAAACCTATGGTTTTAGATTTATTTCTCGTAAAGCCAAAAAAAGAAAATAAAAACAAACTTGAGGATGGAGATGTTTTTTCACTATTACTAGCACAATACCAGGGTATTTAGTATTATAATATTTAATATATATATATATATATATATATATATATATATATATATATATGGTGTAAAGTTTTGATTTTTTAAAAGTATAAATCACAATATGATCTCCACCCTTTCACTATCATTAACTTACGATCGATGATAGTTATGGACATTTTATTATATTAAACCTAAGATCTTAGAACTTTTTTTTTATCAATTATTTACATATTTATTTATTTGGTAGTTGAGTTAGGGATTTTATTCAAATAAATCAAATATTCAATCTAGTGGGATGGTATTTATTTAGGATTTTTTATTTTATTTTTATATTGGGAATAAGAGATAAATGAAAAATTATAGGTTTATTTATTATTTATTTTCAATTAGGTGGTGGGATGGTATTTATTTAGAATAATTTTGATTTGTACGGTTGAAATATATACATTAAATATTTTATTTATAAAATCTTCACTAATGTCCATAAAATCTTTGGAAAGAAATTGTATATATTTTTAATCAATATTTTATAACATTTCATACTTTAAGTAATATGCTTATTAATATGGATTTAAATTATTGATTTTATCAAATACCATGATTCAGGTTGAGAGATGTTTGATTCCGGTAGCTTATAAAATTCCATTTCACATCTCAATCCAATCATACACATAAATCGATTTAATCATACACGTTTATTAATATGGATATAAATTATTGATTTTATCAAATAACATAATTCAGGTTGATTGGGATGTTTGATTCTGATAACTTATAAAACTCCATTTCACATCTCAATTCAATTATACACATAAATCGATTTAATCATACACATAAATCGATCATGGATCAAAAATTATAATCACAAATCAATACCAAAGTTTATATGTCAAAATCTTATTTTGTAACATTTAAGAACGGAGAGAAAAATAATATGGATAACTATTTTTTAAAATATTATATTTTAACAAGGATAAAGATATAATTAAAAAAAATAAATTAGTATGTGTAAAGAGTCGGTGTTTTAAAATGGGTATCGCTAACACTTTGCGTTTATCCCAACATCGTTGTGTGTTACGTGAACTATTTGAACACGTTATTATAATATTAAAAAAATTATTATATATATATTTTGAGTTATTTTGAATATAAAAATAATTATTTTTTTCTCGAAAATATAACTTAATATATAATATCAACAAATAAAGTATAAGTTCCAACAAATATCAATTCATAAAATACAATAAAAAATAACAAATAATATAGAATTTTCTAATAGTATATATAATAAATTAATAAAATACAATAAAAAAATAATTAAGTAATATAGAATTTTCTAATAGTATATATAACAAATATTTAGGAACAAGTAATCAAATTGATTAGAATCAAATAATATAAATTAAATTAAAAATTGGTATGTTAAATCCACTAATACGACACTATTTATATAGAAACACCAACCAATTACACGATATAAATTAAAAAAATTAATAAAAGAAAATACGACTTGCAATAGTTGATAGTTGAGTGTGAAAAAGAAAAGAAAAATACGACTTGCAATAGTTGATAGTTTAGTGTGAAAAAGAAAAGAACGTGGATGAGTTTGAGAGAAAAAAAAATTAATAAAAGAAAATATGAAAAAAAAAAGATAAAAGACACGTGGCGGCATACATTTCAAGTTGTATTCTTAAATAGTATAATAGGGGATTTAAGACGGTTAATTTATTATTTAGAAATAACAATGAATTCAGGCTGCAATTTAAAAATAAATAAATAAATAAATAAAAAACCAGAATTATAACCATTATGCTAGAGAATTATATTACTTGAAAATATGACTTGGCTATGAAAATCTAAAAAAAAAAATTAAAATAAATAAATAATAGTAATAGTAATAATAATAATAATAATAATAATAATAATAAAATCATCACTCTCGTGTGCTGATTCATGAATCTGATCCACCTAACAATTTTTTTTATTTATTTTTTGAAATTGAATAAAAAAATATGAACTAATTACAATGTTAACTAATCTTGATAATGTTTACAAATTACAAAGCTATCCCTATCCCGTAAACTTCTCTCCCTAAAAATGTTCTAAGATAGACTTATCATAATTTTAATTACGGAGATTTCTACAGTACCGTAAATGTACAATTCCTCACTTAATTAGAATCATTAGATCAAAGTTGATTATGAATAGTAGTAGATCAATGGATGTAAATGTAGGGGGGTGAGAGGCATGGTGCATTCACGACACCGTAGTCATTTCTTTTAATTACACCATTAATTGTTATTTAGAAAAACCCGTTGGAAATTTTCTTTAAGATATTTGATGTTGATCAAATATGTAAGTGATATATATATATATATATATATATATATATATATATATATATATATATATATATATATATTTGTAAAATAGAAATTTCTCAAAACAAATTTGTTGTGAATGAAAAATTAATTTTTTTAACGTTATACTTTATGGTATTAGACTGAACTGAGAAATGTTCTGGTTTGCTACAAATAAATCTCTATTTGAGAAGTTGTCATATAGCTCATAAATATATATACCTGTATAGGTATAAATAAATAGACGCAATCAAAAGATGAACACACACACACCACACACACACACACACACACACACACACACACACATATATATATATATATATATAGGATTGGGTTCAAATGAGAACCCCGTCATTATATGTGAACCTAGGGACTAATCCTGGCCTTAAATCTAATATTGCACAGTGCAATTATATGTCCAGGTTCATTGTGCTTTTTACACAGTACTGTAGTGCTAAAATCACTCCAGTTTTTTTTATTTAATTATTATATATATATATATATTTTACGTTTTAAAACATGCAATATGTATCTTAAATTGTAGATCTTGAGAATGTGATTAATTTGATATATATTTAATTCAAAACGAATAAAATTTGAAAAAGTTATGGTTTATTGAAAATTTGAGTTTCATTTCAAATTTTTGAATTTGCAGTTTATACACGAAATTTGCGATGCTTTTTGTATACAATCGTAGTGTTTTTTTTCTTTATCTATTGTGCTTTCTAAAGAACAATGTAGTGCTCTTTGTAAACGTTGATATATGTCCAAAAATACCATTTTTAATTAATTAATGCATTTTTTACATTATTACCATGCTGACATGTCATGATCTCAACCATCAAGATTATCCAATCTAATGGTCAAGATGAGTCCCTAGGTTCACATATAATGACGGGTTCTCATTTGAACCTAACCCTATATATATATATAGGGGTGGGTTCAAATGAGAACCATGTCCTTTATGCGAACCTGCGAACTATGCTTTTATTATATATCAGTAATGCTTTTATTATACAATCACAGTGCTTTATTAATATTTCAGTTATATATACCAGCAGTGCTTTTATTATACAATCTTAATGCTTTTAGTCAAATAAGAAAATATACAAAAAATCTGATCCATCCATTTAATTAGATCTAAAACCCATAATTTGCCCTAGGTTCACAAATAAGGACATGGTTCTCATCTGAACCTAATCATATATATATATATATATAATATATATATATATATATATATATATATATATATATATATGATTAGGTTCAAATGAGAACCAAGTCCTTATTTGAGAACCTAGGGACATATCACACCACAAGTTAATCTCATCCAATGGTCATTTTTTATAGCTGATTTGGAGAGGAGTTCAAGCATAAAGGGGGTACAATAGTCCTTTTATTCTCTTGCAATTATGATTCCCATAAATCACGATTTTTTTCTCAAATAACTCCACAGTATCACCTCCCTCATTATTATGATTTTATTTCTCATTTGTCTCTAATTTGTTCCCAGGAAACATTATGCACCGCACAAACAGAAAAAAAAACTGGAGGCGACAGTTTCACGGCGGCACAATGGTGAGAAGATGCAATGTCGAGCGGATTGGTGTGACGTCTAAATCCATAATTTCGCATAATCTTCTCTTCCCCTTCGGCAACTCGCCTACACTCGCCAGCGAGAAGGTACGACAAGAAGCGAAAGATTCGTGAGGTGGCGGCATGAGCACGAGGTGCGACGGAGTGTGGTGAATCTAATTTTCAGGATCAACAACATAAGAAGGTGATCTAGCATTGAAAGTCATCAGGTATTTGAGTTGTTTCTGCAAATGAAGATAATGGTTTTGCTTCTAGATGTCAAAGATTTCTGGCAAATTAGACGGATGAGAGTCGAGATTCTCAAGTTTAAATTATCTCGTGGTTGAGGCCTTTTTTTTTTCTCAATATGCTATTTTGGATCTGATATTGAGGCAAATGGAAGCAACTACGGGCAGTGGTGATGGTTTGCCCCAAGTTTTCCAATTTTGGGGTTTTGGTAGCTCTGAGTTACGAGTTATAAGTTTCTAGATGAAAGATTGGGTGATTTTGATTTGGGTGACTTTCAGTGGAGGATCTATATCGGGTTCAACTCATTGATTTTTGGTTTATATTTGTTGTTAACGAGCACCATTTTTATTTTATTTTTTTACGATTGAGACGATGGGTGAGAATTAGGGGCCGTGAATATGGCGGATGCAATGGTGTTTGTATTGTCATTCTCTTATGTTGTCTTTCGTGCTCATATTAGGTGCTTGAAATATGAGTTTCATACTGTGATGTTTTCTTTTAATCAGTAATTTTCAGCAGTTTTGCTCTTTTAAGTACAAAATGGTTTGGTTCAAATATACTAGAATGCTTTTCATTTTTTATGGTTGTGTTGTTGTGTTTTCTGGTGCTATTTTTTTTAAACAATGCTACTTTATGTGATAGTTTTTTCTGTAAGCTACTCAAATTGATTAATTTTTAGATGAATGTTGGATATTTGTTTTTATGTATGGTGGACGATCATAGCATCCTGTCTAGATTCCTTTATTATTATTTTTTTTCTTGCATCACGGTTTGATGCTTTCATTTGCACAGTAGCAATACTTTTTAAAATGTAGTTGTATGCTTCTTTTATATGGTGGTGGTTTGATATTTGAGTTCTCTAACTTAAACAGAACAGATGGGTCATTTGCATATGAAAATTGAACTAGCAACACAAATATTTAATTATTATATGCCTTATCTTGAATCATGCTTTTAATCTAAATGTCGTTAATGTCAAATTGCCTTGATTAAAGAAAAACTACCGATTGGTATTACAAAAAATAGATGCAGCCCATTATTCTGCTACCATAACTAAAGCCAACCACAAGAAAAAGGTATGAACAAGGAAAAAAAGATTATAATCTTATTAAAAGTTACAAGAAATATCTAACATATACAATAAAAACCTAATCACACATTCTTTAATTCAAATCGTTTTGCGTGATAACTTGGTGCTGCTGGATTAGCGGGCAATGTTAATTTATTAGCCCGGACAAGCTCAGGTGGCCTTAGGAGATGACCTCATCACCGATTTTTTTTGTTCTACAAATAAGTTTGGAAAGACATCCAAAGAAACCACAACATCTTAAGTTGAGTTTGAGGACCTATACAACTGCTTGAATTTAAAAGACACACACGTCTTAGGAGACGACCTCACCACCGTCGCCGTTTGGCCTGTAAATATTATTTACAAGATAAGATAAAGCACTTACGAACATAAGATAAAGCATTGTTAAACAAATATTGAAGCAGATTCAATTGAATTACAACATTCCAACCACACATTATAAATATAAAATTGGCTAATGTGAACCCCAAAGTAAGGTAACAATTTACATAAAAAAAAGCACTTAATCAAGTCAATCACAACAATAAATACATTGAAAAGCATACTCCAGTGCTTTATTAATAATATATTAGTGCTTTCACAAGTACATCGATGTGCTTTTATAGAGTATGATGGCAATGGTAGTGCGATTTGTGTTAAAAAATAAATAAACACTACAAAATACTGCTTCAATATTAATCTATTAGTGCTTTTCTAAACTACCATATGTGTAATAAAAAGAACCAATACTAAACATAATTCATTACAACCTTGAATAAAGCACTGTCAAACACAAGATGAAGCATTATTGTACATATATAGAAGCACGTTTAGTTCACTTAGCAGCATTACCACAATTCATTAGAAATATTAAGATTCAGAATGATGAGTTCACATGGACAAGTAAAGTACCAACTTAAAAAACACAAAAAAGCACTTAAACATGTTAATCACAACACTACTACATATATGTGAAAGCATTACAATTCTGCCCTCAAAGCACTAAAACACACAAAATTTCGAAAGCATTAAACGTAAAATAATTATAACTTTCAGTTAAGAATACAAAGATACTGTAATTTCATATCCATGCCTTGAGAGAACTATAGCTGTGACCTCAAAGCATTCAAGTTAAGATTTAAAAAAATTGAAGGTTTCGTAAATTCTAAATCATGTCTTCGCACAAATCATCTTCACCGATGATTCTGTTTTTACCTTTAGCCACGTGAACTCAAGTTCTTGCTTGCTCGTTCACCATATCACCACTCCATTGTATTAATAACTTCAGAAAACTAAATAGAAATCAGTTAATATAAATAGCACCAAAATACATAAGATAAATCAACAACTTAAGAATAAAATAACACTTATAACTCACACAAAAAATACAGATCATCAACGCAGTGTGAAACACATACAATATTTTGTACTCGATATAAAAATAATAATCAAAGCATCACAATTATTTTAGAAGCACCTTTATTTATTTATTTATTTATTTATTTTAATATACATCTCATATATAATACACATCCGCAACATTGTCAAATAATCACCAAAGCACTTTAGATATAATTTGAAAGTACTTAATACTTTCCATGTATTAAAGCTCAAATAAAGCACTGACAAGMTTAGAAGAAAGCACAATTGTACTTATATCGAAGCACCTAAAACCGAAAGTATTTGGGCAAAGTAATGTATCAGTACACAACATATAAAAACAACTGAGCATATCAATCACAACACTGTAACACACATGACAAAGCACTTATCCTGGTTAATTGCATTTTTTCGGAATACAATTATTTATACTGGAATATTATTGACAAAACATATTAAAAAAAAAATCATTTTGGGGGTGAAGGAATTTTACCATTTTTGTATATATCTAAATTAACAAAGGCAATCGTATTTAGTTTTCTGGGAAATCATAATATTTTCATGGCAGACTATTGAAGATTTTAATAAAACATATTTGGAGTTTTAGGGTATAAATATTTTTGAATCAATCGTAATCTTGTTTGAATTCATACCTTTTTGCTTCCAGAATCGCGGTTCGCTTGTGACCTCTTCATCTTCCATCATCGTTCCCCATCCAAAATAAATAACAAATTATTCGATTTCCCATACTGATTTGGAAATTCTCTCAGTTCTTTCGAGCTTTTGTTCATTTTTGCAAAGATGGGGTGGTTTCTTTGAAATTTAGTGTGGGTGGAGGTTTTTGGGAGTGACGATCTGTGGTGCATATATCAAGGATTTACAGGAGGATGGGGATTTTCAGAATCTTTTGCGAGACTAATTTACCCCTCTTCGTGCATTCTCAAATTTGACACGCATCTTTTAGCCTTTTTTAGAAAAAAAACTCATTAAATATTAGTCGTAGGATGAGATTTATTAGTGGTCTAGATTAAGCCCTAGGTTCACAAATAAGGTTGGGTTTTTATTTGAACCCAACACTATATATATATATATAGGGTTGAGTTCAAATGAGAACCCGTCATTATATGTGAACCTAGGGACTCATCTTGACCATTAGATTGGATAATCTTGATGGTTGAGATTATGACATGTCAGCATGGTAATCCTGACCTTAGATCTAATATTGCACAGTGCAATTATATGTTCAGGTTCATTGTGCTTTTTACACAGTACTGTAGTGCTAAAATCAGTCCAGTTTTTTTAATTTAATTATATATATATATATATATTTTACGTTTTAAAACATGCAATATGTATCTTAAATTGTAGATCTTGAGAATGTGATTAATTTGATATATATTTCATTCAAAACGAATAAAATTTGAAAAAGTTATGGTTTGTTGAAGATTTGAGTTTCATTTCAAATTTTTGAATTT